>JAPDSC010101608.1:29143-78399 GCA_026290005.1 Latrodectus geometricus | reverse complement strand
TTTTTTCCATCTGAAACTGCACATGATGTCCGATAAGCATAAGCGAAGTAGTAACGATAAAGTAAAGCAAGCATTGAAAGAGTAACAGGACAACGTTTTTTCCAGTAGAAATTCATGTCGTCGAGTGGTGAGTCATGGGTTCGATACTAGTTATTGTTATAAAAAAACTGGAAAAATGACTATTGCGCTTCTACCTTTTCAATGTGTGGAGTTTCGGAGTTTGAATAATTGAAATCAATAACAATGAAGTCTACACCTGACCTTGCAATCTTCTCTCCACGACACACTAATGAAAATGTGTGACCAAGAGCTATTTTACGTGCTCCTATTTCCATTTGTAAACTCGATACATCTTCAGTTGGGTCAAGTATCGAACCCATCATCTCCCAATCGTAAGAAAGGCGATTTTTTCAAATAGGCAATCGGCATTCAAGGAAGCATTTTTAGTTTTACTGTTTCGTTTATATATATATATATATATCTATACTTATTATATGGTTGCCTATTTCTGCTTATCGATGTTGTTATTTTGAATCAGCTCCAAATGAACAGGTAAACTACAACACCAGATTATCAGAGAAAAGTGAAATTTTCAATGAATTCCATTTATGGACCTCTCATCAAATTAGTTTTCCTTTGAATCAGTTATCGAACTATTTACCTTCTGGGCACGAAATAGTGAC
Source organism: Latrodectus geometricus (assembly GCA_026290005.1). NCBI lineage: Eukaryota > Metazoa > Arthropoda > Arachnida > Araneae > Theridiidae > Latrodectus > Latrodectus geometricus. The sequence goes on along the minus strand of JAPDSC010101608.1, from coordinate 77,716 downwards.
TGACTTTTTATTATCTGTGTTACCTGTGCATTGGAATCAAATAAATGTGCAACAATAATGCATATTTATTGCGTTATTGTGCTATTCATTGTCACGAAGCGGAAAACAATTCAATGCTTTATGCTTTTTAAATGTAATTAATTTATTATGCTTATAAGCACAGTAACACACATCAAATGTTTTTATTTCCACTAAAACCTCTTTTCTATGACATATATAGATAGTTTTATATTCCAAATTATTTAAATAACTTTTTACGAAAAATGCCAGTAACGCCCGCTGTTCTACGAAATGGGTGGATTTAAATGTTTTGTGTATATTTCGCGGTCAAATGACGTTTTAATTTTGGAATTGGAAACTGCTAAATTGTGTTCTTTTTGGGTTAATCATTATTCTAATTAGTTTTGTGAATTCATTCTTAATTGTTTTCTAGGGAATGCAGTTACGTAAATACCACTTTGTCTCATCTGTAATTAAAAACTTGAGATAATTGTTAATGTGTTTAAAATGTTTCAAAATGTTATTAAACTAAAAAGTGCTGTTTATTGTTTATGCCGTGATTCTTTGTGGTGTCTGTTATCAAGGCAACGGGTGCACTGACTCATCTAGGTTACCAAGTGAAGTTTGTCGTTTTAATTGCTTCAGATATTTCTATTGCTATTGGGATGTTTTAGCTTTTCATTGTTAACATTACAATTTGGAAGCGATTCATTGATTTTAGATTTCTGAAATAAAGATATTTTTAATCGACAAATTCAATTAGAGGTGGAAAATAAGCTATGGATTCTATTAAGTAAAATACGCGTTTAAAGGGATTATAATTTAGAAGGGCAAAATAGCACACACACAATAAGCTCTTTCAATTCTAAGAATTTAAAAAAAGTGGAATATTTATATATCACAACGGTTATTGGAAATTTTAAAGCATGCACAGTTTTAAAGGAAATCTTGATTATGGGCGACTGATTTTATATATTTATTTTAAATGAATTTTTGCCGCCCATCCTGTCCAGATATCAGCTTACCTGACTACGAATGTAGAGGTCCTTTGTTCGAATCCCAGTTAGGACATGGATGTATTTTCTCTCTCTTCTGGCTTTGTCATTTCCTTGCTTAAATGAGGTTATGAATGGTTGGATGCCCTATAAACAGGGGTGGCGGGCTACCCATGGCATGTGTGTATTGGAAGTCGGACTCTACACCAAATTACGGTTCAGTAGGAAAAGTAGAGTAGTGCGGCCCATATTGTAAGATTAGATAGCACAAAAAAACATCGAAGATTAAAATAATAAAGTAATTTTTTATTATTTTAATCTTTGAAATTTTATAAAGTATAACAAATTTTTAAAAAATGATACCTATTATGTAGCTTTAACATGATGTAAGTATGTAAAATAGAAATAGACAATTATGGATATATTAATATTTAAAATCATAATCTCTTTCATTGGTGTTAAGAATTATATATTTTAGCGAATTAATATTATAGTAGTTTTCCGTTAAATTATACTTATAAATGTAAATTTTAAGCATATCTTACAATTTACATTCATTGCAATTTTATTTTCCATTGATGTCATCAATAATATCATCATCAATTAAAGATTATCGATCAGCAATCAATAATCACTTTCATTGATATTAAAAATTATGGATTTTATTGAATAAATATTATAATAATGTCCAGTTAGTTATACTTTAATAATGAGGATGATTTTTATTACGCTTAATATTTATGTATAGTATATACTAGAATTCGTATTTGAATAGTAACTAAATAATAATCTTTTACATATTTTTTAAAAACCTATTCTTTTACTCTAGTAGAGATAAATGCATTGTTTACTCTCATAAAATATTAATCGAGATTTCCTAAGAATTATTATAAATGTATTGAAAAAATGTCACTTTATACAATTTGTTTCTAAGAGCAAAATTCTATTCATAATTGAAATTTATTGAAGAGAAAATTTGATTATGTTTTACCATTGCATGCTAGAGCAGTGTGACAAACTATGAGTCTATGGATATATCTCTGATTAATAACATGTGGTCATTCTCAAGCAAAATTTTGAGGTAAAATATAATTTCTATTACGCTTAGTTCTACAATTTCCCTTGGTGATTTTTTGGCGCATTTGTAACTTTGATAAGTCAATTTTGAAGCATGTTACTATAAATTGCACTTATATTACTCAAATAAAATAATCGTTATAAAAAAAAAGAGAGAAAACCATTTTCCAAACAGTTCCGCATATACAGAGAATTCTTATGGTTAAAGTTCTAGTTCAAGATGGGACCATAAAAGGAAAACTATTAGACTTATACAATCAAATGTGGTAATATTTCTTGCTTTCAAGTTATAAAACCTTTATTTTTCAGAAATGAATAAATAAAATAGTGGGAGTATTTCTGCCTATAATATCGTTAAAAGATTACGTCATGAAAGTAAATGTTATAACATCTTGTAAGAGAGTAGCTGCGAATCGAAGTTAGTAAAGAGTAACATTTTTTATAGAAACTAGTTCAATCGTATTGTGGCGCGTTTACAGCAATTTTTTGCTCTAAGCATATCCAGAGAAAATTCTAAACATATCAATGTATTCTCCCTTTCAATTTCACCTTTTTTTGTGTTATCACTTTAAACACTTACTTATTAACGCCAGCTTAGTTACAGATTTGGTGTGATTTTTAAGTGCTGCTTATCAACGTCAAATCTTAAATCAAAACACTTTATTTAATATCAAAGTAATCAATCGGATTTCGGTTGAAAAGGGAGCGAATATAGAGTTTAACATAAATTCAAAGCAGTCTCTATTTACTTTGACCTGATGCTGTCGTCATATGAACTCTTCTAAATAAGATTCTAAATGATGTCTTGCTGTCCCCCTATGTCTCTTACACCCCCATTTAGCACTGCCCCACATTCTCTCATCTGTTTGCATACGAACTTCTGTACCATGATCAATAACATTATATTTATGATTAACTTTAACATGTAGCAGCAATCCTTCTTTTTCTATTTTGTTTGTTTGGTAACCTTTCCAACTGTCAGAATAAACTGTGCCACCATCTGCAATGTTTTCAATAATTTTATTAAGAAGGGTAGAGGGAGCCAGTTCTGTTAGCAACAGTGACAGCAAATGAATCTTTTCTTTCTTTACATATACCATCCAACACAACTTCTGCTGCGGTGGTGTTAATAAAGTACCACAAATGCTTTGTGACCACCCTATAACCAGATTTAAGATTTAATAACCGAAGGAGCCCATCAGCTTAGGAATTTTAAATAAAATAACTTGTGAAGCACATTTACATAAATTAAATTTACATTCTTCTTGGCAGTCTATGGTTTTATTTAAACTTACAAAAAAATATTGAAATCATTTTAAAAATGTTTTTTTTTTTTTTTTTTTTTTTTTTTAAAAAACTAATTTTGCGTCGCTATGCATCTATATATGTGAGAGTACTAATGATAACTTTCTGAACTTTTTTTTGTAAAAAATAAAGTACTCTTGTTATGTTTCAAATATGATAACTTTAAGATAAAAAAAAATTCATATGACCTTTGATAAACAATGTAAGATCAAATGATTAAATAAGTTCATTGATTAAAAGAGCACCTTATTAAATTCCTTATTTTTAAATGAATGGAAAAAAATCAAGTTACATAATACTGAAATGAGTGAATTGGAGCGAATCGCATCTGAAACAAAAGCTCGCAATTACCATCCATTCATTCACTTTGCTATCGCATTACCTGCGCCATTGTTTCCGGCCATATCAATTTTCCGATTGTTGCCCTTCCTTCAGAAATCCTATCTCATCTCTGGAGCATTGTTTCCCCAGTTGATAGGAGAAGCTCAGTGTGTTTGTCAAGGTAAAGAGTTGTCAGTTTTTATCGGCGCTTTGATTGGTATGTGTCTAAACGCTATAGGAATGTAACTGCCTTCTTTAATTTATTCTGATTATCTGGAAGTCAATTCTGCTGGGCACGCATCCTTCTTCAAGAAATGTAGTTCAGTCTGATGTTTTCAGATATTAATGGTGTTAATTTTTTACCAAGCACTTTAATCGGTTTTTAAATGTCCAATTGAGGGTACAATGGACATTAAAAAGAATTTTTTTTTAATAATAGAGATATGAAATTGAAATTTTGTGTGCTTATTTGTAGCATAAGAAAGATGAATCCAGCCAAGTTTGAAAAACTATTAGATTAATTTTTGTACTAATTATGATTTAATTAATTAAAATTATAAAAAATTAATTTCGTTTCTTGAGTAACAAATTGCGTTAAATTTCTATAATTTGTCTTAAAAAATGCATTTTTGAATATGCTTAAAGCATTTTTAAAAATTGTTGGGAAAGATTTTCTTTTAAAAAGTTTAGAAACTGAAAAAGTTAAAATAATTCTTATCACTTTCTAAATTTTTTAAAAGAAAATCTTTCTCAACAATTTTTAAAATGCTTTAAACATACTTAAAATGTATTTTTTGGGGGTTATTAGTGTATTTTTGTTAAAAAAAAAATAGTTTAAAATTATTTGGTGGCTATTGTATTCATATAATAAATTATAATGAATAAAATGGTAACCAAAAATAATGTAAACTAATAAAAATAACAAAAAAAAAACATTACATCCGATTTCTGTTCCCAACAATTTATATATATGCCTAAAGAATAAATGTGTGGAAAATACTGTAAAGTTTGCACAAGAAGTATTTTGAAGTTTCATAAATGGAAAAATTATTATTTGAGAAAATCCCACTTTTAAACTGCAAACCAAATATTTTGGTCAAATATGTGTAAAATAAGACAAATATATTAAAATTGTAATTATTTAACTATTATGATTAGTTAAACTTAAAATAAATGTATAGACAATAGATTATTCTTAAAAACCATTAAACATTGCTCATTACAGAAAGCTTTAGGTGATTTTAAATTTCGAATCCACCCGATATTATAAACAAGGGCGTGGCATTCATGTAAAATATTTTTTCTTGTACTAATAACTAAAAAATTCTCGAAATAGCGAACATTTTTTGAAATGGAGAGGAAATGATATGTAGTTATAAATAATATTAGAAATGAAAAATCGGTATTTTTGTCAAATTTACTTTAAATGAACGTATCTTGACCTTTTAATGAACATTAATGTACCCTTAAATGAACATATCTTGAATTTTTTATTATACATTTATTTTGGATTAAAAGCTATCAATCTTCCTTTTCTCTTACCGTCCACTACTTTCTCAGTAACTTAATTTAATACAACTTAAAAGTGCTATAAGTGCTACTTACTTGTGATCTGCACTTATATTTTAAAGTAGTATTAGCATCTGCATGTAAACAACCGTATATATATATACGTTTTTTGTTATTTTTTCCCCTATTTGAGATGAACACAACTTCAAGTAAACAATTAGGCCATAAAGTACCACGCTTGTGCTACCCAATATTTTAGTGTGTAAAACAATTATTCTTTTCCTTAAAAAATATTTATCTTAGCTTTTACCACTTACGATGAAAAGTTCGTCTACTAATTTAAATATTATTTATCACTATTTTAATTGATAATGTTCTTATATATTTAACTGTGATTATTTAATTTTTTGTCCTATTCATAGCATAAGTTTTTGTTCTAATCTTGTACCAGTCAAGCTTGCAATATGGAGTGCGCTGTTCCAACTAAACCGTAATTGGGTGTGAGTCCGACTTCCTTAGTACAAAGATGCCTTGGGTATCCGTTTATAGGGTAAGCAGCCATTCACAACCCATTAATACAAGGAAAGGACAAAGACAGAAGAGAAAGAAGCTACATCCCTGCCGAACCGGGATTCAAACCCAGGATCTCCCTATTCGAAGTCAGGCACGCTGTTTACTATTAAGGTTATATGGCCATAAGATAAGTGTTTAATTAGATTAAGGCCTTGGCCTTACAAAGTGGTTCAATTGCTTTGGGCTCTTCACCGCCGATTATACAATCATTTCATTTTACCTCATTGATTGTAAGAAAACTGTTGGAAAATGATTTGGATAGAATCACTTCTTAAATCAGAATGAAAATTTTAATTCCATTTACTAAAAGTATCTTTAGTTGGCACTTTTTTAATGCATTTCTATCAAAGTTAGTTCAAAATATTACTTTCGAAAATTACAAAAAATTACTTTCGAAGTAGCCGGCATAGTATGTTAGATTACATAATCGCAATATATTATTAACAGCAATTTTTAAATATATAACAATCAATATTTTGTGGGTTTTTTTTCGATATTTTTCAAATTTCGTTAAAACAAAAGCAGGGCAAAAGATATTTGATCATCGTTTTCCTTTGCAGCCGGAAGCCGCTAACGTACTCACTTTGCCAATTTGAACTATGGTCAAGTAAATGATCGATATAATATATAATCGATTGCGAATGATCCATTACAGCGATGGAACATTGCGTTTTGAGTAACATTCAATTTCCTTAACTCATCTTAGGCAACGATCTTTGACCAACTCAGGTATCCAGCTTGTTTACATTTGTGACCTGGAAATCATGTTTTTACTCCATCAATTTATTATGCTTTCTCTACATTATTAAATATGCATTCAATGAGAACTGTGTTTTCGTAACATTTTTTTAAGGAAAAGTTTTAATAGTTAGGAGTCATTGTTCACATTCAGTTTGCAACAGTGATGATTTATATTACTATTCTCAAATTTAATTGAATCAAGCTGCATTTCCTGGTAATGTTCCTATGAAGATTAAGTTTTATAAGTTGCAAATAGCTTTTAATTTTGAACCATTGCTTATAATACCGAAATCGACATCTTAGTGAATATACCTTACATCTAACTTCTGCATCGAAACCAATGGAATAGACATTGAGCAAAGATTTGTTACATTTCATTCATCAATACGAGAATCATTTGTCTTTAATTGTTATATAATAAACATCAACCGTTTAGTTCTTGTATTTGTTACTTCAAAAAATCTCCCCACCCGGAAAAGTGATTTTTTTTTTTCGCTCGTTTTTCACTTTTTGCTCTCAACCTTGTCGCTGCGCAAGGCCGTTGATGACAATGCTTCCGATGCCATTGGCGCCAGATTTATTGTGTGCTTTTTTTAGAAGGGCGATTTATTTTTCATTTTAAATTCCTGTATACTGGCAAAATATTTTCAATGATGCCGTAATCCGTTGCACATTTATTACATCAGTATTTGTTTTGTCCATAAACTACCGCCCAAGGACTTTTTCTTCTGTCACTTCCGAAATCAGTTTCCAGTGTCACGCTTTGTTTCTTGTGAAGTTTACGGTTCGTAAAGAAGGTGCCCTTAAGGAGGAACATAACTGGATCAAAACGAATTTATTTGAAAATAATGTAATTAAATGTAAAATTAGTATGTCCCGATTCATATTTTCCACCCTTTAAGTAAATGCATGTACTTAATGGATGGTTTCACTGAATATTTAGTTTATCAGTTGATTACAATATATTTGATGCTGATGATTTACAAAATGCCATTTATATCGTCAGTGTAATTCATACATATCGTGAACAATTTGCATGTGTAAGTGGCCGAGGTAGAATTAATATTTTAAAAAGAAAATTTTTAATGATTAATTTATAGTAAATAAATTAATATAATTTGCGTATGACATAGCTGTTGCACCAGCATGCTTCACTTTACCTAGCTCTCAGTTGGGTTATATTAGTTAGATGGAAGCAAACGTGTGGACGTCTTTGTATTTTGAAGCAGAGACCAAGCAGAGCACCACCGAATACATGACATGTCATTCTCCAGGGATATCATTTCACTTGGAGGACATTGCGACTACGATATATTTAATGTGCCCCAACTACCTTTATTGAACTCGACAAATCTTCGGTTTAATCGGGATTCGAACTCACTACCTTCCAGTAACGGGAACGATGGCCTAACCAACCAGGTCACCGAGTCCCCTTTGATTGTTGTAGTAAACACTTGATATTTGCCTTCCTTGCTGATTCGCTAGTGGTGGATAAACTTGAAAAAGTTGCATGGTAATATTTTCGCTAGCAAGTTGCATCTTTAGTTTCAGAATGAATGGAGTAATCTTGCAGTTAATTTCAGATGATCTAAAAAATTAAAGTGATTAACATATTTATATTAAATACTAGCAATTACTGTCTAGAAATGTATTTTCTTACCTACAAATATTCAACAATTATATTCGTCTGCCTCACAACGGTATTATCTAAATTTAAACAAACTATTTTATGCATTCTTGAAAAATAATCTGATTGAAATTTTCATAATGCCTGCTTTTTTATCGTATAATTTTATGTAACATTCACTGTAAAATTCGATAATTTGCATTGTCCTTTATCTCCGAACGAAACAACGTTAGAAAATCCACCACTTAATAACTTTGAGCATAAAATCCAGTGTAAATAATCTTTATTGTTTTGTTCGATGTTATTACTGCTATTGGATTGCGAAGCTAAGACTAGTCCTCAAAATAAACAGTTGTGTCTAAAATGTATGATTTTAAAATAAATCTGAATCTTGCGTTATAAGTATAAAAATGGCAAATGTACTAGTCTTAAAGGGTATACATCAGTATGACGAAAAACAGCATAAAATTGATTATATCATCTTTTAAACAATGAAAATGATAAAAAAAAGAGAAGAAAACATATTCTTTTGTTTGATTTACTGTCATGTGTATGCGGGAATATGCGATCATGATCCCTTTCTTTCTGATAAAAATATACTTTTTTATCATTTTTATACTCGATAAATTCCTATATTGTTAAAGCAAAAACAACAATAGGAAGTGGTGAAATTATTATATCGATATTTTAGGCCATTTTTCCCCCGATTTAGCGTTTTCAAGATGAAAAATTTTCAAAATACTAAAATTGGTAATATCATTAATTTTTATAGTTTAATAAAATTTTAAATGACATATTTAAATAGGAAATGTAAGTGTAATGGTATGTGAAGAATAAAAAAAAAATTATATTTTAGAGTGAGTTTTATAGTTGCAAAAATTATTGTTGAATTTTTTTATATTTATATTTTCATATTTATATTTTTTATATAAAAATATAAATATGAAAATAAAAAATTTTAATTTAAAAAGATTTTGAGTTTCTTGCTTCTTGTCTATGTTTGTTGATTAGCAACGCTTTTCCTTGCTAGCGAAATGTCAGTGTTAATGGAAATAATTTTGTAATCAATAATTAAGAATCTTTCTTCTATTATTGTTTTCTATAACTTCTATTTAGAGTTAAGTTTCCTTCTAGTGATAATTTATACATTTTGTTAACTTATGTTGATTTTGATATAGATTTTTAAATCATTAGACAAATAATTATTTACAAATAACTATTTTTACAAAGTTTTTTATATATTTTATGTCACACTTATGAATTTCCACATAAATAAATTATACTTATATTTCATAAAAATTTTAGAAGTCAAATCACCGCAAGAGTTTAGAGTACAGTTTCACTGTGTCAGTATGTCAAGACAATCATGAAATAAATAAATTAATAGATGAATACTCGTTGCTACATTTCCGTTCGTCCTTTTTTAAACTTTACAACAATATCGTTTGCATTGTTGTGGCAACAACTCTCCCTCATCTATCCATTCACCTAGAAGAGGGATGAACTTTCATTTTGTAACGCTGCAGAACCTGAAAGAGAAAACGATTCGTCAGTGAGGCAGGAGGTCAAGGAAGTCCGGATTCTTCTCTAACTGTAAACTGGGGAGAATGAAGCATCCTCCCTCCTCCAACTCTTCTAGTGACGTCATGTATTCCAATCTTTTGCCGCGCCATTTTTAAAGGGTTACGTGGTATCGCCCAAAGAAGGCTCTTCTGATCCTTCGCTTCAAGATAAAAGAGCTGAAGTGTTATACATTTAGAGCAAAGTGCAAGAGGATGGAGAAATATTTTTATACATACGGTTCCGGATACATAAGGAAATGATAAAATGTTTTATTATATATTACTCAGACGTGTATAATCTAAAAATTGTAAATAATGACATATTTTTAGTTAGGCCTAGAATGAACTTAAATATAGCTATTAATGACAATTATGCATTTCGGCGTGCTAAGTTGCTGGTGTGATATTAACCACAAATGAACAACGGGAGGACCATTCCTATTTACATCCGCATCGTAGGAGTGCGTGCTTGGGAATTTTCTGAGGTATTTTTTTCTTTGCGATTTGGAAATATAGACATTGACTTTGAACCGTACTTTCACAATAAAATACAAAAGCTGTCTACTAATCGTCTAATTTGATATGATAACTTATTATCTTACGTCATCGAATTCAATTTTTGTAAATATTAAAGTGAATGATATACTATTTCATGATATTATATTTTATAATACATATATTAGTGGTTATGAATTAGATCAAATTGAATCTGAGAAAGAGAATCTTAATAATAAGGTTAAATTTATAATTATACAAGATTAATTATCTAACAAGGATTTATATTAATGAACACAAATTATTTATTTCATACGCAATGTATTTCATTCATTTTTATTTTAGTTGAAAAATGTGTTTGAAAATTAAGTTAAAAATTATAATTTTTAATACTATGTTCGTATTAACTATCTAACATGACATGAAATTTTGTACAGTATGTATTGTAATGATTGCGAGATGGCGCTGCGGAGGCAGCGAGATGACATCAGACGTTGTTTAGTTTTTGAATTGGAAAGGAGAGAATTATGATGTCGATGGCGAATGTTGAAAGTGTTTGTGTTTATAATAATTTCATGTTTTACTTTGTGTTCTGTACATTCTTAGAAGATAATAAATAATTGGATGCTGAATAATGTATCATCAATTTACGATGCAAATTTAATTTGATCCTAAGTATATATAAAGTAATGTCATTTTTGCTTTATATAGCTATTTTAAATCCTGATTTTATAATACAATCTTTGTTGTTGTTGTTATTAGTTACTTATGGCACTTGGCGAAATCAAGTCCGCCCGTCAGAAGCTGGGCGAATAAAGTCAGAAAGAGAGTCTTCCATTTTTGAACAGAGCACCCTCTCACGAGGGTGGAAGTAAGACTTGGCTTATTAATGACAGCATGATCTGGGTCTTCGAATTTAGAAATAGGAAGACATAGAAGACTCAAAGCCAAGTTTGATGATTTTTTTTAAAGCAAACTAAAATTGCTTGTTGAGAGGATCTTGCCTCAGTAAAGAAATTTTGGATATCAATGTTCCTCCGCTGGTGTATTCTAAAAAAGTGGTAACTCATATGTCGACTTCGTCACTTGACCGTGATTCAAAGTAAAGAGGTTTCTGGTGTTAGCGATCTACCAACAATTGCAATTCTAGTTTACTCTATATTGCTATTGAAGTGAACAGTAAATGCTTGTGTTTAGCTCTTTATAAAGTATAAGTCCTTTTCCGAGTATATAATGACTAATTAAATTGTTGATTTTTATAGATACAATGTATTTTTTCTCTCAAAAAAGAAGTGGCTTGTTCGTATTTCTTGTACTCTTTCCAAGTGTGAAGGGCTGAAAATATTTTTTTGTCATTTCTAAATAATATGCGCTGTAACCAAAATATATTTTCTCTCCCATTATAGATATAATATAATGGGAATAAAAAAACCTTTCTGTTTCAAATCCGTGTTATGATTTAAGCAAGGTCACCAAAACGTATCGCTAATAATGTAAATGCATCTATAATGTTAAGAAATTCATATTTATCTTCGAAGGGTCATCTTTTGTTGTGCTAATCTAAAGGACATAATTTTTTAAAAAAAAACTGAAATTGATGTTTGTGAAATACTTTTAATTTTTAAAGAAGTCGTTTTGAGATAGATCAACATGCTTTAATAGTCTGCCGCATTTTTTCAGAGCAATTTTGTATTTTTTTGACTCATAAATCTCGGGCTAAATACACGGTCCAATTTAAGACACAAGGTCATTTAGATATTAATATAGAATCTCCTGCATGTTGCGTGTATTTACTCCATTTTCTTAAAATTTATTTGTTTACCATTTTATTTCATGAAGTATATATTAGAAGTCACATAAATAAAAATTTTTAATTAAATTAAGAATATAACGTTACATATGACAATAAAAAAACAAATTATTACTAAAGTTGTTTGCAACTGTTGCCAAAAAATGAGTTTGTACAAATTGAAAAAAATCACTCAAATATTAGGCAGAAAATTAATCCATTTTTTAAATTTCTATTTAAAAATGCATTTATACTTCAGATAAGTGAGCAAAGGATTAAATCTTACAGCATGTTGATTTCATTTCATTGTTACTTTCGTTTATTACCACATGTCAATTAGCATTATTTGACACTGTTGATCTGTAGAAAAGAAATTATGCAACCGTGAAACTGCTTTCAATGAATATTCAAGAGAATTACTGTCATTAACCTGCTTAAATGATAGATCTTTTAACGCGAACCGTATTATTGTCTCGATTCTCAAATTAGACACAACATAATACATTATGTTTCTAACAAATTATACATTTTTAACTTCAGGATAAATTTCTGAATGAAATTTGATTACAATAATGCGTAAAAGATTTATCTCAATTAAGGTAACCAAATTTTCTCAACCTGGAAATTTGAATTTAAAGAAGAAAATATCTTTGTTCAGTTATACAATATTGCTAAACTTGGAAATTTAAAGCAATGATTATTATTTCCGATTGTTTTAATCATAAAGGAATATAATATGCATTAATTTATCCGATATTTTGTAACGAAATTGTTGAAAAATAATTTCTCGGACAGATTCGAAATATTTTTCGTGACAGATTATAATACCTCTTTTTAAAAAAATATTTTGAATTTGTGCTAAAAGATTATTTGATATATTTTTGTATCAAATACATAGAAGTATCAGATATAAATTGTATAAGATATTTTTAATTACTATACTAAGTAAATTATACCAAACATTAATTGAATATTAAAGATTAAAAAGGAAGATGGTTTTGATACATTAGGCAATGAAAACTCCTTTAGAGTGGCAAACGCAACTATGAACGCAATCCTTGTATGATAACAATCGTATTTTCATCTTCATCTTGAGTTCTGTTCTGTTCACCCATTGATTTCGAACGCTGAAAACACCCTTCAAATTGAAGCTCTAACTCATTTTATAAATGCTCAATATGATTAAAAGAGTGCTCTGTAACATCTAATCCAAACACTAAACCTCAATCTTGCCATATCAAGCTATGGTGGACTCCACAACATGACATCCTGCTATGTTGTGGAATGATCCTGAAATCAATAAGGACCCATTGCCGAAACTTCTTATGTGTAGTTAGCTCTTGTTCATCCACAATGGCGCAAAAGATCTTAGGACTAAGCACATACCAGATGTAGCTACTGAGGACATTTGGCCATATGTGGAGAAACATCCTCAAAGTGTGGTACCAAATTATATGAAATTTCATCGTTTGCACAAGACAATTCGGTTGGAGTTTTTTTTTTTTGCAGATGCCAAAACAAAGACTGATGAAGATGGAAACTCGATTCATCACATCGGAGAACCTGTTTTAATTGTTTTGGGATCCATTTCAGAACCCTTTGCAACCTAAATGCAGCCGATCTGTTCGATTAATAAAGGCTTATATCGGAGGCAGTACGAACTTGGTAACCTAACATGCGTGGGCTACCTTATTGATGATATTCATCGGTATATCAATTCCAATTGCTGCTTAATTTCTTCGCAATAGGGGTCATTGATAAGTTGTGATATTTCCAGATCGTACTAAAAGACAGGAGCGTACGTTTGACATTCATTATATTTAACTTCCATTTGAGAATCTCTCAAGCTATTGTCGATTTTGGATACTTCAGTTCGCTTTTCATGTCATATATAGATAATTTTCTATAACAACCGGCAATACCAACTTTCTCAAAATCCTTTGTAGACATGATGTGGCTGCAGTATTGTTCCCCTTATCTTATTTAACGACATAACACTGCAGAATACCTCATTTTTATGGCTATCGAAATAATAATCGATGCATAGTGCATTGTAACTTTGCATCGATTATTATTTATATTGGATACTTTTTATTAGAGTATTGAGATAAATGTTAGAAGAGATACCAGAGGTTTTAAAAAGCAAAGTTTCAATCTTTTTCTTTAAACTGTCATTTGGAAATAATCACCAAGCAAAACAACCTAATATTCTTTGTCTTGAATACGAAGAGAAATGCGAAACATTCGTTTTATTTCATTCATTATTTTATGAACCCTATATATAAATACACGAATCTCCTCATCAATATCAAACCTCTAAGTGCTTACCCTCTTTCAGCAATTATGAATGGCAATGTTAAAAAAGATTTTTAAATTCCTTGTGTTTGGAGATGTACCGTGGCATCTCTGGAGTTGATAGTAAATTGTGATTTTTCCGGTTGTGTTTCACGCGAAAAATATTTCAAGTCGCACATGCGAATGTGTTTGTCACTTAAAATTCAATTCAAAGAAATGTTTATTTTTGTTTACAAATAAAAAAAGATGTTTTGAAGTATAATCTATTCCTTATCCTCTATTATTATCTGTCCTTTATTCGTTAAAATGCCTGCAGTGTATGAGGAATGCAACCTCCGTGAGCATGTGTATGTCAACATTGTGACACTTGATGCCTTCACCGCGACCTTCCTCTCTACTGCAGGTGCTGCTATATCAGTTGTTGACTCATCGTAAAAATACATCAGCATTGCCCAATGTCGGATCTTTTCGTGATTGCCTGACCTTTATTTGATTTGCGGTGTTTGCTTTTCTTCCAAGGAAAGGTGGATTTTATCCGCCGCGTAATCTCATTCCTTTTTTTTTTTTTTTTTTTTTTTTTTCCCAATTTTCTTTGTTACGTTTTATTTGTTAGCCTGGAAATATGAAAGTTTCACATTTTGGCTGTTACTAGGATTGGTATCGTTTGAGGGGTTACCAAACACTAGAGAGGTTATCAACCTAGTAGCAATCATTCTCAATAAGCGAATCAAGTGTTTCTAGTTATATCCTAGAGGCTTCATTCGACATTTCCACTTCCATAATTTCCTTTCATATCTGGTTAGAGAACGTATTAATGTTATTTTCCCAACAATTTCGCTATACATTATTTGCATTCATATTTATCTCATTATGTGTGTGGATGAAAAACACATTCTAGTGTAGAAATTTAATTTTTTTTTTTTAATTTGATGTGGAGTCCTGCTTTTTCAGTACACACATTCCACAAGTACCCGTTTATAGGGTAGGCAACTATTTATATAAGAAAAGGACAAAGGCAGGAGAGAAAGTTTATCCATGCCCGAACCGAAATTTCAGCCCAGGACCTCCCTATCCGCAGTCAGACAGGGTGGGCGACATTTAATTCTATTAAAATCTAACTTTTTATTTTAAATAATTCTTCATTATTTATCGGAGTTATGCTTTATATAATTATGGAATTAGTATGAATATATCATCTTATTCAAAAATGATATTTGTTTTTTAATTTATTGAGTGGTAATTTTTTATAATGTTTGAAAAATCTTATTGCTTTATACTTTCTCATCCTTCTAATAATCGTAAATAAATAAAAAAAAAAAAAAAACAGTTTTATAAGTTTGCTTTTCTTATTTATACTGAAAATTTGATTTTTACTTCCAAAATTACAAATGGCTGTTTGTATTTTTACTAAAAATGTAAAACTTATTCATAAAATCATATTAAATATAGCAATAGAGACATTCGATCTCAACTAAATCATTTTATCTCTTTTATAGCAGCACGTGTCCTTAATAGTTTTCAGTATTTAAATGTATAGCTGTTGAATCAAAACAATGACGTAATGTTCGCCAAGAAATGAGTAAAGTGTTCTCGTAAAATAATGATGTGGCAGAGAATGTAGTTTTATGAGCTGCGTAGTTAAATATGAAAACAGATGTAGACAAAGTGCCATTTTTTTTGTTTTTTTCAATGCAAACGACACTGAGTTGCAGTTTGTTAGTAAACGAAAGAAATGTTTTCAGCTTTTTGCATGCATATCAGATGTTTTTTTACAATATTAGAAATGTTTCGTATAATTAGTTTTGTACTTAGTTTTATACATAATTTTTTATAATAAATATACGTTTGCATATTTATTTTTCCGTCTCATATCTTTTATTAAAATAATATAAATAATTATTTGCTCTAATAAAACTGTGATTTTAATATTTATTTTTATGGTCCCAGAGTTCTTAGAATCATTTCGAAACGTCTTTGATTTAGTTATGCTTCTAGGTAATAAAGCCTCAACAATAACAATCGGATAATAATGATTAATGTAATTATTACATTACAGTAGTAATGTGTGTGATGTATTTATGTATATAGTATAATCATCGAAAGGTGATAATTTCGGATACATAATGAAGAAGTTTTTAATTTTATTTTAAATCTTGTGAAAGTATAAAATTACAAAATGTGAAAAATAGTTACAATTCTCCAGTGAATTGAAAATATTATACATCAGTTTATTAAATGATGTAAAAAAAAACAGTTAATTATATTGTTCAAAATCATATCATTTCATTTATTAAACATTTTTCACCAAATTAGTGTTTTGTTAAAAGCCATAGGCAACATGAACATACTAGTCAAATACTGTATAATGGAAAGTTGGGATTTCAGTGTGATAGGTTTCAGAATTTGGGGTCAAATACCAATTAATTATTCATCCGTACTTTCTCTTCGTGAAACACTTGTTATGACACCGATACATGCTATGAATATTTAATGTGTCTTTATTAAGTAGACAAATAACAGTGTAAAAGAATTTTAATATGCTCACGTAAACTTGCTCTAATTAATTCATTTCTCATGTCATTTCTTGAAATTTCTCCTGCTGTTGTGAATAACTTTCGAAGTATATAATAAAAAAATAAGAGCTGGTATAAATTTTCAACTAATTATTTAGAATATAATTTTTTTAATCTGTAAAAAATATTTTAAAACAAAAAAATATAAATGTTCTTTTAATCTGAATGAATTTTTAGATAAATTAGATTCGAGCTTTTCAGACAAACACGATCAAAATTGTAAAAAAATATTGTGTAAAATTGTTTAATTGAAATTTAAAAGGGAAACATTTCATCCCAAAATATTGAAACAATATATATATATATATATATATATATATATATATATATATATATACATGTGTGTGTGTGTAATTTACAAAATTATTAATTTTTTTAATTAAGCATAAAAATTATCTTTAAAATCATGTTTATTTTGTTAAAAAAGGCTTGAATAAGTATATTTAATAAGAAGCATGTTGTATATAAGCTTAAATGTAGAAGTTTACTATACTTAAAATTGATAATAATATATATTTTTAATAATTTCCATTGGGATTTCGAAAGAACTACTTGTAAATGATTATAGTTATAATTAATTTTTAAGTTTATTAAACAATTCTGGAAATTTAAAGAATAATTTCATCTTTTATTGGTGCCCATTTTTTATTTTTTTTTTATTGAATCTTTTTTGTGAAATTAAGATTCTGGTTGTAAAACGTTATTATTTTTTTCCATAAAATTTTATTAAATTAAATATGAACTTGAATTAAATTACTAACTTTATAGCTGGAAACTTGGAACAACACTATATTCGTACAGTAGAATTACAGTATTCCAGACTCCAGAAAAAAAGATTATAAATCCGGAAACGAATCATCTTAAAATCTCTATAAACAGTTTTAGAGAGATGAAACTATAGAAAAATCGATGTTGCGAGCTTAAAAGTTACTTTTACATTATTTATTACAATGTTGACCTAGTTACAATTTATGAACTACTTTAAAGTGAAGCACTATTGATTGAAACTGAAGGCTTATTTTTCAAGTCCGTCCAGATTAGCCGGATATCCGGACATGTTGAATCTAGATTTTTAAAGCCTTATTATATTCAATATAACATAATTTTTATGAAGAGATTTCTTTTCTGTTCAGTAAAATTGTGGTTAAAATCACTAAAATATAATTAATTTTTCATTAAAATCATCATTTCCGAGTTTCATTTCGGCAAATATAAAGAATATTGTGAAAGTAAATTTTTATGTAAATTTCATGCAAATAAATCCATTATTCGCTTATTGTAAGTTTAAATAATCGTGTTAGACCTGCTGAATACACAATCGTTTGTTCACGGGAATTTCTCTTGTAAGAGTATTTATCGAAATCTTTTAACATCATTGCCTCATTCACGGTGCTATTAAAATTCTCGTTCCAAGCGGTCGGTTTTATAGATATCGCACGCCGCAACCTTGTAAGAAAAATGTGATTGTTTATGGCGCAATATTTTTTATCTGTGGAATTCGCACTAGTTTTCAAGCAGACAGAGTTGAAAAATTCTCTAATGTATCAGAAATCCATATTCGCTAACAGATAATTTTTTACAGAACAGAATTTGTTTTTCGAACATTTCTAATTATTTTCACGACAAAGTAGGTTCAGTTTGTAGCATAGAAGGAAAATTAAACTTATCAGATAAAATTATTACACTTATTTTAAATTTAATTATTAAAAAAACTTATATTACTTTTTTCGATGATATGCTTTATTTATTTCTTTAAATTTGTAAATACTGTTCTTTATAACATTCAACTTTTTCTTATTCGGCAATCTCAGTTAGCCGACATAAGCTTTATTTTAAATGATTTCCTATCACATTTTTCAAAACTTTTCATAAAAACTTAATTTTTTTTTTTTTCGTATATGTTGGGTTTTATACTTCAATATTTGTTTGGCATTCATTTAAGTTCACTATAACTATCTGGCATACACAGAAAAATTTGGTTTAAGCCCACCTGATGAAACATTAATGTCAGTTTTTTTGTAAAACTTATCTTAATTTTGTAACTTAATGTCACTAAGTGCTTATAACTGGTCTACATCTAACAGAGACTTAATGGGGTTGCCAATATTGCCTAATATTTTTTTTCATTAATAGTCAAATATAAAAAATGACTAATAGTCAAATCATGATAATATTGACAATTATGTTTGATCTTTGTAATTTTGATATTTAAGAAAAATTTATAGAACCGCCTTCATAATTATTAATAGTTAATAGTTATAATTAAAATAAGAAAAATTAGAGAGCAAAAATTGTTATCCTATAATTATTATCTACTTAAAAGATAAAAGATGATTTTATACATATATATTTATTACATAAACATGAATATTGTGATTTATATTTGTTAAGTTGAGAAAGAATTTTTAAGGATTTATTCTCATTATAGAAATTTTAGAAATATGCTTGGAGACAATTTAGGTAGGTACAAATTACAGAAAAAAATAAAATTGTTTGTTTGGTATAACTTATTGACTTATGGCACAAAATCCAAATATCTCTTGATTAAACATTATAAGTTGGCATACTAAAAATAATTTTATCTTTAAATTTTGTCATTATATATATAGAAATTACTATTTTAAAAATGCAATTATTTTATTAATTTTAAAAGTGTGGAGTGGTCGTTATTTTTAAATCAATGTTTAATAAAATGCGAAGTTCAGCTGTAAAAAAATATTGAAAAATTACAAAATTAAGTTACGTTTCTAAAAAGCCGTTTAAACTATAATACCTGAATGTCCAAAATTAAATGTTTGAAAAATATATGTATCTGTTGTTGTTTGTGAGTGTCGTTGTAAACAAAATAGTTTTATTAACATTATTCCAAACCTGTTTGCCAAACTTGCAGCTAAAAGTTAGGCCTTCAGTTCTATGGTTCAGTTTTTCAAATCCCTCCTTGAGCACTTGAACCATTGTATGTTTGTAGTGGTTGGGAATTCATTTCCGGGTGTAATTAGACATCGTGTACAAATAATGACCGTTGAACAACAAACTAATCATGCAACATTATTTCATACCTTATTCTTTCATGTGGAAGTACAAAATACATTTCCTTGTGTATTACACATAATGTCCTTAAAAAGTATAAAATTAATGAACAGATGTTATATAGTATACATAAAACAAGAAAAATACAACAAAATATAATTATTAAAAAACATTTTTTATTCCTGAAAAAGGATAACTTCTTTTAGAAAAGTACTGCAACTACGCGAAAGACAAAATATTTTTTAAATTTCTAATCAATAACTTAATGACATACAAATACTCTGGTCTTTTATAGATTCTTAAAATTTCATATCACATTACTACTGATGGACCAATAGAGTGCCGATTGAACATAAGTAACTCGATATGCATGTTGCGCTTTTGCGTCGTCCGTGTGAGTGGTTGGGTTTCTTTCCTTGTTGTAGAATTTCCAGAAGGCAATTTACGTAGTGGACATTAAAATGTCTTAGAGCAGTATTAGACCGTTAGCCTGGTTACTACGCCAGACTTAATGCCAGTTTTAATGTGAGCCACGAAGTCGTATTGCAAGGGGTGCTGTGAGAGCTTGGTGGAGGAAAGGGACACTCCAAATGAGTGATTTCGAAACCAGATCAAGGTGAAGCCCATCTATTAAAAAATAAATACTTATTAATCATTCAGTAAAGATAAATTTATTTCATGTAGCATATAAAGCGCATTCAATATTAATATTTGATTGTGTATGCGAGCAATAAATAAATCATAACATCCACTTTATGGTTAGTTTATATCGGCAAGGTCGGTTTAAATGTTTTTATTTTATTTATTCACTCATTTTAAATAAAATATTTAGTTTATTATTTGTTTTCAATAGCATTCGGATCTTTTAATACAGTAAGTTCATGCTTTTTCGCACGTGGTTTCTACACTCTATGGACTGTCCGCTATTATCCGTCATTATCAGTTGGATTATCTACGACTATCGCTTCCGCGAATAATCGGGAGCTTATTGCGAGACGTAAGTTTGAAATGATAGAAAAGGAAAAATAGAGAAATTAACGTCTATGTGGCTTTTATTTATGTACTTAGAAGAATTATGCTTCTTCTAAGTAAATGAAAATAATTTCAAAATATCAATGTGTCGTCAAACTCGAGGTATCGAAATTCGATATAATGAAATTAACCATAATTTCCTTCCCTTATATTTGAAATAGCATTCAAGCATCTTAGAATCATTTGTTTTCCCTGGAAACCACTTCTCCAGTTATGCTTCAATGGGTTAAAATAGACTCAATATTTGTTAATTTATTTGTTTATCAAGTGTTTGGATGAGCTCGATAACAGGCAAAGAAAAGGCTCATTCTCTCCACTTGAAGAGCGGAGTAAATAACCTCTCCTCCCCCCGTCACTCCCACCAACGTCACGTGCTCACGACACGTGTTTCTGTATCCTGGATGAATTTTTAAAAGGCTTCCCCCGTCCAATTTCTGCGCAACGAGTCGGTTTCTCTAATTCGACCTTATTTGCCCACTGCTTCAACAGCGGTGATTCGACTTCAATGCCGACGAAGACAATTGCTCTGTCGCCGCGAATATCTGGTTTTATTTGAACGGAATTGCCTCTAATGTATGCAATTCGCTTGCAAAATAGTCAGTAAGCGTCTCTTGCCACCCAAAAATTGCCTCCAGGTCCTTGTTTATAATGATGAGGTGTAAAACGGTTAAAAAGAAATCTGTTTACAGTTTTCACTTTTAAATGTATCGTTTTATCTTGTGAATTGTGGAGGTAAATGCAAGACGAGCGTCGAAATTTAAGATTTGAATTCTCGAATCTTGTATTTTTTTCATACTATAATCACACGTTTTAATTCAAAATTATTTATAAATAAAGTAATTTATTATTGTATATATTGTTGCTTATTCTTATTCTTTCGCCATCAACGAGGGATTAGAAATACTTAAGCCAATCACCCATAATTGTGATATCTGGATCTTGATAGATAGTAGGAGCTCAATCCAACGTTTGGCTTACTGGCACAGAGTGATGGAAAGCTTCAAATAGCTTTCCCTGCCCCAACAGATTTCCTCTTACGTTGACATCGAGGGTAATGCTGACACCTTGGCCAAAGTGCGTACTGGTGATGCCATTGAGTCCACTGCACCTCTTACCTACTTGGAATTTTCTTCAAGCTTTAAGAACCAATTTAAAACAATAACAAACATCTCTTGATGATCCAAGCAATTTGCAAGACTGTCCCAAGTATTTTATGGAGGAAGCTTCTCTTGAACTCATTCTTGCTTGTCTGGGTCTCTGCGGACAGGATCTTACTTACAATCCACTTTTAGTTTTGGTTACCCAGTTTCATGGACTCTATTTAGTTCCTCTAATTTCAAGGATGTGCAACAACAACATATATTGTTGTGCCAGCATACTTCCCTATAGTCTAGTGTAGGGTTCTACCAATTAGTGGAAGCAGACGGATAGGAGTCTTCGTAATTTAGAAGCAAGGATCAAGCAAAAGACCCTCTTATACTTGCTCTGCTACCCCAGAGGCATTATTTTACTTGGAGGACATTGCGACCACGACCTATTATAGGCTGCTATATACCAAGCAGCCTTTGGGAAATATGACGGATTTTCTGTTAAGCCGTGATTCGACCTTCCGAAGAATGGTTCCCGAACCAACCACTGTCTTATACTGTGTGTGTGATATAAGCTCTACATATTATATTTTTCTAATACTGATTAGACGTGATTAAACCGCCGCGCTCTCTAAGGAAGCTTTTTTGCAACAATTCGATCAAGATCTAAAGATGAAAGTTGTTCTGAACCACAATGAATTACTACACTCTAGGAGGAATTTATAACCCATGAATTACTGAACTCAAAGATCGAGTGCCTTTGGTGAAGGTTAGCTCTCTGAAAACTAAGCTCTATATTTTATAGCAAAAAATAATTGATATTTTAAATTATTTATGATTCGAAAGTTACATTTGTTTGATTATTATCATCGTTATTTTACATGAATTCAGACATTTCTGATCTTGACACCCAATTCAGTTGAGTAAAGTTTGAAACAAAGCTTAAATTGTCATTTTTTTTAAAATTAGTGTCCAATTTTTTTTAAGTGCTTTCAAAGTTCAGCGAAAAAATCAACTGCTTTATGATACATCATAAAACGCTATAAGGCAGAAATCAAATGTACTGTCAAATTCCTTAGAAATAAATCTTATTCAGCCATCGAAACATGTCCATTGCAATGAAATTCTGCTATAGTAGAATTATTGAATACGAATACGTTAATAAGAATTTTGAGCAAAATTTTGAAGGGAAATTCAATATACTGAAAAGTTAGCTACACCGGAATTTATATCACATGAATCAAATATGCAAGTTTGTATGACTGGTCCTAAAACTAAGGACACAACAACTTTGATTGTGCAAATTTGGTAGAACTTTCATTTCAATTTTTAAGACAATTTCTTTCCTAACTAGATTTTTTATCAATCATTTAGCCATCTTTGCATTTAGAAAATGCAGTAGAAAAATAATCAGAAATAAGTTCTAAAATTGTTGCACGATAGTTTAACAGAAAGTATCGAGTATGCATTTGATTTTTTAGGCATTATTTAGAACAGATTTTACCAGGGAAATGTGTTTAAATCGGAAGACTTTTTATACAGAAATTAAGGTAGTTGAATTCCATATAAAGCAAATTCTCTGAAATCTGAACTAACATTGAATCGATTGAAAGAAAATTTATAAAATTTTAAAAAAGGAGGTATGAAAAGAAAAGTCAAGAAGCTAGTCTTAAAAAAGCTATATTTTATTAGAATGCCAGATAAGATATAAATGGACTGCAACAAAATCGGTAAAGAATTGAATTTGAAATGGTTATAAAAAAAAAAAATCAAGTGTACTTTCTCGATAACTTGGAGATTCGCATCTTCATCGGATGAATTTTATTTTATAAGAGGTGCGTCTTCAGTTTTCCTTGAGAAGTTTCATGGAAACGAAAGTTTTATGATGTAAAAGGAAAGAGTTAGTATCAATTTTTTAAATTTTTTTTAGGATTCACTCTGATATCATTTTACGATTTCTATTTTCTACAATCTCCGAGATTTTTCATTGTTTCTTTGCCAATACATCTTTTGGCATGAGCTGCCGCGTGAAACTATAACCACCAAAGGATTTATTTTTCTTTTCTGATTTTATCTAAAATCTTTTATTTAGAACTGTAAACTAACTCGTAAAATTTTCTTCGAAAACAGATAATTTGTTACAAAATTATTTTAAAAGAATCTGTTTGCTTTTCTACGAAAGAAAAAGAGAGCAGACACCAGATCTTGTCTATTTTAGCACTGAAAACTTGGGTTGTGAAACAAGTGTGTGTGTGATGGGCTCTGCATGTTAGATAATAACGTTTCTTCTGTTGTATCAGCGATTAATTTTCCGTTACAAATAATCGATATAATCCAGTTTCAATTCACTGAGGTAGCTATGGAGAAAAACAACTTATCTAGACACTGAAAAATAAAATATACAAGAAATTTAGTTAAGCAGGGTAATTCTAAATTGTTTTTACAAATCAAGAGGGATGATAGTATCCATCCGGGCAAGCAATAATTACATAGGGCCTCTGAGAAGAGCAAAAAAGCGGAATTTTCCCCTGAACATACAACAATGTTGGGTAAGCGAATATATAATGCCAAAAATTTCACATTTATATTTATTGTTAAGTAAAAACCTCACAGAAAATGCTCAAAATGCCGAACACATGTGTCGTTGCACAGTTACCAGCAAAAGTACGACTGGCGCACCCTCTCGAAGATTCCTGTTGTCGTGTTAATTTTGACAGCGTAAACAACGATTCTAGCCACGAAATCTTTAGCTGAGTCAATAGCCTAAAGATTTCATGTGCCTCCAAAAGGAAAAGTCCAGTGGGTTGAGGTCCGGTGAGCAAGGAGGCCAAGCCACTGATCCGCTACGTCCAATCCATTGTGCCGTATAGCATACATGAGAATTTTCAGTCAATATTATCCAAATAATACAGAAGCAATGATGCTGCGCCATTTTTAAGGACAATGTCTATTCTGATTGGCTTTCTCCCGTAACCAAAAAAAGCAAAATGCTGCTACTTCTCTGTGAAAATTTACATATGGTAAATTCGCAATATAGATTCTTGATGCGTTTTTACATTCCTCTTTTTTTCCTCAGAGAATGGAATTCGACCTTATGTTTCTTATATAATTATTGCTTGTATGGATGAGTATTGTAACCCCTCTTAATTTGCAAAAAAAAATTGATAAACAACTTATAGCTCTTTTGAAATTTGTTTTTTTACCAATTCTTTATAAACTAAATTCCGACTACTTGAATCTTTCTTATCTTACCATTTTTGGTATCCAATGTATCGGATAATCTCAAGTACACTACATTTCATGGGGGAAAAAATTTTTTTTTATGATGAATTTATGCAGCCGTAGCTTTTATTAAACATCTGATCTAAATATAAGCAATCTAAAGCGAGGTTTTCCCCTGACAGTCGTCATACAAAAGTAACGACGTGACAAATCATTAACAACACCGTTGTCACAAATACATTTCATTCTGCTCTTAATGATGCCAAAGCTAGCGATCAAGAACTGGAGAAGTTTATGTTCCTTCCAAAATAAGATAATGAATGGCATTTTCCTTCATCTGGTATTAACTGTCCTTATCAAGTTTTCTGTATTTCGCTTTGTTTCTACTTTTGTGTTATTTCATGATGCAGTCTGATGGACAACTGTGATATTCTGTGCAGACTGAGAAAAAGCGAAAATGAACGTCATTCATTCTTTTTCCACTGTATTTATACTTTAATTTTCTTTATCCTTTTTGCTGTAGTATTATAAAAAACGTACATTAATTGTTAATGAGATTTTAACTGTGCATGTTGATACAAATTCTGAATGTGCTCACAAGCCCAGCCCATGCGTCTAGATTAACATAATCCAAATTATTTACCGGAACTAGTAACAAAGCTTAAAAAATGTAATTACTTTATTATTATTGTAGTTATATACTTCCTTATCTTTTGTTCTGTTTTGTAAAGCAGTGGGTAATACAATTTAGATCTAGGAATTGTTAGGAATAATTGCCGTTTTAGGATTGGTTTGGATATATTTAGTCTACTACTAATTTTAATAGAAATTTAGACATTCGTGACCATAGTATTTATTTTAGTTTCAGTTTTATTCAACCGTCTTATTCACTAAATTAGTCAATTAAATTAATTAATGTGGTGAAATTGTCTCAAATTGTCGTGTCTTTCTTGTTTTGGTTGTTATCATTCTATGTTATCAAAATTAGATACAATGAAATCCAGTACGAATGCAGTTCTTTTGAAATAAAGATTGAAATTGTATACGCTTATTAATTATAAATTTAATTATATATAATATAAACAAGGCATTAATATTACGAAGAAATCTAAGTAAATAGTGCTGATGAAATTACAAGTGCATCATTGCTAAATGCTTACTATTACTATTGTTATCTTTTGAATGAGTAATGCGAAATTGACCGGAAAAAAAAACGATGTGTTGGTGAAATAAATGGGCAGCAGTTAGACAATTTCTCCTTAAAAAATATGTTTTGTAAAAATTGTTGATGTTATACAATATCCGACAGCAAGGATTTCCCCCTTTCAGCACTACAAAGGACGGACGTGATGACACCTTATACGGAAGCACACCCAGTGGGTGTATTATCCTAGCCTCGAAAGTGGCTCTTCGTAATTTAAAAGCCAGGGACCAAGCAAAAGACAAGCAGAAGTATCATTTCACATGGAGGACATTGCGAACATTGCATATTTATTGTGCGAAAATTGCCATTAGCGAACGCGATTGAGTCGAGATTCGAATTCACTAGTTTAGAATGACGAGAACGAACGCGCTAACGAACCAGGCAACCGTTACCTTCTTCTGTAAAATTTTGTTTTCAATAATTTTCTTCTTTTTCTTAAAAAGTAAAATATAAAAAAATAAATCTATTTAATTTTTCAAAAACTTTTGAGGCAACTAGGTAATATCTCCTTAAAAAAGCTTGAGCTTGAGCTTTCATTAAATCCAGATATCCCGAAGGGAAAATGTTCGCTTAGTAAAAAACACTTTTTCTTTTCTTTTTTTTTTTTTTAAGTGGTTGTATTTTTATCGGTCTTTCACAGAAACCTTTCAATATAGGTTTTCTAGATCTCGAAAGGAAATGAGGTATTTTCCTGTTTGCCATGACTCACACAGAAAATGTCAGAGATCGGGCTGAGTTTCGATGTTATTTTAAACTTTATACAATTTCTTCATCAGCCTCCCCACTTTTTTTTAAATATTAGGTACATTTCTTACATAATATATATATATATATATATATATATATATATATATATATATATATATATATATTATGTAGTTGAGTTCATTTATCCTGAACAAACTATTTAGTAAATCTCGAATTTCAAATTAAAAAAAAATTGGCACCTTATTTAATATAATGAAATCACGCATTGAGTTGTATGGTGTGTAATGTGCACCGGCGACTTAGATGAAAATCAATACAAATAGCGTGCCTTTCCATTCTATTACTCATCACGCAGTCTACAGCTTGCTCAAAATGAAGTTATTTTGAGTTGCAACTTTGACTTTTAAAAATTGAAATCGTATGACTAAGTCAACGCCCCCGTATTGTTTTCTAGATTTGATAAAGAACTACTTACCGTATGACTGCATTCCAATCATTAACAACTCTCCTAAAAAGTATCCTGAAGTATTCGATTATCGTCTAGGGTCTAAATTTGCAAATTATATCAATTTAAAGATTAAATAAATTTTCATGGGGAAAACTCGTCAGATAGTACAATAATGACTAATTTTTGTGCTATAAGTGTCTCTCATATCCTTTTTTTTTTTAAGTCAATTGAAATTGTTGACAAGGACTCAAGTCAGAATATATAGTAATAATATTTATCACAAATTTTTTCTTTGGGATGCAGCGTTCAAATCTGTCACATTCTAGACACTCATGCCCTATATCAGCGGTTCCCAAGCGTTTTGAACTCACGGACCAGTATAAGTTCACAATATAAATCCCACTGTCCTCTAATAGGATTTTTAAATGTTTATTGAAAAATTGTGATATAAGAACGCTTGCTGGTTAACATAAATTTCGTTCATGTATTTATCAAAATTTGAAAACATTTGCAGATCGTAAGCCACCTTTAGATGCTTCAAGGCATACAGAAGAGTGAAAAATTAGAAAAACAACGGTACAAGACATGCATAAAGCAATGCAGTACGACTAATTTACTATGAAGTAGCGTTTTTATAACATTTCACGTGTTGTTATGAATTGAATTATGCGTCTTAAAACATAACATGATGAGCAAGTGTATATCATGTATTTCTGGGGACCAGCGAAATTTTCTCGCAGACCACCACTCTATAACATTATAAGTGTAAAAGGTAACAAACTGCTGAACTCATCATCAATATGGTCCAGCTTTCTATTCTCTTTACATTATTAATGCTGTTGCACCAGCATGCTTCTCTTTGCTCTCTAACAGTTAGATGGAAGCAGCTTGACCTGCCGCCTCCAGAGGTTTCATTTCACTTGGAAGACATTGCGACCACGACCTATTGAATGCGCCGCATTTAGTAAATATGACGTGTCTTCAATTCAGTCGGGATTGGAACTCACTATCTTCTGATAACGAGCCCTAACTGATCATGCCACGGCGGCGACCCTACATTATTAATGTCGGTTTATTTATCGCTCGACAGTCATTTTCCACACACGACGGCTAATTAGACCGGGACGTACAGTTTTAAAATAAATTCTGAGCCATTACAAACATCTAAATCTAAAGTGTGATTCGAACTCACGAACTGTTAAACCGAAGATTGCTAATCGTTCCGCTGCCAGCTCAGAGTTTCCAGTCACTCTTCAGAATAAATAGTTTTGATGTATATAATAAGAACCCCTGTCTGTCCACAATCAGAATGTTATATTATAGCTCTGCCTTCGTGCTTATTGTCTCTATGGAAACTAATTTAAGAAATCTCACCTTGAAGAAATTAACGGATCAGATCCAATGTACTTAGTTCGCATGAAAACTGATATTTGAAACGAGGATATATATTTATATATTTTGATCAAGGATTGAATTTTAAAGTGTATTCTTTTCGCTGGAATATTTCATTGTTAATCCTGGTTTTCTAGGAAATCGAATGAATCGTCATATTTTTCTATTGTGTTTAGTATATACTAAATTAAAATTAATTCTAAAAAATCACCCTTGTGTTTCCTTTTTCAAATTCTAATACATTTTAATGTTAGAATATTTTATTCCCCCTTTACCTCCTAAATTTTTTTTACTTAATTGATATCGTGAAGTGGATGTAACAACAATTATGAGTATCTTTTATTGTTTAATTATCTATTAAGAAGTATAGAAAATTATTATAGTAAATTGCCTCTAATTTTAAGCATTTCGAACGAAGTTTTGACGAAAATAAATTGTAACAGAGTGAAAATTACGTAATATTATTTTCTTTTATACTTTGTTACATGCATTTAAAAGTCTTTCTCGTTTGATTTTCCAACAGAAATTTATTCAGGATTAATTAAATATAATCAGTCATAATTAATAAAAAATTTAAGTTTAATAGTCATAAGTGTCAGTTATGTTATAATTATAAAAAAACCATAATTGTAATTAAAAAAAAATAAAATTGCGCCAACGGTCTATAATAAATGGTTGACAATGGGGAAAAAAACATCACGTAATCTAAGCGATTTCAATTTTTATATGTATTTAATTTATGAAGTGATAATTAACAGAGAACCGCGAAATGTGCTAAATAAACAACAGAACAAGGCTACATGCTGAGTTTCCAACCTTGAAGTGACATTTCTATTATGGGGCAGCATTCGTTATCATCTCCGAAAGCGCATTAAAAACTATTTTTTGAGTAAGCTATAAAAACAGCTGATCTGCATCAAACACATCTGTATAATATCTCACGAATTATTTATATTTTGCAAATGACCTCTAAAAATTATCGTTTGCTAAGTGAAGGCGTAAAAAATTATCGTTTGATCGCGGATTTTAGAGTATGCCTGAAAACAATACCTTTCAAGATATTCTTTTAAAGCTAAGTAAAAAGAAATTACCTACAAAATAGTAAGAATTTAATATTTTTTTTTAAAAAAAGTTTCTTTTGTATAATTTGCCGACTACGAGTGAAAACTGTGTTAACAGTTACTTAACATTAATAACTAATTAATGAAAAATCTTAAAATTTCATTAAGTTACAATTTCTAGTTAAATTAGTAACAATTACTAATTTAAATATAGTCAGACATTATTAATTTTACTAAATAAACTTTTGATTTACATTTCGAAATGATTTTTTATCTGGAATAATCGATCTATTTCAAAAATTATTTCTGAGAATTCTTGAATGATTTCGGTGAATTTTAGGGACATACTTAATATTGATTATCAAGAAATGTTACAAATAAATGTAGAAATACTGCTACACTTTTACCTATTTCTTCCTTAATATATGCTTAAAATCTCAATAAAACGAAACCCCGTTTATTAATAAATTTTATTTTATAAATAAATAAAATTTAAATGTATGAGTCCATTTGTCACTTTGAAATTCTGGTTTGCTATCGTATGAGCATCCAGTCTTCAGTATTACTGAAAAACTGTTCTGGATATAATAAAAATAACGAAAATTCTCGCCTTTAACCGATAAATTCGCCGAATGTAACTGTTAATTATTTTTGAAGATTGGAAAATAATTTAATAATATTGATTACGATTTCGAAATATTTGAGACAGAAAAAGTTCTGAATAATTGGCACTTCGAATATTCGGTTTAAGAACTTTAGAATTAGTATATGTGCTTTATTTTTTCACTTTGTCCAATTAGCTAAAGAGCTAGTATAGAGCTGTAAAGACTCGCAGGAAAAAGTGGATAGTTATCGACAGGAAGAAAATGAAGACCCTTAATGCTTTCACCAGCTTAATATCTCATCAAATTTAAGCAGTAGTAATTGCTTATTTTCTGAGGTACATGATTCTCAATTACATATTTAAATATTTTCTTTTGCCAAATTCGATACTTGTGGCAGCTGATTCAATCCACAGGAAGTTGTTGAAAAGCAAAACAAACGTCGGAAATTCATTTAGGGAATGCACCTGTCGAACACTGTTCCAATTGCACCAAACAAATGAACAGGCTTTGGACAAGCACGGATATCCTTCATGTATGAAAATGGAAATGAAACCTGATAGAGAACACGCCTATTTGTGTATTTTAAGCACAAATTTCTTTCTTATTTTTGTTGGCATATTCGAGGCGGAAGACAGTTATGAATGTCATTTCGTAGGCGGCGCTACTTAAAACTGGCGTCATTATTATATTAGAAGAACCGAAGTGAAGTAGGCCTTCCACTCACTCTTCCTGAGGTCGTGCGCTTATGACTTGTATTAGAACAATTAAGGCTTTTCTTTTTTCGGTATTCCCGTTGTTCCGGTTGTACTTGAAAGTGATTTCTCATTTCTGCACGATTGTGACTCAATTCCGCTTACGAGTAAGAAATCTGATTTGAATTGTTCATTAAACCATACTCTTTCAATTCGGGATGAACTAGAATTTTTTTGTATTCATTCAAAATTGAAAAAAAAAAGAGAAAAGAATTCGATATAAATGACAAGGTGAAGGAAATTATATATCTCACTTGTGTAGGTTTAAAGTAAAGGTGTATAACTTAAATATGTTATCAAACCTTATATTTTATATGACATATTCTAAAATAAATAAATAAAATTGATATTGAATGTCTGACATTTCAGTGTCGCGTGAATAACAAGTGCAGTGTCATTCGTGTTCATTAGTTATGATGATAAATCAATTTTTGTAAATAAATACATGATCAGTAGAATATCTATTAAACTGAGTTTACGAAATCTACTCGTTATCCAGAAGATATATTCTTCTGGATAACGAGTAGTTTTATTTTTACCCTTCATATGATTATATACATTTTCTGATTTGAATCAAAATTCAAACAATTGAGAGACATAAATACTTTTGCTTCTCATTACTCTTCTTTTTATGTAACTTTCCTTCTTTTTTATTTATTTTATATTGTATACTTTTTTTTATATATTTTTCATTAATGCTTAAATTCAGTAACATGGACTCTTATATTTCGAGTTGTCTATACAAGGTTTTATTTATTAGTTAGTTCTGCAACTAATGTTAAACATTAAAGCAACTGGAGAAATATCCAGAATTTATATTAGAAATTCGAACGATATGCTATATTTGAAACATGAATTATATACGTTTTAAATGTAGTCATGATGTTACACCTTGCGAATCCCAGCCCTCCCGTCAGGGCGAATGAACTCTTCCGTTTTTGAACAGTGCACCCCGTACGAGAGTGGAAGTGCGACTTTGGCTCATAGATGGCAGCACTCTATCTGGGTCTTCCAATTTAGAGATTGAAGCCAGAGAAGGCCCAGAGGCATTAATTTGGAATAGGAACATTGAAGATATTGCGACTATGATATATTTTACGTGCCCCAGTCGCCATTAGGGAACACGACGGATCGTCGGATAAGCTTAGATTCAAACTCACCACCTTTTGGTAACGAGAACGACGCCCTAACCAGCCAGGCCACCGTAGCCTTAAATCTAATCACATTTGTTTTTATTAACAATATAAAATCAGGAATGCTTGAGAAATATGTACTTAATTTAATATTTCATACGATAACGATGAACACATAATTACGATATACTTTTAATTTTGAGTAATTTTTAATTGAATGGTAAACGCACTTAAAATAATATAAAAAAATACCCAATAACAAAACTTTAAAAAAAATTTCAAAGCATTAAAATACATATTAGTAAAAAGAAGTACATTGCTGGAAAATGTCATGCATACATAACTCCTTTGGAAATATTAAGGAAAACTTTATATTCATGTTAGAACAAACGGAAGTACTAGGTGAAGAGTTACTTAATATAGTTATTTGTTAAATATAGTTAATAAGTTATTTGTTAAATATTTGTAGAGTAGTTATATTTTTCTCTTATATAAATTTTATATCAGTCAATAAAATACAAATATTTTCGTGGAGAAATATATAGAAAAGTTATTCAAGAAGTTTTAAGCATTTTTTAAGATTATAAGAAATGAAAATAAAATTATACCTTATATAACAATATAATGATTTTATAAAATATTAATATTTGTAAAATTATTACAAGAATATTAATAATTAGCAAACAATGTCTTATAATCTAAGCAATAGAAAAATTTCCGCCTTACGTGCAAGTCAGTTTTTGGCAACTACATTACTCATTTTTATATGTGCGTGTACAACTTTGATTGCTTTCAATATTTCCCATAGTTACATTCCAACACAAAGTGTTAAAACCATAAAAAAAGCTTTACATCAAACTAGTATAATACCGGAGAAAAAAGAGACAAAGTCGAGTCGAAAAGAAATCTAGTAAAAATTTCTTTCAAGATAATTTAACAGTGCTTTAAAAAATACAAATAAAATTTTGTTTTAAAATCACATTCAGAAATTATTTTTTCTGAACGATTTTAGAATTCAACTGGTATGTTCTACTAAATTGGTTGTTTCTTTCTACTTTCATTCTATTAAACCTGCTGTTATTAATATTTAATTACTGAAAGAAATTAACTAGTGTTAAATCCGTTGAATAATATAAATCGATGTTAAATCGATAATATTATCGTTTAAACAAACATTAAATTGCGAAACCATTTGTTAAAATAATATTTATTTGTCTCTCAATTTCGGCATCTGTAAAATTTATACAAGCACAATTGAATATTTATTATGAAAATTAACTATATGAACTTAACTTGTTTTAATTGAAATAAATAAATGAAAAAGAACATTAAGTGTAATGAATTAAAATTCTGACGATTTATAATCTTGAAAAAGCATTACCTGCGTATTTGTTTAAAATTTTGTTGAATTCGTTTTCATTAAGAAATACTTTCAGACCATAATCTAAATTTACTTTTAACTGTGATTTGTCTTAGTTAAATATTAACTTAATGAAATAACATATTTAATTTTTTTATTATTTTTGAAAAAGGTTACTAAAGTTTGATATTTTAATTATTTGAATCCTACTACTTCTTACTTACTTGAATCTTATTTTAATATTTATTGAGAGAAACATTTTTGAAGTATTAAGAAACTCGTGACTCCTGTTTGTTTTTTATTCATTCTAGATTATTTATTCATTTCTAGATTTTTATCACTCAATAGGGCCATTAGCCCCCTATTTAATCAACCGATCTTTATTTTTTTCTTAACTCAGCTCTCAAGCTCAAGGTTACACCACTCAATGAAAGAATGCTAGATATGTTTAAATTCAACTTCACGGATAAGAGAGAACATAAATGATAAGAAAGAACACTAAATTTTAGCGCTTTTTAACATATATTGTATATGCTGTTCAATAAAATCGATCCTCAGTTCTTACAAAACGGATACGTTATTCGGAAGTTCCATCCTTCAGTTCAAATTATTTTACATCTTGATTGATAATATTTGATAACTGCCCCCAATTTTATTATTGTGTTATATTAGAATCTAATTAAATTGTTCATTGGCATTTAATGTCTTTGAAATTCACGAAGGGGAATGTATATTTTTAGTATTAATATTCTTTTTAAGAGCAAAATAATTCTAAATTGATAAATTGGCTTCAGAATCAGATAATTCGGATAATTTATGAGTGGCATCATTTTCATACCTTACGAAGCTCATGAAAATATGCCCTTCTCTTAAGAAATGAAAATTTTCCTTGATATAGTTAGTTCTTTCAATTTACATCAAATACTATATTCATTAAATTCAATTGTGTCTCAAAATAATAAGCATTACTTATAATTTTTATGATACAAGCATTGTGGCATTTATGAATATCCAATGGTCTCATGAGAAAGTAGTATGGTGAAAATAGTCAGAACAGTATTCATCTATTGAGTGCAATGCTGAAAATCGCCCTATCCAGTAGTCAGCGTGCCTGACTGCGGATAGGGAGGTTCTGGGTTCGAATCCCGGTTTGGACATGGATGTACTTTTCTCTTTCTGCTATTTTTTTTATCATTTCCTTGTATGAATGGTTGCCTACCCTATAAACGGGGTCCTATAGCATGTGTATACTGAAGAAGTCGGACTCCACACCAAATTACAGTTCAGTTGGAAAAGTGGAGCAGCGCACCCCATATTTCCAGCCTGGCTGGCACACGACAAAAAAATATATAAATAAATAAAAAAAACTAAAATCAGTTGTATGAAACAAATATTTAAAGGAAATGAACAGAAAATCCTCAATGATTTTACTTACGAATTTGAAAATATAAGTGAGGAGTTCAATGCAATTTTTACAATATGTGTCAAGAATTCTATTCACAAAGAATCCCAGTAAAGTTTATCAGATTGTAATAAATGTGCATTAAGGTTAGGTTAGACAGACATTTTTGGAGCCCTATGCTAATATGCTTGTGGCTCACACTCACTCAGGAAGATATCTGAAGAGGATATTTTTTTTTTAATAATTGAACACACATGGCATAGGTAGTCGTTTAAAGGGTAGGCAACCATTCACACAAAGAAAGGACAAAGACAGGATAGAGAGAAAGTACATCCATGTCAGAACCGTGATTCGAACCCAGGACCTCCTTATCCATAGTCAGTTACGCTGACCACTAGACAGAGTAGGCGGCTCATTAAGAATAGTAAAGATAACTATGCTTATTCATCATGTCAGTATTTTACATCAAATGCTTAAAATATGTGAGTGCGTTTATCTGCAATGGCTGATCGTGATAATTCTCAATGGTAGAATCTTTTGTTTCTACATTCTCATAATCTTTTATTACATTTTTTTTCCTCTTCAACTTAGTCTTTCCTGAAATTATTTCGTTGATAGAGGATAAATATTTTTATAATTTTTTATAACATTTATTTTGTATTTAATAGATATTTATATTATAAGTTCATTTTCTTCATTGAAAATAATTTATGAAATGTGTCTAATTTGAACGCATTTTTCATAATTGAACTTCCATAAGATTTATTTGCTTCGGTGGGTTGATTCTTGATGGCTCTCAACATCGTGAGGAAGCAGGTTAAGAAATGTTATTTAGTCACGTTGCAAAAGAAAACAATGTTCAAAGTCACATAGCAATCCTCTGATGTATTCAGGATAAAAGAAACAATAAAAAAAATATTTCTAATGAATTTTTATGCTGTTCCATATTTCTATTTTATTATCTAAACGTCTATACAACACAATTATTTTCAATCACATGTTACTAAATGTGAAATTAACCCTAATTTTGATAATTCTTAAACTTTGGTGTCGGTGGTATTGATGTCCATATGGACATGAAGATATTGATACCCAATCACATTGTCATATTTTCTTTAAAAAGCAACTGCTTAGTGTTTGTTTAAGATAACGCGTAAGGAAAATTCTCGTTCATACGGAATAAAACAATAGCCAACCGTGGTTAAGACTTTGGTCCACAGATAATTTCTAAAAAAATCAAAAAATACCGAATTGTTTACTTTTTCTTTTTATCGTTCTCTGGAAGAGAAGGTTACTTTGTGGTATTACTGCCTTTTTTATAGCTTTGAAAGAGATTAACTGCTCTGCATGAAAATAGCCCTTACAAAATGACGTCAACGGAAACATTCCTGGTTCTTAAATCATTCTGAGAAATATTCTTTGTCACAGTGCCTCCCTGACCTACCTTTGTGAATACGGTGTTATTTCAGTTGCTTACCTAGATGTATGACTTGAAATTACATCTAAGTAAACTTCATAGACTCATGAACTTTTTTTTTAACCCTAAAGTGTTTGTTTCTTTCGTTGCAGTTGAGATGTCACTTTATTTTACTTATGATTGGTCTGTGAGTTAAACAAATAATCGTTTTCACCAATAATGTTAAAGATACAGTTTTGTCCACCCATCCAAAACAAGTCAATTTGTTAGTGGGATGAGCCCTTCAGTGAGCAGTTGGAAAGAAAATGTTGGCCAATATCTAAGTGGGATGGGTTATTTTATGTATTATTGGAGATTTGTCTCTCTTGATGCCGCTATTAAAAAAAATAAGTAAAGATAAATTTATTTCATGTAAAGCACATTAAATATTAATGTTTGATTGTTTATGGAAGCAATAAATAAATCATAACATCCACTTTATGGTTAATTTAAATCGGCAAGGACAATTTAAATTGGGTTTTTTTTTCCACATATCTATGTAAATTTATTTTTAGCAAAGGTCTATTTTGAAATACGGAAAAAATATCTTAGGCCTCCGATCTTTTAATTTTAAACTGAGATGATAGTTCAGGAAGCTCATTAATGCTTTTGATCGTCTGGTTAAAAGCAATACCAATCAGTGATTATCATGTTACCACAGACCGTACTTTTAATATCAACAGCAGGATTATTTGTTTCACCAATAATGATTAATATTGTGCCCTGCTTCGGGGTTATGTCGATTAAACAATCACTAGACTTTTATTCGTAGCAAATTCAACAGGTTACAGAAAATTTCGGCTGTAGAAATCACAGCTCCAAATTAGCTAATACAGCATCCAATCACAGAAATCCGACCACTTCAGACAGACAACAGCTTCTATGCACTAGATTAGCATTCAAGATTAACCGTCTGCGCTTCTTAGACTTAGAACTTGTTGAAAGATCGAAGCATATAGCAGAGAAGCTGCTTTTACTTCTTCATCAGAGAGAAAAAATCTTGTAATAAGAAAATGGAGTAGTGGGAGGAGTCATTGCTTCTTTGTCGGATTGTGGTATTTATACCTGACTTGGCTACGAGTTTCGCCAAGCTTCTGGAAGGTTCTAAGCTATCTTGCTTAGAATTGGTCCGAGAATTTCGGTGATGAATTTTTCCAAAAGTATTTATTTCCCGCCAAAACGCCAACATTCTTGCCAAAAGGTCGCCAACTCACCAAATTTTTAGAAATTTCATTTTTAACGTGTCTTAATTGCACAATTCTTTCCCAAAAATCTGAGTATTTCCAACTTGTCCGAAATATTTTAAGACAAATACAAATAAATTTGTAAAAATATTTAAAAGATGTATTTCAATTTTAAACAAAATACTTGTTCAAGGAAATCAACTGCCGAAAGCCGTGAAGTAAATCTGCAAAATAAAGAATAATTTAATTTAAAATGCATAACTCTCAAGAAATGGTTTTTAAGCATACCTCGTATTACTAGCAATTTCTTTTCAAATATTGCATGAATGTATTCACTTTCAATCGGTTGCCATCGTACTGTGAGTAACTTAATAATGGTTTCACATAATCTTAATAATTTTTTATACAAATCGATTATATATATCTCGCTATATTTTTTAATTGTTGTTGGTAAATCCTAATATATTTACTTCTTGTGATAACATCGAGTCACTTCATTCCATCTGCTGATACGAAAATATGTACAGATTCCTGACGATATCGTATTGATTTTAAAGATTAATTGTTTTATTGATCTAATGATGATTGAATCGATTCGTAAATATCGCAATTTCTATTTTTTAATGTGTTATAATTGAGCACATAATTCTTCCTCGTCTCTGTATAAATAATATCTTAATAATTTAATTATTACCATCGTCTATTATCAAGAAAAGCTGTCATTATATTTGAATTAGAATGAAAGTCTAGTGCAGAAATTCTCATCGGGGGTCTGGTGGATCAATAGAGGATTAAGGATGGTCTATAGTATTGCAAGGATATTTTTAAGTCGATGATAAATTTAAAAATTGAAATGAAATACTACAAAAAATGTGAAGAACTCAATCAACTATTATTTAATATTTTGTTCATATTTCTTGGACAATTTACATTCACTAAATGTTTGTTTCTATACACGATTATCATTATAATTATATCGCTAAATATACAGGGAAAAATAATGAAAAAATCATTATTTCTAAAGAGATCCATTGAGAAATCAGATCGGAACATGTGATTTAATAAGGAAAATATTAATATGGATTCTAACAATAATACTTGCTCATTTTAATTTAGCAATTACTTCTATCACTTGAAAATTTCCGGGAATTTTCTCTTTGCTTAGGGATGAATACGAATTTTCCGTTTGCGGAAACTAATTTATGCTATCCTATATATCAGCAGCATTAAAAATCCACACAAACTTTCAGGAAAAATAATTATTAAATCATTTTTATAA
This sequence comes from Latrodectus geometricus, assembly GCA_026290005.1. Lineage (NCBI taxonomy): Eukaryota > Metazoa > Arthropoda > Arachnida > Araneae > Theridiidae > Latrodectus > Latrodectus geometricus. The sequence goes on along the minus strand of JAPDSC010101608.1, from coordinate 38,498 downwards.
AACTACCGTTCACTTTGTCTAGTGGTCAGCGTGCCTGACTCCGGATGGGGAGGTCCTGGGTTCCTTTCCATGTATGAATGGTTGTTTACCCTGTAAACATGTACCTATGGCATGTGTGTACTAAGGAAGTCGGATGACACCAAATGATGGTTCAGTTGGAAAAGTGGAGCAGCGCACCACATATTACCAGCCTGGCTGGCACTCGACAGAAACATTTTTTATCTAGTTGTTTCTCGCTTCCATTCTTTTTTTTCGTTTCGTATTTGTAAGATTTGGTACAATGATCATAGAAAAGCAATAATCATGAAGTGAGATTTCTCTCAATGGCCATGAAGATTTAATCGTGTTCTGTTGTTACTAATGTTTTTAACAACGACAAGCCCGCCCGTCAGGGACTGGGCGTATGAAATCAGAATGAGCATCTTCCGTTTTTGAATAGAGCCATCACCCTCTATCGCTAAGAACCCTTTATAGCCATCAATCTCTACTATCAGAAGTTACTGATAGAGCACCCTTATACGAAGGTGGAAATACGACTTTGGCTCATAAATGGCAGCAGCATCTAGGTCTTCCAATTTAGAGATACATTGTAACCAGAGAAGACCCATAGTCTGGCTCCAACCACCCCCAGATTTAATAATTTGGAATGGAAACATTTAGGACATTGCGACCATGACATACTTTACGTGCCCCATTCTTTATTAATGAACAGGACTGATCTTCGGCTAAGCCGGGATTAGAACTCACTACCTTCTGGTAACGAGAACGATGTCCTAACCAACCAGGCCTCCGCGGCCGTCTTTAATCGTTATTTTTATTTGTGGATGTAGTTATATTTTGTGTGCTACATGAATGTTTTATTTTCAGGACGGATCGACGTTACGTGAAGACGCTGTGGAAGGAGGTGAGAGTTGGGGACATAGTGCACTTGTCCTGCAACGAGGTCATCCCTGCAGACATCCTCCTCTTGAAATGCAGCGATGACCAGGGTCTCTGCTACATCGAGACCGCCAGCCTCGACGGAGAAAGCAATCTGAAGCAGAGGCAGGTGGCCAGGGGGCTCATGACAACGGTATGCTTCATCTCTTGACTTAACACTTTAAACTAGTTTTCACTTTCAATGTTCAATTTATTTAGGATCTAATTGCTCAACAAAGTAATGACAAAATGCTTTTGAATTTAGATTGGAACCCCATAAAATGAACTACAGATTGTGACCTGCTATTGCTTTTAGTTTCAGTATTTAATTATTAATTATAAATTGTATGGTAATTTAGAGACTAATAATAGTTTATGTAAATATTTCGTGTATGATTAAACAGAGCTCTATTGGCTCAGTAGCTTCAGGTTAAGATCAACGAAGTCAAGCTCTAACCTCGGGCAGTGATTGGAAAGGTGACCACATTCTCCCTCAATAGGTCGCTGGAGCTCCGTGGGCTGTAATCTGTGACATCCTAAGTCCTTCCAATGGTGTGTCGTGAATGTGAAACGGATGGTGACAGCTCAGGTGTGATCTCGTCACCTGAGAGTGGATCAAAATTACGAGACACTTAATGATAAACGAGTATTCTAGACCCTTAACTTAGGGAACAGTCACCGTCTACTCTGTCTAGTGGTCAGCGTGCATGACTGCGGCTAGGGAGGTCCTGAATTCGAATTCCGGTTCTGGCATAAATGTACTTTCTCTCTCTTCCTTTCCTTTCTTTGTCCTTTCCTCGTATAAATGGGTTGTGCCTCCTCTATAAAGGGTACCTATGGCATATGTGTACTGAGGAAGTTGGACTCCACACCAAATTAAGGTTCAGTTTTAAAAGTAGAGCAGCACAGCCCATACTGTCATCCTAGCAGGCAAAAGACGACAACAACATCAAATAATAAAAAATCCTACACTTGAATTTCTCTTTCTGATCTTCATATCATGTTCAAGATATTTTATTGGTTCTAATTTTAGACGTGAAAGCCTCTCAACACAATACAATCTCCATTTAACTGAAGATCACTCCCTTTCCTGACATATTCTCGTAAATTTATTTTCATTAAGGACTGTTGATCTGTCTCACCAGTTTTGAAGAAATTTTATTTTCTACGGAACGCCTTTTATCTTTCATTCAATATTCACTGGAGTCAAAATGAGTGGTTGGCATCAGCACATAATTTCATCTAGATTGGTACTTCACAGTATTACATTCTGAGAGGGAAAAAAGTTGTAGTGTAGTACTGTGTTAATACGTACTCTAAGTCTATTAATATTCTCTAAGTTTGAATTTTTTGTTTAATATGAAAAGAAGAAATTCTCTTTGCCTTGATATTAGTTATATAATGTTATTGGTTTCAATAAGGAGAGCATATAAATTTAAATTTTCTTTTAATATACCTACCAGTAGTTTCATGTGTTATAAAAGTAAATATTACAAGCAAATGTTCCTTGTTCAGTAAGAATCTATCAGCATTAATATATTACATTAATTTTAGACCAATAAAAAACGATAACGCAATTGTATAAATTTTTTATAGTAATTTTATTTAATATGATTATTATATTTTTAGTGATTTAAAAATGTTTGTATTGTGATATTCAAAATTACTCCTTAAAACCATAATAAAAGATAGTGATATTCTAATATAAAAAAACAAATATTTAGTTACAAGGAAGAGGAAATATGTTATTTTAATCTATGTTATTTTTTTTTTTTTTAAAGAATCACTAGTAACATTTTACCCCAAATGTTAAAACAAAATGTAACTTTTGAAAAAATGTTTTCCCTATAAATATCATTTATTAAATAAGGCAAATAGACTTCTTATATAATAAGCTGCAAGAAAACTTAAAAGTATCTTGATGGATTTGCATGCAGAACTTCATCTATCTTCAATTGTTTGACAGTGGACATTATGATTGTAAACCATATGTCAAGTACCATTTCATATCATATTATATTATTTATGAACATGTATCTCTACATATATATTTGACACCCATCCTGTGTTTGAATCCCACATAGATGTACTTTCTCTTCGTCCTTTCTTTGTATTAATTCTTGCCTACCCTATGAACTGGTACCTTTAGCATGTGTGTATTGAGGAAGTCACACCAAATTATGGTTCAGTTGGAAAAGTGGAGCAGTGCACCCCATATTGGCAGCTTGGCTAGCACTTGACAAAAAAATAAATAAATACATAGGCTTCAATGTTATTGTGTCTGATTAGATTAAGAACTATCTTTTATTTTTGTATTTCTTCTCCATAAAGTTATAAATTGCACAATTAAGGAGTAAAATTGTTACCTCAAATATTGGTCAAAGTATTAAGTAATTCTTTTTTCCTCTTAATGCATCTTTCAGAAAAATTAAAAAGAAATAATTATTAACAACAGTCTTTAGAAATTCTCAAATATTTGAGATCATTATGTCAAAATTGATGAGGAAAGTATCTTGTCATTTCAAAAAAAGTTATTATTTTATTATATTATTTTGTTATTTTTGTAAACTTAAGATAAATTTAACTGTAAAATATAAATGCTCCATTTTATGTTTAACAGTAAATCAAAAAGTAAATAATCAAGTTGAAAAAAATTGAATACATTGTTACAATACAACTGAATCTTGTCTGCAATAACACCTGTAAATTCCAGACAAGATTGAGTTGTTATCTGGAAATTATTGTTATTTTTTTATGAAAAAAAAAGTAATTTTTCAATATGTATTTTCATTAAAAGATAAGAATTTTTTGCATGTGTTGATTTTTTGTTGAACAAAGCACCATTGGAAAAAATATTGTCTAGTTTTGAAATCATAGTGAATAAAGCAGATTTGTGCAACAAAATCTGCTTTTTCAGTATGATTCCAAACTTTTTGTTTGATAAGTCAAAAAAAATTGATGATTAGTTAATTTTCTTTATTTTGATTTGGTAACTACTTCAATTAATATTTAATCACTTTTCATTATACTATCTTTGGCTTACAGATTTTTATATATTTTTAGTGTTTTTAAAATTTTGTATTAATTACTAAACTTAAATGTCTTTTATATTAACAATAACAAAAAATGTAATATTATAATGTGTTTTTCCACATCTTTTTTTAAGAAAATCTCTCAGTAATAACAGAAAATGTGTCACATATTGCAGATTCAGGTTTATGTACAACCTGTCCCAAATTTTCTGTTATTTTTTTCTACAAATAAGAGTTTACTGAATGAATGAATGTTTAATTAAGCATTTGTTTAAAAACAGTAATATATCAAGTGGGGCAAATGAAATTATAGAAACATATCAGTACACAAAAACTCTTACATCAGAGCAAAACTATTTAAAATTTATATTGTTTATGAGTTGTCAAATATTTAATCAAAAAATTTCTAATGATGAAATTATTCATAAAAATGAAATAATACAGAAAAATTTTTGTTACTTGACATAGAGATTTTATGATATTGATGAATTTACATACAACGAGATTTGCAAAGAACATGATTCAAATGTACTATAAAGAGATATCAATTTAATGAGTCCATTGTGTTTGTTTTTGAATGGTTTAATAACAACTCTTTATTGCTGTAGTTTTTATCTATTGAACAGGGATTTTGTTTCTACTGTGATATTTGCTCTCCTATAGTATAATTAAAACTCTAACCCCCAAAAAATTAGTATTAAAATTATAAATTATTAAATTTAATTCCATAAATACTTTCAGAGAATAAAGAACTTGATGCAATTTTAGTCTTTAATTAAATAAATAACTGATTCTGTTAATTTTTTATTTTAATTATGTAGTGTTTTTTTATAATTAAAAATAGAAGGCTGCCATTTTTAAAATTAAAAATAAGAATGTGATCTATTATAAATAAATCTTAAGTAATATTTGCAAATTTTATTTCAACTTAAATTGTATTAAATATGAAAAAAATACCAGTAGTAAATTTTATGTTATTAGGATTTACTGATTTACTTGATTCTGAAATACTAACTGAGATAACATTAATTTTTTGTATGCACATGAATGGACCTGTTTAAATATTTGGTAAATAAATAATTCCTTTTTTTTAATGTTTCTTGACTTTCTCAGAAATTTAATTCAGATCAAAAGAAACATTTCTAAATTTTATAATTCCCTTTGTTTTTTAATGACTGTCTTTTGTATCTTTAAAATCTATCCTTTAAAAAAATGGCAACAGTCTCTTATTGTTACGTTGTTATATGTGATACTTGGCGAAGCCAAGCCCGTCCGTCAGGGTGGCACAGCTTGTCCAATTTTGAACCTTGCACCACAAAACCCAACCAACTAACCCGTCTGTCAGGGACTGGGTGAATGAAGTCAGAAAGAGCATCTTCCGTTTTTGAACTGAGCACCAACGAGGATGAAAATATGACTTTGCCTCATAGATAGCAGCACCATTTGGGTCTTCAAATTTAGAGAGAGGATACCAGGGAAGACTCAAAACCTGGCTCCTAACACTCTCAGAAATATTAATTTGGAATGAGAACAGTGAGGACATTGCAAATACGATATATTTTATGTGCCCCAGTCGCCATTAGAGAGTCATCATCAGATAAATCGGGGCTCAAAATCACTACCTCCTGATAATGAAAACAATGTTGTAACCAACCAGGTCACTCCTATTATTAAAAAAGAGGTGGGTGTTATTCTACAACAAGAGCTAGATGATATTCTACATGAAGCATTTAATATCCATCTCTTGTATTTATACTGGGCCTCGGATCTATCCTCAAAAGAGCAAATCCTGCTACTAGTCTGAACCCAAACTACTTGTATCTTGATACTGTGTCAAGATAGTTTCCTTAGGCTTTTGTGAGGCATTTTAACATCTACCATATTATTATTTTCTAGGTGGACTTTAATATAGCCCATAGATAATGGGCTACATTTATGTCTCACAAGATAGGAAATCTGGTTAACTCCTAAACACCTACCCTGATAAATGCACATGCAGGAAACATTAATGCAATATCCATCTCTTGTTCAACAATGACTGGGAATGAACCCAGAACCTTTCACTCTAATGATCAGTATGCTGCCACTTGGCCATATTGAATTCAAATTACTTTTATTTGAAACGTTTTTGTATGATTTAATTTTTTATTAATTTTATATTTCCTATAATTCTACATTTTTATTTTGGATTTTCAGATTTTAACAATTTATTATTCTTATACCAGTTTCTATAAATTTTAATTTAATTTCAAAGAATTCATAAGAAGTATTTTATAAAATAAATTTATCTTTTTTTTTTCTGAAATGTTCTACTTGTTTCAAATATTATTTAAATATCTGTTTGTCATTGTAGGGAGAAGTATTCCATCCATCCACCTTTAATGGGAGAATAGAATGTGATGCTCCTAATCATAAGATATATCACTTTAATGGTTGCATGTATGTTTATCAAGTTACTTAATCTAATTTATAGAGAACTTTTCACTAACTATAATTTTATTGTCATATATATATATATATATTAAATAGTTTTAATTTGAATTGTTTATTTTATGTTTAATGTAAAATATTTATTCTGTTTAAAAACACACAACATAATTATTTATTTAAGATAAAAGCTCTGTTTTAGAACTGCCTGCAATATGTAATTTGAATCATCTTTATAAACTGACTTAATTGCAGTATGTATTGATGTTTGCAACTATCCTAATGATTCATTTTTGCATTGTTTTTTTGTTTGGGCTTATAACATATTAGTTAAAACACCATTATTTCTTTGGCAGTTCTTTTGATAGTGCATATAAATTGCTAACAAAATAAAATAATGGAAATATATAATTAAGAGAAATAAAGTTATTTTCTTATGAATTTGAATTGTTTTACAGTTAAATTGCCTTATAAATATGCACAGTAATACATAAACCTTTAAAAAAAAAAAAAAAACTTATGAATACTAATTAATTCAAAGGCATTGTGTTACTGCTTTTTATCTTCCTCACAAATGATGGAAATATTGCTTATTAACTCTCTTTTAATTATTAAAGAGAAAAACTACATTCTTTTTATTTTCCTGTTTTACATATTGTTGCCAAACAATTTTTAATTTAAATTATTTGTGAATTTGTTTTTCTTTTAAATTAGAATCAATTTTACTACATATTAAATACTGGAGTATATTATCTTTAATTCCTTTCTCAAGAAGACTTTAATTAAATTTGGCCCTTATCCTTCACCAAAATTCACAGCATCCTTAAGGTCAAACTCAATTTTATTTTTTAATATACTGTCTTAATTTTTTAATATATTAGTTGAATCAAAATCATTTGGAAAATATTTAACAAATAGAGCTTTGTGCTAGATTTCCTTTCATAGAATCATAATGTAATATATTTCAGTTATAACTTCATGTAGATAAAAATTTTTATAGAAGAGTTTCTTTAAAAATAAAGGAAAAAAATAAAAGTTTAAAAATGTTTTCTCTTTATGAACTGGGTCAAGTAATTTTCAATTTAGCAAAATTTTAGATCATTGATATTGTGGGACAATTGCAAATGAGCTCATAGTATAAAAGCCATATAGTTTTCAAATTTTTATTTACTTAATTGATTATATATTAGTGTATCAAAATATATAAATTTTTGAAAAATTACACATTTATATGTTTTTTGTGATATTAAAATTTTTTTACCCAACCTTCTATGCATTTAAGGAATTTTTAATTAATGCTTTATATTTTGATATTTATTTGTAACTGCTTATTAACTTATGAATAAAAAATAGTTTACTAAGATTCCTATTTTATAGCACTTTGTCTTCTGGTGCCAAAATACCGATTTGTAAAGAAAATTTGCTCTTAAAAGATTGTGTGTTGAAAAATGCTGATTTTGTTGAAGGCATTGTTGTTTATGCTGGTAAGTATAGCATAGAAATTCCAATGAGATAGTTGCCCAGTGAAAAAATTATTCTTTTACAAAACTGATTTTAACATTACTGGAAAAGAGTTAGATGTATTACTGTATGAATCAAATGCATTTTTCATGGATGTTAATTATAATTTTTTATCATTTTTCATAATAAAATTGAGTCATTTCAAACACTTATTCATTTAATTTATTTGTATAATTTTATCATGTGTATTGCTTACCTCAATTGTTGTTATTGTGAATACACTAAATTGTGGAAAAAATAAATGTGTAATATAAAAATAGTAAATTCCTGTTAACAATAATTAAAATCCATGCCTTTTTTAAATTAAATAAATGATTAATTTAATTTAATTTTTTGTTGGGTTTATTCAGTAGAAAGTTGTGTTAGTAGTTTGTAAATTCAGTAAGCAGTGTAAATTTCCATAATTTTTTAAGGAATTTCCTAGTATTTAAAATATAAAAGTATTTTAAATTATCTGAGAATATGAGATTAAGGAAGTGGAAATTTAATTTAACAATAATATTTTTAAATTGTTGTGTTCAATCTATTTAGAGCAATATACTGAAGTTTCACAGTTAAGACACAATTTTATTTTAAAATCTGTTTATTTTTATTAATGATATTTTATTTTAAAAATAAAAAATTATTCTGGGAAAAAATGAAAAACAAGTACTTTGTATAAAATATTTCATATTAATTATCCATAAAATAAAATGGTAATATTAATTTTTATGAATGAAAAATAATTTTTTTTTAAATTACTTTTATATTATATTCAAAGCTATCCTATAAATAAAATGTTTTGAATAAATCTCCCTAAAAATGTTCTAGTATGCTTTGTTTTAAATTTGTGTACCTTTACTTATTTTCAGTTATTTTTTTCTAATTTAAAGGAAGCATATTTTGATTTTTTTCTTCAGAATATTATTGTTGGCCCAGAATGTAATTTTCATCTTGAAAGTAATATCCCTTATGGCAAACTAAAAACAATTTCTTGTATCACCTTAGCATTTCAGACTTATAAGTACTAAAAACCTATTTTGTGATAGTGGATTTTCAGTTTAGAATTGCATAAAATTATAATGATGTGATTAATTTATTTAAAAAAAATATCAAAGTTATTGAAAATGTGAAAAGGTTACTATAATGTTCCCATGTTGTATTCAGAAACTTGGCAATGAGGAGGTTAATTAATTTGTAAAATTAACCTTATTTTTGGCTCAACATAATTTTGATCCATCTTTTGAAATTCTATAAATATTTAATTTAGACTAAATCTAAAAAGACATCAGAAAATTACAGTGATATTGATAAAAATTGTTTATTACAGTAGATAGTCATTTTTATGCATTTGTATGGTGATATAAAATAATTCTTAAAATATAAAGTTTGCAAAAAATAAATATTAACTCATAAAATTATTATTGATTTTTTTTTTCAAATTGATCACTAAATAAAGTGCTATTCAAAAAAAAAAA
>JAPDSC010101608.1:0-24143 GCA_026290005.1 Latrodectus geometricus | reverse complement strand
TGGCACAAGAGCTGAAGTGTATGAAGAAGCGTTTTTAATATTTTGGACCTTTGTAATAGTTTTACAAGTAAGTTATTTATTTTAAATTTCTTTTTAGCTATGTTTATTTGAAACTTTACATTTTCATTGCCAATGAATACAAATTATTCAAAAAATAATGAGTGTAAAAATAGTTTATTTTGATTTTTAATTTGATATTGTGAAAATATTACCATCATGAATTAATTCTTGTTTTATTGAGACTATAATAGACATGATAGCTCTTAAGCAGTATTTTTCTTAAGAAGCTGAAAGAGAATTTTCATTGAAGGGAACTGCTGGGAAAAAATTTATCACTATCATTTTCTTATCAATTTTCTGTTGCATTAAAAAATTAAACTCATGTTGTGTTTTCTCAACAAAGCTTACTTTACTTCAAATTTTAAAGCTTTTCAATTTTGAGTCATGATGAAAGAAGCATTTCAATGAACCACGTAAAAGCCATATAATACATACAAAGAAAAGTGTAATATCAATTTTTATAACCTGCAGAGAAAGTTTTGTTTCTTGTCATAATTGTCAGTTTGATCCTTACTAAGCATTTGCACATTATATTATATAATTTTGGTTCATCATTAATGAAGTGATTGTGAATCATGGCTAATTTACAAGACTGTAATTCAAAATTATGAAGAAATTTGCAGCATTTACAGACTAGAATCAAATAGAAAATGACTCTCAAAGTCTTAGCATTATTAAATAAACCTTATTGATTGAAAGCAAAATTAGTAAAAGATTCAAATTTTGTATCTGTGGATCCTTTCTACAAGAAAATCAAAATAGTTGCAGATTTCATTCTTCCATATTCATCCTATTACAGTTCAGTTTTAAAAATTTATGATTTATTTGTACTTAAATGAAGAATATCTCATTTCAAATGCTAATAATAAGTTTTCAGTTGTGTTGGATTCGTTTGTAAATTTATTTGCTTAAATTTGTGTTGCCTTTCATTCAAAACAAGTTTTTTGAAGAAATTTACTCTCTTTGTTAACTATAGATTCATTTAAAGATAATAATTTTTCTTTTGAAAGTATGTATATTTTAATTATTTTAGTTGAACTTTTAGTATTCTAAGCAATAGTTACACTATCAGAAAAAAAAATATTTTTATATATAAAAGAATTTTTGTGTAAGAATTAACTTTTTAATTAGTAAAATACATTCCAAGCTTTCATCATTCATAGTATATTTTACCTCCTAATTAATTTAAAAGTGCTTAATGATAAATTTCATTGTGGTGAACAAATTTTGATTGATCCATAAATTATATTGGAAGGGAATTCATACATCAAATAGAAATTGTATTTTATAATTAGTGAAGAAATTTTTCTTTATATTTGACTTTATTACTAATGTTTGTCTATATTACATATTCTACTGGGTTGTGGTGGTCTAGTTTGTTAGGGCGTTGTTCTTGTGGCTGGTAGGTGAGAAATTTGATATCAGGTTAAACAAAAGATCCAAGTGTTCACTGATAGCGACGGAGATGTATAAAATATATTGTGGTCACGATGTCCTCCACTTTCCCATTCCAAATTAATACCTCTGGGGGTGTTAGAAGCCAGGCCATAGGTCTTCTCTGGCTTCAAATATTTCTCTAAATTGAAAGACCCAAATGGTGCTGCCATCTTTGAGCCAAAGTCGTACTTCCACTTTCGTATGAGGGTGCTCTATTAAAAACGGAGAATGCTTTTTGTGACTTCATTCGCCCAGTCCCTGACAGGAGAGCTTGGCTTCGCCAAGTGTTATAAGTCACAACAACACTTATTCTACTTTATTAAGGTGAACTATTGTAATATGTTTAATATCATCCTTTTTATTAAATATGGATTTAAAAATCATAATGTAAAGATAGATATTATACTTTTAAAATATAATTCATTTTGTCAAAATGACAGTTTGAAATTAATAAACTTTTTGCTTTTATTTTGTGCATTTTTATTTATATGTGATGGCTATTTACTGAAAGTAATTAAAAATATTATATAGTTAAAAATGTAAGATTTTTTATAACAAATTTTTTAATTATGACATTTCCAATTAAATGAAGTATCTGACAATTCCACTCACATATGTATTGCTTGCCATTTTTTTATCTTTTTATTACAAAATTTATTAACTTTGAAATATTGCATTTAATGAAAACTGAAATATTTATTTGATATCTATTAAAAAAAATTGAAATAAAATACAAATTTAATAAATTATCAGAAGCAATATTGACTTCAATTATTTGGATTTTTTTAACCTTTTAATTATTTGATACCCTTATTGTAGAAGAGATTTGTAAATATATTTATCATAAGTGCTTTATTTTTCTTCAAAATAATTACACATGCTCTACTGATTATATGACTTTTATTAAAAAGTATAAAAGTACTAATGGTTACAGGATTTCAGATATTTATGTTATTTTTATTAATTATTTTATTTTTAAAAAGAATCTTGTGTTTTGATATTTGTATGACTTTTTGCAGGTTATGATTCCTTTATCATTGTATGTCACCATTGAAATCATCAAGATAGGCCAAGTGTACTTCATTCATCAAGATATGAATTTTTATGACAAAACCTCTGGTAAGAAGCTAGAATGCCGAGCACTCAACATAACAGAAGAGCTTGGCCAAGTAGAGTATGTCTTTTCTGATAAGACAGGGACACTTACTGAAAACAATATGGTCTTCCGAAGATGTACCATAAGTGGTATTGATTATAACCATGACAGAACATTCCAAACAAATAGCACTGGTATGCTTCAAGATAAATTTGATCTAGTTCTAAAAATCTATATTTTTTTAAAATTAGATCTAAAGTTTTAATTATGAAGTGTGTCTTTTTTGTTGGCTGTTAAAAATATATTAGAACTTTCTTTAGTTTGATAGCTGAACTTAATTTTATTTAATTCTTTTACAGATGAGTCTCAATGTGATAAAGATAAAGACTCAGATGAGAAGGTAACACTTTTATAACAATTTCAAAACTGTACACTGAAAGTGGTTACTTTATACATAAATTTCTAAGTTGTAAATTCAAATTATTTTCTGTAAATGTTTAATTTCTTAATTTATAATCTTAATTTATGATACAAAATTTATGGTTATGACAATGTCTAATGGGGCTGGTTTTCAACTGTTCATTAAAGGTATACATTTCCATTTGTAAATATATTTGAAATACAATAACAAATGTTAAAATATGATATGGAAAAAAAAAACATTCACCTTACTTTTTCACTGTTACCCTGTCTAAGTTACACATTTTCTTTTCCATGATGTGTAACAAAAAATTTACACTTGTATGATGAATTAAAGTTTCTGACTTCTTAAGATACTTTCTCATAAAAGCACATTGTTGCATGAGCTCTAGGAAATCATTAGAAATAAACAGAAAAAAATTATTATAAATTATCTTTTTTTAGTCTTTTATTTTTAATATGACATATTTTTCTGGGAAAATAAATAAAGCTGTGAAATATTTGTTATTTAAATTGCTTTTGGATATCATTTCTTAGTAAGAAAAATTCTCCAATTTTTCATTGAATAACAATGGAATTCTTTTTTTAAGTTATAAAATATGAAGAAATATTCTCTAATTACTATTTATTGAAATGGTAACTCATGTAAAAATTAACAATTCCTGTTTTTAGAAAAGATTATATTTAACTAATTCAATATTTTACTGCACCTTAGAAGTATTTGTGCAGATTAGAAGTGCATTTCATTGACTAAAATTCAAAGAAGTAGTCATTACACACAATTCTGCATTGACTATTATTGCAATATTGTTTTCTTAGGGCAGTTTTTTTCCTGTGATGTAAATTACTTTTGTTATATTTGTAATCAAGATAATCATTTTGTATGACTGCTGATTTGATTTAGCTATATTTTAGTGTTAGTGAATTAAAAATAGGCATAGCACATCTTATTTACTTATATGAATGTTGTATTCATATTTTTTTCATAAATATAATGCCCATTTATTTAAATCTTTCTCCCCAAAATTATTTACTTTATCATGTATAATACTTTGTTAGTACTTTTTTTGCATTGAAATGCTAAAATATAATTATTTAATATTATAATACAAAGTATTTTCATACTTGACTCAGTTATTGTTTGAAATGTAGCATTGATTCGAAATAAAAATAATGATTCATGCACCCTAAAGAATGGAAGAGAATACATTAATTATCATGTAACATATAGTTTAAAATATGCACTTTTAGGTTATTTGTTTTTTTAATTATGAAAGTAACTTGATTATACTTTATTTGTTCTAAAAGTTGGTATGTAGTAAATATTACACACCAAAATTTTTAACGAATACTTATAATGTATAAAAATTATTTTCTGTGAAATTAATTATCATAAATATGTAAATAATTTTATTTATTTTAAGTTTAACATCTTACATTAAACATAACATTTTACATAGAAAAAAACATTAAAGCTTTCTCTATATATATTTAGGGTGACCTTGTTCTGAATCCCAGCCTATTAGAAGAACTAAACAAAATGGAAATCCAATTGCATATAGATTCTTCAGCAACAGAAATAACACATCTATCACCACATTCTCAACGAATACAAGACTTTTTTCTTCTTTTAGCTATATGCAATACAGTTGTGGTTGCAAAACATCCCCATAAAGATCAAGTAAGTTTATTTCTAATTTAAAGAAATGGAAGTATTTTAAAACAAACCTTAAGATTTTAGCTAACAATTCTTCAGTTTCAAAGTATATAGTTAAAAATAATGATGCTTGTAAGCAGCTTTTATATATAAGTGAAGATAATTTTTTCAGCTTGCCTTTTTTTAATTCATTACAGATGAACTCTAGTGGTCTATTTTTAAATCATTCCACCCCTAATGCATACAGGATGTTAAGAGGCTCTGGTGAGGGCTGGGAGAGTCCTCATGAGAAGTACTCTCACCTTCTGAGTGAAGGAAGTACTCCTGCAAGCTCTGCAGCCTCAACACCTGTCAAGCGCCCCCGAAACCTCACTCTCCCCTTAATCTTGGGGATGGGACATTTGCAGACTCCTACACCTTCTCCGTTAGAATTCAGACCCATCTATGAAGCAGAGAGCCCTGATGAGATTGCCCTAGTCGAAACTGCTTTCAGCTACAACTGCAGGCTTTTGCGGAGGACGCCAGAATCAGTGACAGTATCTCTACCTGGTATGTTTTTTATTTTTTGTTTCATGCACTTTTGCTTTTTACTGCCTTAAAATGTGATAACTGGCTTTATAAATATAGTTTCAATACAAACATGTATGTATGTTTTTTCATGTTTCTTTTTAATTCTTGTAGCTCCTATGAATTCAAATAGTTTCTTTAATTAAATATTATATTTTTTTCTGAGTTAAATATAATATGGGAAATTTATTCAAATAGTTTAATTCATAAGTGAATTGTTTAAAATATAATTTTTAAACTTTTTTTTGTAAATTAATGCTTAAATATATTTGTGAATAAATTGTTATGCATATATTTTATTCAAATTTAAATATAATGGATCTAATGTTTATGACACATGAATCTAATGTCCAGGAAAGTGAATATATCTAAAATTTATAAAAATTTACTTAAAGATATCAAGGGTTATTTTTACCATGAACATTTAGATATAATAATTAAAGCTTTAATGTTTGTACTTTTGTCTATTAAAGGTTTTGAAATTATGAAATTTTTGATTTTTCCTCAATATAGTTTACAAAAAGTTATAACCTAAATAGCTCAAATATTGAAATCTGAGAAACTGTCTCAAGTGATTTCTTATGTTTCAAGGTAATGTAGATTTCTAAATGCAATTCATTTACTAGTTGAGTTAATCAAATTATTGGGATTGTTAAGGAAAGTTTTTGATTATGAAATTTTAGTAGAACTTGACTGTCCAAATAAACATAAATAACTAAATTATTTTTATTCTTAAAATAATCTTCTTAATTTTTAAAGGATATTAATTAAAAGGATATCAGAAAATTCTGAATTTAAATGCATAACACCTTTTTATGTTTAAATTTCAACTAAAGAAAATAATGTTAGTATTTAAATTTTTAGTGAATTATATATATGCTTTATTATAATAAACTTTATATATTTCTTTATATATTAAGTATAAATTTCATATATTTTAGGTGAAGGACTGATTGAATTCAAACTATTACATGTGCTTCCTTTTGATGCTACTCGCAAAAGAATGTCTGTTATTGTTCAGCATCCCCTTACAGGGGATAAAATATTATTTTGCAAGGGTGCTGATTCAACTATTTTTTCTCAGCTGTCTTCTAATCCAAGTAAAGGTTAGTTACTTTTTCACTCATGTATTTAAAATGCATCATGCTGTAATATATATTGAGTAAACAATAATTCACTTATATTTATAATCATTAACCTAATAGTTTTGTTCTGAGTTTCTAAACACATGCTTCAAATCTCTTAACCTGTAGAATTACAAAAGTGACAGGTATATGCACTATTTTAGAAAGAACGAATTCTTTTAAAAGTGCATTGTTAGTATTAACCATTTATGTTTATTAAAATCTTCTTTAAAGATATTTTGATAGTTTTTTAGGTTTAATAAATAATTAGTTCCTAAATGGATTTAATTGTTAATACAGTTTTATAATAAAAAAAAAAAAAAAAAAAAAAAAAGGTGGTTATATTTGAAAATTAGTCATACACATCATAGATTTATACGTGTGTGTACACAAAATGACATATAAAATAATCATATCTGATTGTTTTAAAATAGAATTTCCTAATCAATGTTACACAATCTTTTAATCATTTTTTTTAAAATATTATTTTATAAGAAATATAACTATTTGTAAGAAAATTCTTAATTTAAATGCATAATAACTATTTATGTTTGAACTTCAAGTAAAGAAAATAATGTTATTTAAATTTAAATATCTGAATTACATATATGGCTCTAATTATTATATAAAATATGTTTACTTTGAAAAAAAATTTTCTTGTATTCAGCTTTATCTTCCAGATTTATGTTATGAAATTAAAAATTATTTTATCTTTTTTCATTTATACAACTTTTTCTAATAAATAATCTTTGAAATGGAAGATTTTATTTATAAAATCTGATTTTGTTTATTTTTAGAATTATTTTTAATTTCTATTTTTAAGTTTAAATTGCTGCGCACTTTAAAAATATATTTAATTAAATGCAGTTTTTTTATATGTATAAGTTTATTGCAAAATTTTTCATAATTTTGCTGTTGTAAAATTGTCTTCTATGGTATAGAATATATTTTAAGATTCCATATATATATATATATATATATATATATATATATATATATAATTTTATTAGAGTTATGTTGTATTCATTTTATGTCTTATGTATGTCATTTACTAGGTCCTTTCAGATGTATTAAAATATAAGAATAATTAAAGTATTAACTACATTAGTTTCATATATATAATTGAATTTAAATTCTAGTACTGAAATTTCACTTTTCATAATGTAGAGGATATATTTTAAAACAAATATTTAACATATTTAAAATTTTTATTCCAGCCAATAAAAATATTATATTAAAAACTCAACAGCATTTGAATGGTTATTCAAGAAAAGGTCTTAGAGTTTTATGCATGGCAAAAAAAGTAAGTTGTAAATTGCTTTGATTCAACATTATATTGTTCAATACTTTTGAAGCACAGTTAATAATTGTTTTTTAAAAAAAAATTTAATTTTTGCAATGAAAATTTGTGTTTCAAGTACTAGAAAAAGCAGCAATTAAAATTGTCTTTAACTTTGTAAATCTTTAAAAACATTGTTAAATTAATACTTTTAAAACACTATCGACTTTACTTAAATTAAAATGAATAATTATTGCTCTATTGTTATAATCTCTTAAATTAATATAAGTATTTTACTAGAACCTAATCATTCTATATAATTTTTTTTTATTTTTGAATAAAATAAATTATTATTTATAAAATATTATATTAAAAACTCAACAGCATTTGAGGACTGTAAAATTTAAAATTGAATTCAAAATCTCTTTAGCTTAAAAAATAAAAGAGTTTTTTCTTGTTTTTTCTATTCACATGTTTTAAAAACTATATCAATTTGTTTTACTGCATTGAGACTTATCTCTAAGTTCTAAAAAGTACTTTAAATTCAATGTTATTTTTCAACAAAAATTGAATTGCTTAAAAATAAATGACATTTTCTTTATCAAAAAGCAATTATGAGAATTTTAAGGTACATACTTATTTATGGTATATTATATGAAATAGCTAAATTGAATAATTTGATTAGTATTTTATTTGTAATTTTATTCTGTATGTATGATGAACATGTTGAGAGAAAAAGGCACTGATCTGAGTAATTTGTCTTGAGAAATTTGAAAGTAATTTCTTTTTCACAGTATTCATAGATTATTAGTATAAACTATTCTGCAAATACCTATGTAATTGTTTAAAATCATATGATTTGTGTTATGTTACTCAAAATTCTAAAACACTTTTCTATAGATATTTTTCTTTGAGTCTTTTTCATGAGCACCTACATCATATTTGGTTAATATCCTTGATTATATCTTCTTTTCTTTGGTCCAATTTATTAACATTTTCTATTGGATAAACGGCTATGCACTTGATCTTATGATATTTACTCTTGATAAATTTACAAAGACTAAATTTCATTGGGTTGCTAGTAAGCTAATAATTAATGTCATCGCTGGTTAATATAGGAAAAAGTGAACTATAAAAAAAAACACAACAGGCATTTTTTTCAATTAAATTTTTGCATTTGAATAAATTATATATATATATATAAGGGTATGAGAAATATTCATTGTTTAGTTCCTCTAAATAGATTTATTTATAAAAATTCTTTTTAAGAATTAAAATAACTTCTAATGAGATTGCAGACAAAATCGTTTACAGTCCACTTGTGGTATAAATCAGCCTTTTATTTTAATTAGATGTCTATGTCTGGATGCTTGTGTTTGAAAAAAAATAATGTATATGAAATATCTTAATTTAATGAATCAATACAAATTTGAAACAAGTGTATTGATTTCTTTTTCTAGATTTTGCATTCAATTCTATAATATCCCTTAGGTAATTTCGCAGAAAGAATATGAACGTTGGCTTCCATATAATGTTGCTGCTGAACTGTGCATTGAAGACAAAGACAAAATGCTCCACCAATCTGCTTGTCTCATTGAGCAGAATCTTGAACTGCTAGGAGCTACAGGTATTGAAGATAAATTACAGGAGGGTGTTCCTCAAACTATTAGCTCTCTCAGGCAAGCAGGAATTGTTGTTTGGGTTTTGACTGGCGATAAACAGGTATGTCATTTAAATATTATTTTTCAATCGCCTTAAAAATTATTTACATTTATTCTCTTTTTAATTTTGTACTATAAATTTTGTAAAAATATCCATTTCATTGTTGCTTTTTCTATCTAGTTTAAATATAATAAATCTTTACACCTTTTTATTAATGTATAAATATTTATAATGCAAATTATTTATCATTTGAAATGGAAATATTCTGAAAGAATGGCAAACTATTCTAGATTTTTTACTGATTTTTTTAATTAACTATAGTGTTAGCATTAATGTTTAAATTAACTATTGCTCTTTGTTAACAGATGTAATTAACTGCATTTCTGAAAGTTATTAGAAAACATGATTTCAAACACTAGAAGCTAGAAATGAAAGAACTTCAATCATTTAATCATCTTGTTCATAATCAATATATGTTACATAAAATCAAAATTTTTTATCTTTCTTTTATCTTAATGTTTTGATTAAAATATTTAATTGATTTCAGTAGTTTTTTAGATTCACTTACATGTTATGATGAAAGATTTATGTTTTGAAAGAGTTTAATTATTTTATTATGATTATTATTATTTATTAAAAGAAATCTTTATTTGAATTGTCTGCTATTTTTATATTCAATTTTTAACTTGATTATATAATACACTGCATTTTGTCTAATAAATCTACATTAGTTAATTTGAAATTAAATATAGTTATTTGTATTGAAAAATAAAATTTAGCTTCTTTACAAATCTGTACCAAAACTTTGTATAGATTGTTTTACTATGAAGCTAGAAGACAATATATATTTTCTAGAAAACTTAAATGCAAATAAATTGGGTATTATTTTCGTACTGAAGAATAGAAATGCTTGTGATTTCCTTTTGCTTTGTAAATTTATTCCCTTTTGAATAATTTTAGTTTTTATATATTTATTGTTAACTTATTTGCTTAAATGTGTTATTGAATTTATTGAGTTTTTTTTTTCTGTTAAATCGTAGAATTTTTGTAGTATTACAATTAATCAAAACAAACTTATGCATTTTCAATTTATGTTCTATAACGTAGAAACTATTGAATGTATTTTTTTTTCTTTTGAAACTGGGTTAAATTAATAAGTATTTTATTTGTAACTCAGTATGTTTTTTTTATTGATTTCCAGGAAACTGCAGTGAATATTGCATATTCTTGTAAACTTTTCTCAACAGATATGGAAGTTATAACTTTAAATGCTAGATCTAAGGTTTGTAAAAGTTTTTGTTTATTTAACATGAACTTTAATACATCATTTATTTTTATTTATTCAATGTATGTACTGTTTGTCTTGTATCTAAATAATTAATATATATATATATATATATATATATATATATACACACACACTAAGAAATCATGTGGACGTATGTAAATATAAAACTTGCAAATTTATTTAGCTGATTTAAGATTCATAGCTATATTAGCATAGTTTATGTATGATACATATACCCACACTAAAAGGCCATGCTGATAATGCTAGGAATTATAAAATAGGGAATAAGTTTTTATTAAATGTCCAAGTTATTGATGCTTAAAAGGCATATTTATCATATGTGTACTTATAATTAATACTTCTATTGTTATTTTTTAATATAAATTATTTGTTCTTAATAATAATTTATTATTATTTATCATTAAATTTTTTTAAAAATCATTATTTAAAAAAATGAATGTTTGAGGTTTTTAGGTAACTTGAAACTAAAACATTAAGTTTTATCTTAAATGTCTTATTTTCTTTATCATAGCTTAGTAAAATATGATTTTTAAAGAGTTTTCCATTTTTTATTTTCATTATCATGCTCTAGTTTTATGCTGTGGAATATTCTAGATCCATGTTTTTATTGGTATATTATCTATATGTTCCATTTTATACGAAATATTTTTAAATTCCAAATATTATGTTAGTTACTTTAATTTTTTCTGCTGTACTCTATTAATATATTTATTTTATTTATTTATGAATCACCTTTGTTAAAAGATGAAGTTGTTTAAATCTATAAATTCTTATTTTTGTTCTTTTGAATTTACTGCCAATTCAAGCTATAATTTTACATAGTGAAGTATTTGTATTCTCTGATCAAAGAATATCTGGAGTTTCTGTACTTTCTTTAACTGTTTAAAGGTCAAAGAGAAATCCTTGAAATATTTTTTTTTTATCAGATTTTGCTGTAATATTGCATAGGAATCATCAAGATACTTAAATTGTTTTATGTTATATTTTTATATCCAAATTAAATATAAACTTATAGTATTAGCCATTTGCTTATTTCAGAGATTTGTTTAAGTAATAATAGCTACACAGTATTTATATATCTGAGTTATGCATAATACATTTTTGAAATATCTTCACTTTCTAATGGTTTTTGTAACTTTGTTTGCTATTATTAAAGAATCATTAAAATTATTCTTCATATTTTATCAATTTTTATAATTTATTCTTTTTAAATGTCAATTTTTACAAATGATTGCACTGAAAAGAGTGGAAAGACTTTTTTTCTAATATAAGACTGGAGAATATTCCCGATTTATATATTAGTCTTAATTTTTCTAAATGATTTTGGCAATAGTATAGGTTACTATGTTAAGAATTTGAAATCATGCAAAACTTGATTCTGATTGCACATTACATAATAATGTTTTAAGTGAGTTTTATTATTTCTCTTTTGTCTGATTAACTTTAATAAGTCTGTTCTAAACTAAATTTTTAAAAATCTAATAAAATTAGATTAATTAACAAGTTTTAGTTTAAAATAGTTAAAAGTCATCCAAAATTAATGCTTTTGAGCTTCTATAATATGAAAGTATCTTAATATATTCTCAAATCTATAATATTATAGTTTTTTATTTTATTTGTTTTTCTTATTTTACTTTTCTATTTATAATTCATTTTCTTAATAATTATTTTCATAAAAGTTATTAAATTAACTTAACTGAAATTGCTCGAAAGCATGTTGTATTAAAAAATTGTATTTGGCAGATCTAACCAGTAGTCAAATTTTTAAAATATAATAAGATAAATTAACAAAAATCTATTTTCAACTCATAAAATGTATGACAAAACTTTTATTATACCATTAAAAGGAAAAATTTTAAATAAATAACTTAAAAAATTTAACTTTGTTTATGTCTAATGATTTTAATTAAAAGACAAATAATTTGCTGATTAGTTAAAATATTGGAGACTTTTGATAAACATTAACATTTTTTAAATTATTAATTGACACAATAGTGAAAATAACTTTTCATAAAACTGGTACTTACTTTTAAAAAAATAGAGTAGAACTTCCTAACTACAAACAAAAAGTTATTAAAGTTCTTCTTTAACATGACTTTTTATTTATGACTGAGTTTTCTTACTCCTGTTAATAAAATCAATTAAAGCAAATGTAAATGATTATTTTGAACTGAAGAAAATTTAGAATTCTTTTTTCACAAAAAAGAAATATGTAACTGAGAACAGAAGTACATTTTATTACAAGTTAAATATGTGTTTTGCTTTTAGATATGTATTTGATAATTCTATTTTGCTTAATGATTTTATACTGTTTATAATATTATAAGTTCTTTAAAAGAAACAACATTTAAAGTTTAATATTTTAAGTTAAAGGCACCACATGTCTTATTGAATTTATTGAGTTTAAAAACACAAAGAATGGTGTCTAAGATTTAAAAAAAAAATTTGTCTAATGAAGTTTTATATAATTATTAGATTTGTAGAGACATGAAATTAATCAGAATTTGTCAGTAATATGAATTAAATATCTAAAATTTATGCTATTGTAACAAGCAATAAGTATTATGTTAATTTTTATAAGTTATTAGCATGTATTCTGTAAAATATTATCTTAGTTTCTTTGAACCCTTTTAGATTTTAGAACTATTTTCACTTTGAATTTCAGGAAGCAGCGCAAGATACGATGGAATTCTATTTGGACCAGATTAAAAAGGATATTGTAACAGACACAAATTCCTGTGCTCCGTCACACTTTTCGAGCTCATCTGCGAGTGCTCTTCGAAATTTCTTCAGTTCAAGAATGTCTGTTGCTTCTGTGGCTCAGGAGAAGAGGCAACGGGCTCTAGTCATAGATGGCCGAACTCTGGCCTATGTTTTAGATAAATCCCTAGATAAATTATTTTTAAGCCTCGCTCAGCATTGTACATCAGTGCTATGTTGTAGAGCCACCCCTCTGCAAAAGGTATTTAAATTTATTTCTAATTAATGACAATTGTTTGATTATTTTTTGTTTACTGTATTTAACGCTTCTCATTTTTTGTTATAAAAGTAATCTATGATATTTTTTTATAAATATATTATTATTGGATTGGATAGACATTTGAACTGTTAAATGATGTATTTACTTTTGCTATTTTTAGGCATATATAGTCAGTTTAGTAAAGGAGTCTTTAGATGTACTAACTCTTGCCATAGGTAAAATTTGTTCTTTTGATAATAGATGTTTGTATTTGTGACATTTTTTCTTTAAATTCTCTTTTGAAAATTTTACCATAAACTGTTTTATAATTGAAATATTAAAAACTAAAATTCTTTAATTTTTTAATTATTATATTTGTTTTGTTGTGAAAGGTGCCATTCATGCTATATGGAAACTATATGGTAATCCTTGCATGTTGATTACTTTAAGAATCAGAGAACTAAATTTTTTATGCAGGTTTTTCTTTGTATTTGTTGTGAAGAACTTTATTTTGAAGACTTTTTAGCATGAATAATTTATTAAAAGTTTGAATATGGCAAACATTTTCATCAATCTATTGGGAATAGAAAAATAATGTTGTGAAATTATATACACTGTATTAGGAGTACATTTAATTACCAAATTAGCACGATCTAATTGAATATGTGAAGGGAAATTCTAAAATCCTGAAATTATTTAGGTCTAAATTTGTTTATAAAGGAAAGCTTCTTAATTTTGCCAGAAAAATCTACAAATAGTAAAATAATATTATATTTTGATTAATAATTAACTTGGTATCTTTAAATATCATGTGTTATATGAATGCTTTTGTTTTATTATAAGTATTAAATAATGTAACAATTAATTGGAATCAAATTCAATCACTTTGGGTGAAATACATGCAAAATATCTCATATATTTTTAATTCAGTGGGATGAATCTGCAGAATAACAAATCTCTATGCACTGAAGAAAGTTCATATAAATTGCTAAAAAAGTTATCATGGCTAATAAAAGAGCATGATTGATTTTTAATAAATAACTAGATCTAGAATTGTAGCAAGTATTAGAATTTTTTCTCAAAATCAATTTATTGCCGAAAACTTCATGTTTTGACCTTGTATGTTATTAATATAAATGGATTTTTATATTATCAAGTAATTAAATTTTATTTCTTTCAAAGTAGATGCTTAAAATATTCATGATTTTTGTTTGTAAAAAAAACTCATTTGATTTTTATTTCTAAGGGGATGGTGCAAATGATGTCAGCATGATCCAGACAGCAGATGTTGGTGTTGGTGTGAGTGGCAAGGAAGGCATGCAAGCTGTTATGGCCAGTGACTTTACTCTAGTTCGTTTTAAACATTTAGAACGACTCTTACTAGTCCATGGGCATTGGTGCTATGATCGCTTAGCCCGAACCATTTTATACTTTTTTTACAAAAATGCGGTAAGTTTTATACTACATATAATTTTCTCTAAATATATATTTTTTAGTTTTAAATAAATTAGGCTTTATATTATTATAAATAATGTTGTTTAATTTTAAAGTATTTTTAAACATGTAAGATTTATGTATCAGAATTAATGACACTTTGATTTAAGTAATATTAATTGATACTTTAATTTGAAACATGGTTATCTTTTGTGTGCTTAATTTGCTTATAATATTTTGATAGACGTTCATTTTCATCTGTTGCTGGTACCAATGGTATTGTGGGTTTAGTGCCAATGTAATGGTAGATCAAATCTATCTCATGTTGTACAATGTTATGTTTACTTCACTTCCACCTCTTGCCTTGGGCATCTTAGACAAAGATTGCCCTGACCATCTACTGCTCAAATACCCTTCATTGTACCGTCAAGGACGCCGGGGAGAGGTGTGTACAATTTATATAAATCTTTCTCTCTTTTTTTTACCTTTTAAATTGAAATTTATCAGAAATTAAATTTTTATGTGTATTTTTTGTGTGAATTATATAATGTAACTGTTTCTTCTTCTTCTTGAGCTTGTCAGATATGTGGCGCCTCTGCATTGTTGCATTTTGTACCATGCTCCAAGCCCAATTTTTTCCTAGTTCCATTGTCTTGGGTCACCTACTTTGTTTATAAAGTCTGATAGGCCCTCAATGGAGTTTAGGTGTAACTCTTTAGGATATGGATTACCTAGAGTAGTGAATCTTGTAAGGGCAAGAGCATCACACTCATATAGGATATGATGAGCATGTAACTGTTTAGAAAATTCTATTGATAACTGTGAATAGTGATCTTAGTTATGTTTCTCAAAAGTATATTTTATGACTGACATTATAGTCATGCAAAATGATATTTTAGTCATATAAAATGGAATTTCTTTGTTCCTTTTATGTGTTACTTTGCCAAACTATTTTAACTATTGATAAAATTTATATAAATTGTTGTATTAAAGAAATGTTTGCATTTTTTGGAAAAAATGCTTATTTTAGTTATTACTTATTTGAACATTTTGATAAATTTAAGAATTACGTCTTTAAATTTAATTGAAATTGTTTTTAGAAATATTCAACTTTAAGCCATATGCCCTTATAGTTGAAACTCTAAGAATGGATAAGTTGTAGTAATAAACTTATAAAATTAAAATTCTCTTATTCCACACTGTATTAGCTTATTTTATTTTCAATCATGACTTATCTTTTTCCCTTTTGTTACTTTATAAAAGTAAAATTATTCAAATAATGATTTTATATTCAATCTTTATAGTTTTCTTTTTTAATTATATTTGTATTTATGGGAATATATTGGTGACAGATTTTGTAAAAATTGAAACTTTAAACTTATATGATGTGATCTTTGGCTTAGAGATGTGCTTAACATTATTTATTTATTTTTTTTTTTTTTACAGCTTTTCTTGTTTTCTTATACAGTTATCATCAAAATTGTTTTAGGTAGTTTATATAATTAAAAAATAAGATATTATCATTTATTTTTAGGTGCACACCAAATATTCATTTTGGGTAAATATGCTGGATGCTATATACCAAAGTATCATCACATTCTTCATTCCATTATTAGTAAGAATTGAATTTTTTTAATTAATAAGGAAACATAATTTTCATTATAACTATTGCTGAAGTTCATAAGAAAAAATAAGTACATTATCAAATAATCTTAATTAAAGTTTTAACTTAAAAATAACCTTCTTCAATTTTTATAGCTGTTGTAAGTTTTTATATGCTTAAATCTATTTTTATTAATTATCTCAAATTAATCATAAAATGTTTTAATTGAAATTAATGGCTTCATTTCTTTGAAGATAATATTTTT
Source organism: Latrodectus geometricus (assembly GCA_026290005.1). NCBI lineage: Eukaryota > Metazoa > Arthropoda > Arachnida > Araneae > Theridiidae > Latrodectus > Latrodectus geometricus. Next base: position 7,271 of record JAPDSC010101608.1, on the reverse strand, counting down.
GAATAAAATTATTAATCACCATTTTTTTTATTTGATATTTATTTTTGAGTATATTTTTGTGGGTAAATAGACATTAAATTCTGTATTTTATTCAAATTTAAATATTTATAAAATATCTATTTCTCTTGAATAGGCTTACTATGATTCTGATGTTGGAATCTGGGAATTTGGGACCACCATCTGCACTGCATGCGTTATTGGCCAACTGTTACATTTAGGGATTGAAACAAGATCATGGGTAAGTATTTTTTTCAAAAATGTGTTGTTTATTATTTGTATATTATTAAATATGTTAAATTTACTTCCTTTTGCCATGAATTGCATCATATATTGAAGATTACAAGATAATTTATTTGAGTAACTAGAGAAATGTCATCATTGCACTTAACTGTGAAATATATATAAAATATATAATTTGGAAAAATAATAACAATATTCAAACTAAAATGTGTTTATTAAAGGTTTGTTAAGTAGGTCAATATGAGTAAAATTACTTATACCTACATTAATCACTCACTGTTAGTAGTTTGTCAATTTAAAATTTTTATTATGTTATCCATATTTATCTGCACTTAAAAGTTTTTGGATTATAAATTTATTGTTATGATTAGAGCTTTATTTCTTATTCAATGTAAAGTATAATAATATATAGATGCAACTTATATTAATTATAAAGAACAAAATGGGTAAGTTTATGTATAAATCACTTATATATGTTTTACATGTATAAATAATATAGTTTATTCCTAAAATATATCAAGTTTTAGCAATAACATCAAGTTAATTCAATATATTTTGTACTTTTCGTTATAATTTAGATAGAGCATCATAATCTGTTCCTTACTCTTAATTTGTAATTTTTAGTTATTCTTTATTTTATAAGCTGAGTTTATAAATAACTGAATTGTTCAATGAGCAAAAATATGCATCTTGTAACATATACATTCCCTTCTGTCATTCATGGAGCCTTAATCTCCCGATTGGATTTAATGTACTAATTTATCGATATTGAGATATTAATTTTATTTATAAACAAATTTAACTTTTATAAACATGAAAATTTTCATTAATTTTCTGTTTTTATTAATCTCGTTGGTTATGAAATGCCCATAAAATGTAAAGAAAATAATTTACAATGTGAAACATTTATATCTGTATACATTTTGTTTTACTGAAGTCATGATAAAAGCAATAAAGAAATACTGTGTAAAGATAAACTTAATTTTTAAGAAAAATTTTACAATTTCTATTCTTAAGGAAAATTTTACAATAAGTGATTTTACTTAAAAATTTATACCTTTTTATCTGTGAATAATTTGTATTCATTTTGATGTAATGGTTAATTTTTTATTTTTCAGACATGCCTGCATGTTGTGTCTTTATTGATCAGCTTTTTGTTATATTTTGGCTTTGCTCTTGTTTATAATGCATATCCAGCCATGAGTGTTGGAAGAGAAGGCTTTCAGAATCCATATTGGGTGCTTTATCATGGTATGAGCTCAGGAAATTTTTATTTTGCTATCATTCTTGCTACAATACTCTCTGTCTTGCCTAGGTAAGTAGCTATTTAATTCTTTAGTTATTAACAATGTAGAATTATTTATTTTAAAATGATTGAAATAGATATGTTTTGTGTGGTATTACAGTATTGTTGTTGTTTCTTATCCTATCTGGTTAGCCAATAGACTAAACCGGATCCATGAAACTATGAACTAAGAAAAAGTCCAAAACAATATGAGAACTTTGAAACAAATCTTCTTTATCAAGTCCTATGCAGGAAAGTAGATTTCCAGGGTAAAATGCATGATGTTGCATTTATTACTCATGAGAAAGATCTTGTTGCCTTGATCCAGTGTTTCTCAAAGTGGGATACATGTACCTCCAGGGGTACAATAAGAGTTTGATGGGGATACAACTGAAGAGAAAGTCAACCCACAGAAAGTCATGTGACTATGTACAAAATGAAAGAAGACCTTATTCTAAAACTAAAGAAAGCTATTTAAAAAAAATATTGCATGGATAAGAGATCCATTTAACATTAACACAACATCCATGCCAGGAGATTTGATGCATGCATAAGAGGAATTGTTAGAATTGGCTTCAGGCGAAGGTTTTCATCATTCTGGTTACAAGTGTAACATGTGTATCTGGTTTTAGGAGAAAAAGTTTTGAAATGCATCTCTCTTTTTCACACTTCATATTTATGTGAAATTGCTTTTTCAGCATTTGTAATGATTAAATTTAAAAAAAAAAAAAAAAAAAAAAAAACAGAATATTAGACGTGGATTTATCTGAGATTAAAATTTACAAACTAAGAAACAGGGAACCAAATTATGACGATCTGCCATCTCATCAAAATTTCTTCTTTCTCATTGATTCAAATAAATGTTAATTATTTATTTGAACTTTTATTTCTATTTTATAACTTTTATTTATGTCATAACTTTTATTTCCATTTTATTATGAATAATTTTCTTTTTCTTTTCTTATTATTATGTGTATGACACAAAAAATATATTTTTAATTGTTATTAAAACACACCCCCTCCCCTTTTTTTGGAAGAGAAGAATTGGGGGTATTCAGTGTTACAAAAAATATGGAAAGGGTACACATATGTTAAAAGTTTTTGAAACACTGCTTTGGTCAATCATTAAGTCAGGGTGCATAGTTTCATGGATTAGCTCTGCTAATCTCGTGGATGTGAAACAACAACAGATATTATTAATGTTATTATTGACTTGTACTTTTGAACAATTGTGTACTGTATAATAATTAATAAAAGAAACGACCAATGTTTTAAAATGAAATAAATACTTGAGAGAATAAACAATTTTTTAAACAGGTCAGATTGTATTCAATTTATTTGTTTATAAGAAAGTTATGCTTAATTTTTTAAAACTGGAAACCCAATTGGAGGTAGATAGTATAGTGCTAACCGTTTGCACTTCTAAGGCAAAGTTACCTGGCTCTGTCCTTCAGCAAAGTTGACTCAGCCTTTCATCACATCAGTGGGTCGATTAAACTTAATACCAAGCGTACTTGGGAACTAAACATTAGTTGTTTCGCATTAGGCTAATCACCTAACAAAGTCATATGCTTCAGACCCGAAGTTCTATGGTCAGGAGAACAGATATGATGCCAATGAACCAATGCCTTGGCCCGATTGAGCTATCATGCAACTAAGTTTAGTAAATTTGGAGTAGACCACTTTTGACTGACCGCAATTCACATGATTGGGAGTCAAAAAATTTTCTTTCCTATCACTGTAAGTTTGTATTTTTAAATGAATTTTATTTTTAGTGTATTTAGGAAGAGAAAATCAAGTTTTTGTAAATCAGATTTGTTATAGTTGGTCTTGAGTTCCCTTTTCTTTTGATCTGCAAATAGTATCAAATGCAAGAATGATATTTGTTGTTTTGAAAGCTTCATGTCAGTTGAAAAATGAACTCTAATAATCAATATGCCAAGGTAAAATATACTGTGTGCAAATGGTTTAATCTTAACCCTCTGACTGAGCATCTCATAATTTCCACAGCCAATTGAAATGTAGCAAAATTTTTTCTTTCCATGATTTTCACAGGTATGTGTTTTTTTCTTGCTTTATTGAGGAGCGCATCATGCGTTTTCAACATTTTACCAGTAAAATAAATTATATTATTAGACATTTAATTTACATTTTGACCATTAGATGGCGTTAGTCATCCACTAAATTGGAGCATTTGAAGGTACATCGTATTTGCCACCCTAATTTCACTTTTTTGCCCCCATTTTATATTTTCTGAAATTTTATATATTTAACTTTTTTAATAATATGTACTAAATAGAAAACTGTAAATCAATTGAAATTTATTGAAAAAAAATTTTTTGTAATAACATCTGAAATTGGCTTTTCTGACAGCTTAGGTTCTTATTATAAAAACCTGTATTAAAATATTTTCTGGAAAGAAAAATAAATGCATGTTTCAAATCTATTCTGTAATATAAGTAACAAAAATTACTGAAACGATTTTGGTCCACAAATTCAGCAGTTAGAGGGTTAAAAGAAAGTGTTGTGAAGTGAGCTCTAGAAAAATCATCTATATAAATTAATTAAAAAAAGAAATAATAGTTATTTATTTGTGTTATTGTTTATTGGTATTGCAGAAAAATGCCAATGAACATTTTTAAGTAATGTATTTTACACTTCTGCTAGTAAGTTTTTCAGTACGAAATCTGTGATTTTCTGGGCATCCTTCCTTGCAATATGTGAATATTACCTATGATCTTTGAACAATTTTAGAGGCAATTTGATATTAAAATGTCTATTTGCAGTTGATATTAAAATGTCTTGCAATAAATAACCACTGTTTGGCTGTCTACTGTGTAATGTCAAAACTTCTATTGCCTTTTTCATTTGTTCAAAGATCATGCAAATTTGCTAATTTTAAAATGTTTTTTTTTTTTAAAAAAAACTTATTTTTATCTTTTCAAATAAATTTTTATATTCTATGTTTATAATTACTTAAAAATTCATAATTTTATACATTATTAAATACGTATAATATTTTTTTGTAACTGAATTTTGCATTGCAATCCAACTAATAAAATTAATTCCATGAAATTTAATTAAAAAATATTTTATCCCAAATTCATCTTAAATTATTTTATCTTATTACACAGCTTAAATAAGAAATTGATTTCCCACTTTTTTCCCCCCTTTCTAAAAATTTTAAAATCATTATGAATTGTTTATGTGCTTACTTAATCTTCAATATTGTTTAAATTCAATGAAATTTAATGATTTATATGTATAGTGTGAAATTCTAATTGAAATATTTTTACTACTTTTTACAGACTTTTGCTTCGATCATTTCAAGGTAGTTTATATCCATCTGATGTTGCCAAAACATTACTTTCAAACAAGAAAGAGATCGCATCTGATGCCTCCACTGTTTCAGTTGCCTGGTCTCGCGATTCAAGCAACGAGTCTTCTGTAGACTTGGGCATTCAGCCAAGTACAAATTTCACTTCTGACCAAAGGGACTCGATTGATTGCAACGGTCATGCAGCAGGAGAAAACACTCCATCCGATCATTACACTATTAATTCTTAATGTTTTTTATTTACTATGACAAGATTGAAAGAAATTGCCTTCCAGACTAATTTTTCATATCAGAATTCATTATTTTAACAATTCTAGGATCGTCAATTTCAAGAAACTAATCCAGTTGATCATATCATAACTTACTGTCTCAAGTTAAATATGATTAGTTCTTAAGTATTTTTTAAAGTTTTCTGGTTGTATGTATCAGATGAAAGCTCACAAACAAATGAATAACCATCATTCTTTGAGTTATATTTAAAACGTATTTTTTATATGCCACCTATAATTGCTATTTTATAAATATATCTAACAAATTACTGTGTTCATCAAACATAAATTAATTTTGAATTTTTTTTTTTAATATTAAGTTAAAAAGGACTTATATCAGAATAATTTTTTTCCCTTATGTATTTGAAATGAGACATGCTTTATCTAATATATTTGAAGGAATGACTTACATATGTTATTGATTTATGTATGTAAATAATAAGGGTAATGTGCAATATTATCACATTTAATTATTAAAGATAAGCAATATGATTAATATTTAATCATAACAGATTATTTTATGTTCAAATGCTTATATTTTATTTATGTTACTATTTTGAATTATAATGCAGTGTTTATTATTGCTATTTAAAATATAGCAAAAACTAAAAGTTTAACCAAATCTTAAGTTTTTGTTAAAATTCTTCTATTAAAATTAAGGTTTTCCTGTTCTACGATTATGTTGTATCATACTATACCCTAATATCTTATTTAACCACATACTCTTGTTCTTCGAAAATTGAGGCTGTGTATTTTTTTATTTTCATGATATTGTTCTAGCTGTTTTTAATTTTTAAATTTATTTTCACTTTTAGAAAAACTAAATGTTTTTATTGCTCTTAAATGTACAGTTTTATACCCCTAGTCATTTCTTTGCAAAATAAGTTTTGAAAGAATGGATATTGCTAAAGAAAGTGAGACACCTGAACTATGTAAATACACATTGAAAGGAAATATTTAATGTCATTATTTGTTTGTACTTAACATTTATGATTGTTGAATTTTTGAAAGTTTAATATTAATTAATTTTATTAAATGTTGATGTGTAATTATAAATTTTTCTCTAACATACTTAACTATAGATTTTTATTTTTTGGATCGAAACATTTCAAATTGTAGCTAACTTTAGTTTTAAAATTCCGCGCTTATTTAATATTTTTGTTCATTTTCGCCATATGTACATAAGTTATTAATCTGCTGCATGCATCATTTGTGATCAAGTTTATTGTTCCTTTTCTCGTTTAATTTGATGAAGCGATGTTTAATAGGTTGTTCTTGTATAGTTTGTGATTAATTATGTTGATTTTTCTCTATCTGTTATATATATTGTGTTATGTATCTGCCTATGCCAAATGTACTTATCTTCTTCAGCTGTAGAATAGTGCTGGAAAAGATTTCAAGTCTTTCAATTAAAATGTCGATACTGAAAGAAAAACAATGAATTAAAAAAATAGAATAAAATTTTACTTAGTTAGAAAAATAATTTAATGTTTTTTTTAAAAATTAAAAGCTAAGCTTTTTTTTTTTTTTTTTTTTTTGTATTAAGATGATAATTATATACATTCCAAAATTCTTATGTTTCTTTAAATTAAGTGAATATTTATTACAATTTAAAATTTTTTGTAATATTAAGTATATTTACTTAATTTTGTGGTTTTCTTAATTAGATTGAGAGGTTAGTTTGTATCAAAGGAATGCATTTTAAACTGCATTTATCAAAGCTTCATGATACTGAAATTTTATTCTTTGAACCAGATTTAAGATATTCAATGAAATATAATACTCTTTTACTTTAATGAACAACTGAATTCTACTGACTGCAAGGATTTTATTACTATTATAGTCATTGTATGTTTTAATAATTTATATAAAAATTTAGTACTCATGGATGAATTGTGTAATTATTGAAGCTTGAAAATGAGTTTTTGTTGCAAGGTTTATATCATTCAAATATCACAATTACATGATATTTATATATAAAAGAACTGAAAGGGTTATAACTCCAAAATTTGCACTTTTGTCTGAATTGTTGCCATTCAGAAATTAAAATAATATTTTTTTGGCGAGGAATTTAATTATTTTTTTCAAGATGGAGTAAAATTGACGCTTTGTTTAAAAATACTAAAAGAAAAAATTGTTC
>JAPDSC010101604.1:0-17869 GCA_026290005.1 Latrodectus geometricus | reverse complement strand
TACAATAGACAGAAGTGATGGCATCTTTATGTAGTGGGACACCTAGTGGGTTTTAGAATAAGGAATTAGAATAAGGGTCCATATATATAGATTACCCGGACTTGGCCTACTACATCCAGAATTATTATTTCACATGGATGACATTGCGACCACGCATTTAGCGTGTACCAGTCACTGTAAGCGCACAGGAAGTATTTTAGGTTGGATCGGAATTTGAATGCACTAGCTCCTGATAATTAAAGCCCTAGTCAACCAGACCACAGCAACCTAGTTCTGATAATGTATTGATATCCCAAAGGAAAAAGAAAAAGACTCAATTATGTCAAGGATACTGTCATTTTCTTTATAAAGGAGCTCATCCCAGCCTCAACTAAACAAATGCGAATATTACATGTTCCTATTTTCTGCTTTTATGCACTTACATTTGCCAATTTTATGAAATCGTACTGACCTTCATCTTAAAATCAATTAAAAATACGTAAAACAAAAATAACAAATATATCATGAAATTAAATTTTTTATCAAATTGATCTCATTTTATAAAATACAGTCAAACTAGCTTTCGTGGGATCCTTATATGCATGATTATTTTTCTGTGATTTTATGTTCCGTGTATGAAAATTTCAATGAAATTAAAATATAAAGCACTAAACTATCAAAAGAAATTAAATGGTTTAATCGGCCATTTAGCTTTTTCAATTTTTCATAAGTATTCATCACATTCCAATTACATTACATATATATGCGTATTGTTATAATTTTTCTCTTATCACTGTATTTATTTATCTATTTTTCAAAACACGTGCGTTATTTTTGGACAGTTTGCTTTTCTATTTTGCATCGGTTGTGTGACTTAGTCTTGAATAGACTAGCCTTGTATCTTGATTTCGTTTCAAGTAGTCAGTCTTAGTTAATTCGAAAGCTTTCGAGTTATTTCTTACGTGAGGACTTCTTTATTCTGCCTCTAAACTCCACAAAATATAATTTTTAATTGTGCTACGTAACTCTATGAAATTTATTTTTCTAGTTGAGTTCGTAAAGTGTTTAGCAAATTTTATGCTTTTTCTTCTATGCAGTCCCTATCCACTACACAAAAATTGGTTTCAGTTTAATTTTCTATAGAATTTGGTATGCACATGCAAAATAAAACTAATACTTAAAAGCAATTCTCATTTTCATTTTATTGGTGAAACATCAGATAAAGTAATCACTGACGTTTTTGTAGAGGTAATTGGACAATATTAAAGACGAACCACGTGTTATGAAAGATTGTTCATAAATTAGAGATATATTTAAGGTATATATATATTCTTTTAGAAAAATTTGACTGCTCTTATATTAAATTTCAGCAGTATGGACTAAGACAGTAATTCTCTCAAAATTAATGATTTTGCTTCACATTCGAGCCTATTTTTGAGCAGTGAGCAAAGACAGAATAACGCACAGAAAAAATCGCATAAATCGTCACGAATGCAGCTGTAAAGCGTTTCCGCAACACAATTAAAAAGTATGGATACCGACCACATAAAAAAGTCTCCCTATTTAAAAATAATTCAAAATCACTCGGAATAATTAAGAATTTCTATTTCGGAATTATTAAGAAATCAAGACATGACGCTAGTACATACAGGATAGAAAGCAGGAAAGTACTCAACGCGAGTACCAAAATTTTAAATTAAAGATGAATTAAAACAGAGATAAAAGAAAAATTATGTAGACAGATTTTAAACTAGGAACTTGAATGCATTAGATATAAAAATGTAGTTTGTACGCTAGTAAAAATAGATATGCAATGTCATTGGCTTAAGTGTTACTTATAACATATTAAGAAATATATATAACATAAATCGAGAATTCTAAATGGCCCTTTAAACCATTTGATTTTTTATTGATTATTTCGCTAAAATTGAGTTAAAATTTTCATATACCATGCACGAAAATTCCAAATAAAAATAGGAAAGAGCACACTTAAACAGTTTTCAGTGTATTCTAATTTATATATATAGGATATAATTTATATATAGGAAAATTATTGATTTTTCTATATCTTAATCAATAATTTTGGATAGTTTTTGGCTCATTGAATACCGAATGATATAAAGTTTAAAGGAAGAGAGTAGTTTCTAATGATTTAGAAAGTATGTGGCAGGCTTTTTATACGTGAATAAAACATCCATTCAAGGCTAGTTTGACACGATCCATCAGAAATTACCTTTTGAAATTTTCTTCGGCCAGTAGACAGTTTGTAGAATGATTCTGTCTTAGAAGTGAGAATGGAATTTTTAGAACATTGAAGTAAATATTAAAAGAATTTCTGCAAGACTTGGAAGAAAATGTGGCAAAAATTATGTAAACTTAATAAAACTGGAATTTCCAGTAGTCTTGATGAGGCTAAAAATAATTGCGTAATTGTTATTTTCAGAATCATCTAGGGAGGATCGAAAATGATAATGTATGGTGGGAAATAAATTTACTTGATTATTTTTAAAAAAAGATATTTTTTTATTTTTATTTTCTGTAAGTTTTTGACAATTTTCAATACTAACTAAAATACTAACTAAATGCTATTCATTTCAATTCAAAATGATATCATTTCGATTTATGATTTGAAAGGAAAATCAAGGATTTGCTTTTAAATTGTCTAAAAAATAAAAGAATAAATTACAGTTTTTACTAAAGATTTTCTGGTGAAAACTTATAACCAAGGCAATATTTTTGTTCCCTTAGCAGATTTTTGACATAAATGTTTTAATAGTGGAGGATGATCACTTTTTGAGACTTTGAATTATTTTCTCGCAATAAAGAATAACAGAAAAAAAAAATAAGCTTCTTCATATTTATCAACCTTTCTTAAAAAAAAGTAATGAGTGCTCTGAACGCGATTTAATTTGACTAGATATTTATGTGATGATAGATGTACAGCAAGATATTTAACTTCTTATATACTTATTATACAAGACATATATGTATATATACATATATGGAGAAAACACACATAAGATATTTTAAGATAAATATAAATTTTATAATAGCCATTTTCCGTCTCACGTTTTTTAACTATTTAAAACATCATCTATAATTAATTCCATGTGTTTCTTCGAAGAGACAAGTTTTTACGATGCACGGCAAAAAATCAAGCTACATTAAATAAAAATTTATTAAAAATCATTCATCTGAAGATTTCAATTTTATCAAAGTATTTTTATTTTTAAACAAAACTTCTTACTTTCTATTCCTTCAAAAGCTTTTGGGTGTATAAAATGGATCAGATTGTTTTCCAAGTCCAAAGAATTCAACAGTTTGAGATTAGAGAAGGCCTTCTCTGGCAGCTGTTCAACTTGATTATTGGCAAGCTCCAAGACATCTAAATTTTCCCCCATGCCTAGGAATTCTTCAGCCATTATCGCCGATATTTGATTCTCGTGCACTTGAAGCCTCTGAAGAACAGTCAGATTCCTGAGAGGTTTCGAGGGCACAGCGGACAGTAGATTGTCACCAAAGTTCACCTGCGTGAGGTTGCCGCCAATGCCCTGGAAAGCCAGGTTGTCAATGAATTTGATGCGATTTCCAAACAGAGACAATCGCAAAAGCGATATTAGTCCTCTGAATGCCTCCGCGTGGAGGATTTCGATTTTGTTATAGTTAAGATTCAACGACGCCAGGTTGATCAGGTTCTCAAGTGCGGCAGTCGGTACCCTTTCAAGCTTATTCTGTCCCAGATCCAGAGACTCCATGTCGTCTGCGAGTCCGATGAAAGCGTTGCCGTCGATTGATGAGATGCTGCAGTTAAGAGCGATGAAATGGTTGACTCGCAACTCTCCCATCATGTCTCGTGGCAGGTTGCCGATGCGAACATTGCGCAACTTTAAATACCACACGACCTGCTGCGTGTGGGCGATAGCGTGCACAGACTGCCTGAGATCGATGAGAGATGCGGAATCACAACTAAGGTCTAGACCCCTCGTCTTGGTGGTGCAGACGCAGGACCTCGACGAAGGAAGAATGGGACACCCCGAGAACTCTGATCTCACCCTCAGTGTGACGAACAGAAAGAAAAGAAAGTGCAGCATTCTTGTACAAGACCATTCATAGGCAATTATGTAAGAAATCTGGAAAAAGACAATAAATATCCATAAGTAAAATATATTTTTTATTCTTTAATCCTAGAATACATATATTTCATTTATAACAAATTTGTTCAATTTATCAAAATTATGCATTGATAAAATTTCAAAATATATTAACAGAAAAAATGCAATGTTCTTTTTGAAAAGAAAAATTTAGAAATGCATTTGATGTGTTATTTTAAACAAATTATGTGTTTTCATTTTCATACAAATATCATATTTCAAAATTATTATTATAGTGCCCTGCAAATAATATCCTCTCCCAAATTTTCAGCTTCCCTTATACGTCAGAAATGAAGATTTTTGTAGTAAGGCATTCAATAGTTTCTATTCTTGAACCCCAAAAGTAGATTGGTTTTCATCTTTTAGAAGGAGATACCCATAAGAAGACTCCCAGACTTTATTTGCCAAACCTGCAGATATTACACATGGAGGAGGACATCCTGACCGCAACCTTATGCCCTAGATACCATGAGCGAACACAACGGATCTTCGGTTGCGTCAGGAATTGAGCTCATTAACTTCCAATAAAGAGAGCGAATGCTCTCACCAACCAAGCCTCTATGGGCTACTAATCAGGAAACAATTTTGTGTCTCGAAATCACTTGGTTGTTAAGTAAATGCCATTAACTCTTAGTAAAAGAATATATGTATATATATATATTATGATGCTATTCCCTATTTCCTGAATCTTATGTCATAATTCTTACCTCACCTTTTCACCTCTTGCCAGTAAAAATACGTATCACAAATTTCTCCTCTATATGAGTTAGTTTATCTCTCAACGATTATTCTTTCCACAAGAGAGCTAATTTAAGCAAGACGTACAGTTTTATGTATATTCTGAATCCTTAACATCTAAACCGGAGGTAGGATTCCAATCCTCAAACTATTGAATCGAAATCCAGAGCGCTTACCATTCAGCTGCTATTTATAAGATGCCTACTTAACATTTGCACGTCTTCTTATGAGATAATTTCAAAATTGATGATTTATGATAGACGTGTATCCACATGCTGAAGAGCGCGGTACATAGATATTTATTCGGCACTAAAGATGGAGCATTAAGAATATAGGATCTAACTAAAAGATATATTTTAACAATAATTCAACAGCCAACAAGTACTGCAATATTAGAATCATCTGTGAATACAGATGTGCATAATTGATATAGACAGTGATGAGACGAATGTAGCTGTTGAAAAACAGTAGTACTTATATCCGATTTTATGTATTCACTAAGGTATCTAGAAAAGTAATTGTTGGATCAAACTAAGACTGATGAAAAAATTGGTCTATTGCATCAATCCAAAGATCACATAGGTCTGAAGGCCACATGAATAAATTGGCACAGGTGAGAAAAGGTGGAAGGATATATGGTCGAAGATCATAAAATCTTTTAAGAGCAGGAGAAAGTATCATGAAACTTAACGGATGAGGAGGGGTCCATATACTTTTAGCGTAATAATTGATAGATTGCTGAATTCGTCTTACGTCTAAAGGTATTGTTGATAAATCCCGTATAAACTTTTGGAAATTCTATAGGGAGTCTGGAATGTTGAAGTATTTAATAACTGATTCCATCAGGTCCCAAACTAATACTATAGGCCAGCTGCAATGCTTGCTTTAATTTCAACATCCGAAATTCTCAGGTGTAAGGCAAAGCTTGCTTAAGGTTGAAACAAATTGCTGTTCACAGAGCTCGATTTTGTCCTTAGAAACAAAGGACAATATGCGTCAGAGCTTAAAATACAAGCAAATGTTTCACCAAAGACGTTAATTATGTCCTTAAGAGAAAGGTAAACAGAAGTTCCAGCTTTCAATATGGGAATGGAAATTTCCTTACAAATTCCATTGGCTGGTTTCACTTTTTTTCCATATGTTCTTACTGAATGTAGAAGAATTTATTGAAGATATGTAGTGAGTCCATAGTTCCTTCTGACTTCGATAACGAGCTTAACTAATGCAATTGCTTTCTTAAAGGCAATATCATTCTTCGTTGCTCACAATCTGCTCAATTTCTTTTAAGTTTGTTAGCCTCCATCATTCCATCAAGATTTGCGTGTGGCTTAGAGGAACTTTTAGTTACTGCTGCATCAGCTGCGCTTACAATAGTTTAAGTATGCAAACACCTTCCTCAATATTGTCGATCAAAACCATTTCCTTATTAAATACTGCCAATTGTAAAAATTGTTTTTGATCTTCCCGACTGTACCCACTAGCAAATGTTTCACAAAGGTGGGTGACATTGTCTTACAATACTAACCCAGATTGGGAGAGAGCAAGAGGAACATGATTGCTATTATGCAAATCTTTTCATACAAATCAAATTAACCATGCCAAAAATGATGGAAAACAAATGGCCAGATCTAGAGAAAGAAATTTTCTTGTGGATGCGCGAAAATAAGTTTTCTCGTGCGTAATAAAAAGACATTAACAATTGTCTGAAATAAACTTTCTATCAGTTAACGACGAGAATTGCGATCATCAATTCCCCACCAAGAATTATGGCTATTCAAAGCACCGAGCAACAACAGACTCTTATCAAGCATGTAGCATGTATTCTGATAAATACAGTTTGTAGATTAGTATTAAGTGGTTGGGAAGTTATGGGTAAATTATTTCATGTAAATATACAAACACCATTAGACATTGCACCATCATTACCACAGTCTTTTATAAAGTAATTAAACTTATGTATAGAAATACTATTAGTAGACTTCCGGAATACTTCTTGAAGTGCCAAACATGCGGAGTTATGAGCTGAAATTAGAGACTTGATATTATCAAGATGTGAATGCAAACTATCTCAGTTCTAAAAATCAAAGGAAGTTATTTTTAAACTAAAATGCTCTATTCTTGGAACTAGAAGGCGAATTTTCTGTGAAATCCTCTAACGTTTTATTATTGTCCGAGGGATGTAAAGAAACGACGTAGGTCTCCAGGCATAGGAAGGCATTGAGGTAGAAACGTAATTTTTTTTTTAATTCTTCAGCAATTTTTATTTTTAGGTCTTTATCTGTTTTTGATTTTGCATAAGGATGTTTCTTTTAGAAAATGTAAAAGATTTTTTAAATTTCATCACTTCATATATTTGAGGAAACTTCACTGGGGAAACAAAAAATAAATCATTTGAATGATAATCGATTTGGTAACTTTTCTGGCAGCAATTTCATAACTAATTCCTGACTGAAAACTACGAGAAGAGAGCAATGGTCACTCCTCAGTATATGAACATTCATGGTTGACCCTAATTGTAAAATCTCCTTTTCCAGCATATACTGAGGACAACATTAAATATAAGAACAAAATGCTTGCGGTGCCAACAATAGCACCGCGAGCGAAGGTGAATTTGCCTCAGCAAGCATTTTGCAAGTTTTCAAAGCACTGGTATTAAACAAAACGCAAAGGCTTTGTGGAATATATAACCTAATGGATAAATTTATAAGCGTATCTTTTACACATTGTGGAAGATCTAGTGTCGCAAATGTCAGAAACAGTTTAGCATCAATGATGTTTCCATCCTGTGTGACTGATATGCGTTTTGTACCACAGACCTTTTCATTCTGTAAATTTACCTTCATTCTGTAAATCTTCCGCGAATATAACAAAATAATATAATAACAAATCCCTTGCTGAGATAACACCACAAGAAAAATTAAAGTTGCTGTGAGGTGAGATAGTTACTTCAAAATTAGCCAAAGTTTTCATATTTACCATAACGGCTGCTTGAGAGTCAGATTTTCTAGTAACAATTCATTAAATTATTTTCTCTATTAAATGTAACAAGTCATTATTTTCTCTACTAAAAAGTCATCTGAGAGCATCTTCTGAACTTTCTTGACTTCAACAATAATTCCTGATTTTACAATAGGGAGACACAATTGTGGAGTCCTTTAGAGAGCACGTCCCTCCTTCATTTTCATTATAAACTTAGTCTTTGAATGTTCCATTAGCTGATCCCGTTTGGAAAAAGTAAAGATTTTTCCCTACATATGTATGAAAATAAAATGTTGAGATTTGTTCAAACCACCCACCACCGAACCATGCAAGGGGATGCATATCAGCAGTACTAGCTAGCTTCTATATGCTTACTGTACATCCCTGAGATGTCCTTCACTCTTAACGAGTCATCTAATACATGTACCAATCGCTTGATCTTTTAAGCTGATTGATGTGCTGATGACCATAACACAGCTCTCGTTTACCTGAAACAAATCTCAAAGTATTGGTCTCTGGGGACCTCAATTACTAGGACCCTTCTTTCCAGGGACATAGGTCTACCGTGTTTGGCAAATTTAGTCCCCAAGGGAAGCTAATAGCAATAGGGCAAAGATAGCTACTCAAAGTGAACCTTCAACCAAGTATAGCGTTAGCAAATTACTTTACATATCTATTGTTATCTAAGTACAAACTAGATTTTTGCATACAGTGCATTAAAGTTCTTAGGTTAATATTGATGTTTATACTTTTCTCAACACTATATTTATCTTTACTTTAAAAGACTTGTGTTATTTTCCATACGATCACTTTTTGCTTTGCTTTACAGGGATATTGCAGTCCTGAATATACTAGTCTCGTGTCTTGATTTCGTTTTCTAGTTATTTTGTAAGGTTTTGATTATTTTCTAAGTGAGACTTTTTACGCGATCCCAATCTACCAAAGAAAAATAAGTTTAAGCATAAACATTATTCTTTTCTTATCTTTAACTAAAAGATAAACTAAATACATTTATGAATGGAAAACAGAAAACTAAATCAAACGAATTCCACTGTGATTACTATCTTTCTGTTTTAACAACTGAGACCTCCAAAGAAAGTTCAGGTTAAATTAAAACGATACTTTGAAATATGTTTTCCCCTAGTATTACGATGTAAACATATGATTTAGGAAGACTCTTACAGATTGTTTCACTATGACTCTTCTTTTTATTTATAAAAATGTTCTATGTTCACTATGCTTCAAAGAGAACAATGTTTTCAAATCCCCCAAATTCTTACCAATTCCCACCGTCCTTTGCTTTTGCGTATTCAACTTTAAATACCAAATCCCCTCTGGTATTAAATATGCACATAACAAAAGCAACGCCGGGATTATTTTGATGTTGCCTCGAAATGAATTCGTCATTAATTTTAACGCTTCAAAAACTTTCTCTGGGAAAGAAAAATTGGAAGAAGCGAAATAGTGGATTATTTTTCCAAAGCAAAGATTTAGCCATCAATTTTTTGTCGTCCACCTTGTAGGAAAAAAAGAAATAATGAAAATAAAACAAAAAAAAATACTCTTCTTGTTATTGCTTATAAAAAAAAGCATTTTTTTTTCTATAAATATTGTGTTGCATACAAAGTATGTATAATATAAAATATAAGCTACAACAACGGTAAGTTTCAGTGCAGACAAATTTTTTAAAAATCTGCATGAAAAAATTTTGAAAAAAGCAAAATCACTCGGAAAAATTTTATCTTTTCAGAGTAATGACTGCTTTTAAAATATTATTTCTTCAGCTAAATTTTGGATATAAAATTCTTTTTTTCTCCACTGCTTTTTCATTCCGCTTTTATATAAATATTTCTATAGTTAAACTTTAGTATAAGACATTCTAATTAGCAATTGAACAGTTAAGTAAAGTTGTTAAGCACTTGATTGTTTATTAGAGTGTCGTACACAGAATAAAATCTTTTATTTCAATTATAAAATTGCTTGTACAAAAGCAAAATAAAAAATTATTACATTTGATGTATGTTTCAAACGCACTCAATCGTTTTTAGAAGCCATTTCCAACATACTTTCTTGTGATCCTGAATCGTCTAGAATACCAAATTGCTCGGAATCCTTCTGCTCTCTCTAATAAATAATATTTATATTACATACATTATTCGCAAAAAAAAAAGCAGAAATTTTCCGTGGAAAAGAAAATGTCTACATATTAGTGAATAAGTAATTATGCGAATTTTATATCTAATATTTAAATTTAATTGTGAAAGTACTTATTGTTTATAAAGGACAAAGAGAAATTATATGGGATTTTGAAATTTCAGTAGAATATTTAGAACTTTAAGTTTACATCTAAATGAAAAATTACCGTACATATTATTAGTTTTTCCAGAAATATTCCTAAGAACACACAGTTGAATTTTAAAATCAAATTTTATATTTACTAGTACTTTTATAGTAAGAATAATTCTATAAAAACTGCTTTAGATGGAGTAAAGCTTATAGTATTCTTCGAAACATTTCATTACATTACTTTTAGTGAATAGCTCTCCAAATCACATCCCTATCCAAAATTTCAATATTAATCATTTATAAAACTACGAGCGAATAAATTGGTTAAATTCAATCCTCATAAATCACTGTTTATTGAGAATTGATGCAGCAGATTTTATTTGCATGGTTCTTTTTCAGTAACATGTTAAAAGTTCACTTCAATTCTTTAGTATTTAGGGTACTAAAAAAGTAAATTCTCTAAGTATTAGAATGGAGTTGCATGAAATAAAGAGATATTTATGTAAAAAATCCCACAATCTGCTTACATATAAAGAATTATACCCTTTAAAGACTTTAATATGTTGGAAATTTTGAAGTGGCATGTATGATATTAGTTTGGGGAAAAGAAATCCATTATTTTAACATCAACTTTACGTAACTTCATTTGGATTAATGAAAAAGGCTTAAAATTATTTTAAGGTTGACCTTTAAGTCTAGGGCGACGAAGCTACTAATAACATGATGATCAATTTGATACATTTCTGATATTTATACAGCTTTTTTGAAGACGTGTGCCAGATACATTATTAACATTGAAACTACCTGAATAAAATCGTCGGAGCTAAAATTGCACCTAGCTGGCTGTTACAGTATCGAGACCATAAATATAATCCACTATTTTAGATGCCTGGGTTGCATTTTCGTCTTTATGAAGGAAAAACTGTCAAATCTAATGAATTTTCTCTGGACTTGTTGATTTTCATTTTTAACATACTGTAACTCCCTCTTGAATGTAGAGAACAAAAGCAAGAAAATAATTTTTTAGAGCGAAATATGACTAGCATAAATCTGATATTAATCACTTCAGCCATATACCAAAAAAATAATGGATTAATTTTTCCGTTAACTAATATTTTTTTTCAGATAAAGTCCCTTTATCCATGAAAGGTTGATTACTTCTGAAGTGCAATATACTTAACTCTACATTGGAATAAAGTTGAAGGAAACGACTCAATGAGCTTCCTCCTACACTTAATAACTGTAGAAGGAGGTTCTGTAATAGGATTAAAAAGTATTTTCATTGTTCCAGTATTGTTTAGAAGGGTGACAGGAAAAACAGAGAAAATAAAATGTGACCTCTCTCTTTTCATTCAGCACTCCGAAAACGGAAATGAGACTTTGTACATTGTTTTGGGACTCAATTTAGAGAAACAAGCGCTGAAGTTCCGGAAAATGGAAAATTCAAGTTCGCAATACTTTCTAACGTTCCGTCATCTGAGAGGAAATTGTTGATTAGTGCAACCATTTCCGGAGCCACGCTGTGATTGGTTACGAGTGATTACCGAGAATGTAATCATAATTATCACCTCGAAACCTTCCTTAACTTAATTGAAATCAATTATAAAACACATTTAGTTGTTGAAAATTATAAACATCTTTCTTGAAAGTCCAAAAGTTGTATTCTTTGTAAAATTCAGTGTAACATATGATAAAATATCTGTGAACAATGTAGCATATAGTAAAACGGAAAAAAAAGAACTTAATGAAAATAGGACATTCAATACATAGTTTTAAATAAATAGAGAGCTATATTTATAAATATAGAACTCATTTCATTAAGCTTATTGGAATTTTAAACAAACAACTGCATAAGTACTCCAGCCTCTTTTGAATCGAACAAAAGTAATTTTTAAAAAGAAAGTAATTTCTATTTAATATTTAGAACACACACACACTTTTAGAAAATTTTGATTTGCTGTTGTAATTATTATATATATATTTACATATGCACACACTCATGAATACTTGTAGTGGGTCCCACCAAATTTACATCCTAGTTAACCTTGGTGCTAGGTTGAGCTAAAACGGCATTATTTTTATAAGGATGCTAGATTTCGATATAATTTAAGAAATATTTTATGTTTCGTTCAAAAATTTTATTTTCGTAGTTTGTGAATAATGTCAAACATTATTAACACTGATTTTATCGCACGAAGGCCTATGATTTCATCCTTTTATAAAAATTGTTGTAAGTGTAATCACTTGGAGGGATGAAAAAATGCTTACAACATTGGATTTATCTTATTTTTCTACATTTCTACTATGAAATATTTTTTTAAATATATCGATGCTTTAATATTCTATTGAATAAAAACATTAGTTTGGCCCATTACAAAGAGTATATTTTCGTCTTTACAAATAGGTAGCTCGTTGGGAAACGGATGAAAGAAATGGTTTACAATTGAAATGGATTTCCAAACGTTTCATGTATCTATTTATTTAACTACACAAATTATCATAAATTAGGGAAAAATCACAAAAATGACAACAAAGCACAAAGTTATGCCTGAAATTTAATACGTTTCATTAAATACACAGAGTCATACACAGAGGAAGGTACAAAATAGCATAAAAAGAAATCACCAGAATATTATGATAGTATAAAAATTAGCGTGTGTAAGCGTGAGCAGGACACAAATGACTGGTCGCCTCACATAAATATCACGTTCAAGTAACCATCGACTCTTGGTTGATCTAGATACCAATCTTATTGAGTGTGCAGCGAGGGGGTATCTGATTCTATTTCTGATTCAGGGGGCAGCTGCGATTCTATTTCTGCGTGCGCATAAGTAGAAATAACGATTATTGGCACTCGTAATAGCAAGTGGCCATCCTTGAATAAACCTCCTGGATGCGCAATCCGTGGTTAGAAATTGTCGCTTAGTCTATGAATGACAGATGGCCTCACATTTCGCTGCTATAAAGGATATTAATTTATTTTAAAAAGTCTTTCACAAAAATATTACTGGTAGACATATGAGATTACTGATAAAAAAAAGTATTACTGGTACATTTAAAGAATCACAAACTCACCTGGTCTGTACGGTTTATAACGTGAAATAAGAGCAAGTCCATTATCTTTCCAATAAGACGAGTACTGGTCGATAATAGGAAAAACAGAACAAATGCTTTTCTGTTCTGAATATGTTAGTTTTTCGTATTTTATAGTTGTGCAATTTATTCATAGGAGTGAGGGTATGAAAAACATCTCCATGTAAACAAAGAATTTTGTCGGCGTTTTGGAACTTCAAAAACTTTTGTTGTTTGATTTAAAATTTATGGAATGTGAATTCTATTATCATTTGGACACATATACTGTCCAGATGACTATCAAGGGAGTACACATAATGATTATTATAGCGGATGTATTAAATTGCTGTGAGTTTGTAGTACTATTCTTGTATCTTTTATGTTTAAACGTGTGTTATTTTTAAAATATAGATTTTCACAATTGTTGAAACATTTTTTCTAACCATGTACAGAAGTGATTTTAATATCTATATTTCTTTATGATTATAAAAATTCAATTAACGAAACTGTCCATTAAAAATATCATGGGACACATAAAACATCTTTAGCGTGGTTATTTAAAATATCCGTTTCTTTGAAAACAAACTTGCCACAGATGAAATTCAGTTTAGACATTTTCAATAAATGTAAATGCTTTGAGGACAATCGAGATTTGGGGAATAATGAAATAGTATTTCATTATTAATTTTGCTTTCCTGCCATTCAGTGGTTCAAACCTTGGAAAAGAAATTGAATTTTCAGATAGTAGAATATCGGTTAATCTTGGTGAGTGCTTTCTTGGCGAGCACGAGCTAACGCGCTTTTTTGCACCTGGCGCCCCTGGGAGCTGAGGCGAATGCTCAGAGATTCTGCTTAAGGATTACATGATACATTTTGAATGAGAAGAGCTGATCACTCGCGAATCTTGAGCAATGTCAGCACTAGAAGAAAGAATTATTTATTTCCTTTTAGACTCGGAAAAAGATTTTTGCTTGTTTCTTGCATTTACTTTGATATTTATTTATAATCTTAAATAAAATTACGCTTTTACATAAATTACTTTGATATTTAGAACAGCCTTACTAAATTTCGTGATTTCTGTGGATGATTTTAGCATTAATTCTTTATACTTCGTAATCTTAAATAAAATTTTCAGGTGTAAGAATCAACATGTTTATACCAGAAAATCTTTCAGAGTAATCTTTTCAGATATATATACTAATGCAAAATTGTTACATAAGCATATTATATACAAGTGTAATACATATCATATGATATTGACAATAAGTTGCGGATTGGCTAACAGCTTTAGGTTATTGTAAGGTATCTGAATCTACAGCTCACTGACTTTCGAACATTTTTATTTGCTACGCTATTGTTGCCTGGTTGGTGAGGGCTTGGTTCATGTTATAGAAAAGTAATGAGTTTGAATCCCGTATTAACGAAAGATCCGTCGTGTTCACTAATGACTGCTAGAGGACGTAAAATAAATCATTGTCACAATGCCTTTCCTGTGACACAATACCTAGGGACCAGGCCAAGTACGAGGATTCTTATGCTTGATTTTTAGTTGCCAAATTAAGAAGTCTCACCCACATTCATGGCATGAGCACTGGATACTCCACCGTATAAATACGTCATCACTTCAGCTCTGTACAGTACTGAAAGTTGAAAAAAAAAAGTTGCTGGTGTTGGAAAATAATTTTATTCTCCAATGGAAAGAATACATTCAAAGGCCACAATCGAAAAACCGGAAAACTCAAATTGTAAGGCCGTGGTGAACTCATAAATATTGCATAAGCAGATAATTTTAGAACCAAATCTGTTGTGAGGCCTTAGAATAATAGCTGTAGACAAAACTTTTTACTGCAAATCGGCCATATTACTGTATCATAAAGAATGAAACAAAAAAGTCTTCCACACTCATATAATAAAAATTGTACTTTCCATCTTTGATTCTTCAATAGCAGTATTACAAATTAATATCTCTGGGGGTGGTTGCTGCCAGGCTTTGGGTCTTCACTGGTTTCAATCTCTAAATTGGAAGATTCAGGTGATGCTGCCATCTTTGAGACAAAAGTCTTACTTCCACTTTCGTATGAGGGTGTTCTATTCAAAAATGGAAAACACTCTCTGTCTGACTTCATTCGCCTAGTCTCTTAACGGGTGGGCTTGGCGTTGCCATTAACAACTACAACAATAGCAGCAATAAATAAATCCAATAGTTTGCATTGCCAAGATCACGATTTTCTAATAAACTTCGATAATTTCGCAAAATCTTTTGACTCCTTGTTGATTGATCGAGGATGTAATATCGAGGATATAAAATAAATGGGGCTTTTGTATACAGCAAAGTGTTTTCCTAGTAAATATCTGTGAGATATTTCATGTCGAATTTTGATGAAGAGGTCCTGCCAATCTCACTAGTTCTAGTAAACCTTGAATAAATAAAGGTTATTTCTCTAAGGCAGCTATTCTAGTTTATTCTAAAGACGGCATTCAAGTAATAGTTAGAAACCATGTTGTACACAAGTTTTCAATGAGAATTTGCATACCTTGTCACTTTTTTTAAAAAAGAACTGAACAAAATGTAAAGTCATTACTTTGAAACAAATACACAAATCATGTACGTCGAATACGTAAGCATATACCATGAGTGGTTGGAGACAATAAAGGAACACGATTTGTAATTGCACGTTACAAAATACGCTTTTCATTCGCTAGCACATCTCGCCGAATTTCTTGATGTCTTTGTACAGTAATCGATTGAATTCACATTGTAACAGTAACGAAGAGTAATCACAAAAGTTTGGATAAATGTGAAATGAGTTAGAGAATTGTAGGTTGTCTCGAATAATGTCAGTCTCAAGTTCAGATTTGCTGAGAATACAATTTAACGCTCAACGTCGTGTGCAACTTATAGAAACAGTAAGATCGGATCTATTTAGAAAAAGCTTGGACAAGAACCATGACGGCAGGAGATGATCACCATTGGTTTGTTCTAAGAAATAGTGATGCTCCTCATCTTTCTCGTGACTTCCAGACAGCCTTAGGAATCCGAATTCTGAGGGTTTCCAGCAGACTTCATGAGAAAAGGTTGTTAGCAATAAGATTCCGTCCCGTTCACTTCTACGCACAGGAGCGTCCTTTTAACATAGTGCAGAAAACATAGAGATTGGAGTATGAATCAATGGGCGCCCATCTCTTCACTTATTAATCAAGGTTCCACCTAATCACTAAGAGCCTCGCAGCATGAACATATAGAGAAAATCAGGAACCCACTACTTGCTTATCAGTGTCTAAGAAATCAACCATTATAGTGGCGAGGTTTAATGGCATCGTCAGGAATGTTAAATGGCGACACACTTCTCTATAACAGATGTAATGTAATTTCTATGAAATATAGGGATCAGCTCTTTTAGCCTTATATTTGACTTTTAAGAGTCACAGTTGGTGCTGAGTTCATTTTAAAGATCGACAACGAGAAGTCACATAGAGCTCTTCAGGTCGGCGAATTTCTAGAAAATGAGGATATTCGCCAGATGAATTTGCCCTGAAGATTCCCAGATTCCGACCCCTTGGAGCATGTCAGGAACGTTATAGGGAGAGCAATTGCAACTCCTAATCTTCCTCCGCGATCCATTGAAAACAGTCTGAAAACAGTGCTACTGAAAAGTCTACGCACATCACAGACCAATTTATTGGCTTCTATTCTGATAAGATAAAGGATCTGTTTTGTGAGATTTTTATTTGTGCGATTATTTTTGTGCTGTATTTTGTGAGGAATATGAAAATGTTAATCAAATTTCAGGAACATAATTGACGTAATTATCCATAAAAAATGAAATGGTTTGATCAGGGTCATTTAGGTTTTCAATTATTCAAAGTATTTCATCACACTACATAAATATTACATCACCCAACCGCATTACATATGTATAGTCATTCCAGTGCAAACTAGATTTATATGTACAGTGCTTTCAAGTCCCTTGTTTAGTACTGGTCTACATATTCTCTTTGTTGACATCCTATTTTTAACAATTTTTAAATCACAACTGATTAGACTGTGCAAAAAAGAGCAAGCGATTTTATCACTGCAAAATTCACTTTTCCAACGATCATTCATTTGTAATTGTTCGATCAATACTTTAAAAGATATCTATGACTACAGTCATCTACTGAAAAAAACAACGGATTTCATTAATCTACAAGTGAGTTGAGAATCTGACCAACGAGTTGTTGAATAAGACAGGAACTCTAACTGTCATCCTGGCATTATACAAGGTAATCTCTGTGTGGTGTCAAATTATTATCCAGAAATCAATGACATCAATAGTTTTTATTTCGTAAATGTCTTCATTAATAAATGAGACTTCCAAAGAGAGCGGTTGAATCAAACCTCGATAATCAAAACTTATGAATTATTATTAGATTAAGAAACAAAACAAATTTCAAAACCTTAGTGAATATATCATGAATATCCAATCGTAAATCAAAATAAAGTATCATGAGAACCAAATTTCCTAGTATCTTATATAAGGAAATCTCTCTGAATTCTGTCATAGCAGAATACTAGAATCCCATAAAAATTTCCTTTCAATTCAAATGTTTAATATAAAATTCTAAATATTTAACGTCCTATTTTTCAATGCCCTTTATAAGAATCCCACTAGTACCATATTATA
>JAPDSC010101593.1:134442-150059 GCA_026290005.1 Latrodectus geometricus | reverse complement strand
TTCTGGCGACCATCTTTTGGAAAATTTTCCGTTTAAAATATTTAGGATATATTGTTCCTTTTTATCGACGGGGAATGTTGTGGGGGGGGAAGAGAGAGAGACAGTCTACGTGTCCTACACTACTATTCCTGCGCTATTCACTTATCTGCATTTTCTAAATGCACGGGCAACGCCGGCGGGTACAGCTAGTAGATAATAAACTTTTATAAAAAACTCAGAAAATGGTACAAAATACAAGAAAATACTAAATTTGGCAACAGTAAATACCTAAAAGCTGAAAAACCTAAATTGGTAACACCAAAATAAGGAACAGCAACGCTAAAAAGTCCGTAGGCCAGTGCCAGATTTGGCACGTAATTTTTTTTTTTGGGAGGGGGGGGTTATCAAAGTTGTTCCAACAATACTTTACCATATGAACATTTGTTTGTTTACAATGCGTTTCCGGCTGCATATTTCTTCTAACTGAGAACCCGCTTGATACAAACAATCAATCGTCTCATAATTTTGAACCATGTTCAAGTGACGAAGATATAAACCTGAACTGGCAATTCATGTCTCTCCACCAAGCTAGACCAAATGTTAGACTTTGCGTCCCAATCATAATTAATGTGACTCTTATTATTTATGATCAAAACGGATCCTTGGCTGTGTCAGATATAGAACCTGTTGACTACCAATCACGAATACTACATCAGTGTGACTTTAGCACCAGTTACGCACCATACATCTAAACATATAATTCTTAATAAGAGCTGCAGATTAAATAAATTTTTATACTGATTTTCATTGTGGATCAAAGCCAGGACAGTAAGCAATCATATATAATTTTGGTTAAGTTATTCAAGCATAAGTCACTTTTGATCAAGTGACTTGAGCAAACTCTTTACCCATGACTTGACCACTTGATTATGACTTTGACCTGCATGACATGACATGACATTAATCTGCTTCAAATGACTTATTTGTTACTTGACCTGGTATTCACACCATTAATCGCACTAATAGGAACATAAGCGTCAACTAAAGATTAATGTGCTTATATTTTCTCTCCATAGAAATGTTCTTAAGGTAATTACGTATCGAATCCATTAACTTCTGCACCTTAGAACATTGCCTTTTCCTATAGGCTATCAACTTTTCAGTATTTAAGAGTTTATGAGTTGATTTAATATTTCTGTATCACAAAATATTTCCATTTGAAAATTTAGACTGCCGAGGAGATTGAGCGTAATCAATTAACTCGTTACTTTCAAACGCATTCATACATCACAGGTCAAGTTTTGATATCAACACAAGAACTGTCTGTGAGCAACTCATGCCATTTTAGTAGAAAAACATTGGAATTTTAATCCTAAACAACTTCTAACCTACTGTTCATGACGATCTTCAAGGAGGTTAGGTTTCGACTCACTTCTCTCTGGACATAAATACGACTCTCTTTTTCTTCTTGTCGCATCCCAAAAATACAAACTGAATATGAACCGAATCATTACTTGGGAGCTCGAATACTTTCCCTCCTGTACTTTCTACTCTCTTGCTTGGTTATGTTAGTTTTTAACTCATCAGCGTCATTTAGTCGTTTCTAAAAATGAAGTTTCCTGTTCCTTCCAAGACGGTGCGTGACTTTACTAAAAAAATAATCTATTCGGAGCACGAAAGTTTCGCATAATCGAATAGAATTCTTTTTCCTTCGCATGGTGTGATGAATTGATCCTACGTGAACTCCCTGGCTGTTTACTGTCGAATGAAACTGTCTCTTTAAGCATTTAATGCAAATTGCAATCTCTTAGATGCACAAATCTGATTCCATTTTGAGTATAAAGTTTTGTGTTTGGAAATAAAATGTTTTCTCGAAATTTCAAAGCCAAAGAGGGATTTTCATAAATTTCTTTTTTAGCAACATTTCAATTGAAACGAATGGTATAAAGTCTTAATATTATTAAGTAAAATAAAGTAATGCTCTCCTTTCATAAATTAATAACTAAGACATTTGTATCTGTATGTATTCGATTTGCATGCTGTTTCAATCTGTTAATCTTAAGGTATTTAGAAACGAAGAATAAGTAAGTTAATTTTTCAGATGAAAAATATAAGAAATTTCTTAAACGTGAAAGAAATTTTAATATATATTTTATGTATTTATTTTAAAACAAATCAAGTACACAATCAGCTTGGAAAATTAAAATCAATATAGTTAACAAAATTATTTACTTTTGTGGATAAAAATTTAACTTTAAATAATGGTTATAATAATTAATAGTTTAATAGATAATATAAATTAAATATAAGTATCAGAAAAAAAACTAAAATTAAAATAATTACAATTCTTTTAAGAGCATTTTATTTATAGATAACATTTATTTATTATATTATTGCCTTTTTATACATTTTACACTAATTAATTAAACTAATTGTTTCCACGAAAATTTAAACTCGTCATTAAATAATTAATTTCACAGTCAATTTCCTAATTAAAAATTATTCTATTTTGGTCCAGCGAATATGCAATTTTTTAAGAGTATTACATAACAAGAAATTCCGGACACAATAATATTAAAAGTTGCAAATAAAGAAAAGATATTCTATTGTTGATGAATAAATATATTGAAAAAAAACTTCTAAACTTGTTGCTAAATCTATCATCTTCAAAAATAAATGGTTTTCTTGAAACTATATAAGAATATCATTACTATGAAGAAGTTTTTTCAATATTTTAATAAATATAATTTTTCATATTCATCAAACAAAATATTTTAAGACATTAATTAGTTTATAAAAGTACAAATTTAACAAATTTACAAATTTAACAAAATATTTTCCTTTAAACTTCCTTGGTATAATATAATTTTAATAAACAAATCCTAACAATATTCCAAAAAATGTAGCTCTTTTCATTTTCATAAGTAAAATAAATTATTAGAGGATTTAATTATTAATGGTCTTTCTTAGAAAATAAATTTTGTGAGGAAACTTTGATGTAGAATAGATATTATTACTGTTTCTGTTTCAAACAAAATATATTATTAGTCGGCTCAATTTAAAATAACTGGAAATAGTAGGTATGTTATTGGAAAATAATTCTTGTTAATATATATTGTCAATATTTATGTGTTTGTTTCATGTTTCCAAGAAATTTAGACATGCAGTGTTAAAGAAAATGTGGTAAATAATAATTAAGATGTATCTTTGGAAAAATGCATTTATGACATAATTAAATCATAAAAATAGATAAAATATTTCAACATAAATATATATATAAATGAAAAGTAATTTTGGTTAATGTTTTTCTTGAAATTTACGAGAAATTTTACTTTGTAACTTAAAAAAGATTTTGTGTAGCTCACTAAATACTTAGCTTTATTTAATAGGTTATCACAGTAATTCTTGACTCGTTAAATACGTTAAGTTTATTAAATGTTTTGATTTTTTTTTTTTTTTTTGCCAATTATAGCCATTAAATGATTACAACTGTCACCAACTTTTAAAGAAATGCAAGTGATCATTTTGACACTTGAATTTGGAAAATATCTTTCTTGTCCATATTAAAAGAGATAATGGATCCTGCAGAATTTTCAGTCAAAATAATATTTCTAAGCAACATATGCTTTATTTGTCTTTGATATCAAATTCACAACCTTCTAGACACAATGTCAATGTTTTTCTTCATGAGCCTTCAGCTCTCCCAACTGCTAAATTATATTGCAAAATTCAGCTTACCTCTAATATGTATTATCGATAAAAAGACCAAATATTTATAACATTTATTTTTTTCCTACACAAAAAAAGATTTTCTGAGTATTTATACATATAATTTAACAGTTAAATTTTATTATTTGCCAAGAGTTATTCATTTGTATATAGTTGATTCGATATTTTGTTTAACCTTAAAGATTGACTATTATTTAAGTAAATTGTAATAACAACTGAAATATGATTTTTTCCATTATTTTTTAGTACTTTGTATATATTTATATAAATACATATATAAACTGGCAAAATAAAATAAATTCAATTGGATTGAAAATCTAAATTTGTAAACATGAAAAAAAACACTTAATGAAAAATTTTATTTTTAATTTAAAAATCTCTAAATAAAAAAATTCAAATTTTTCTTAAAATATTTCAGGCTTGTGTGTGCCCAGTTTTATTATTTTGTATAGGAACAAATTTATTATACTTTAAAATTTAATGAACATATATTTCATATTATATTCATTTTCTTCTTGTTTCTGAGCTATAAAGCCACTGCTAATTCTTACAAATATTTTATTTACAACTAAATTTATGTAACTCAGATGATGCAATAATTTCTAAATTCAAATGAATAAAACTTTTTTTAAAATTTATGAAACATGGTAATTACATAAATTGATAATTTTTGGAGAAAATCCATATCAAAGTTTTTATGTGATAAATTTTTATCGATATTTTTAAAAAGGTGTGTATTAAAACATGTACATAAAAAATTTATCAAATGCAACTTATATTTAGATTTCATTATAACTCTGCTTTTAAAGGAAGTTTCCATTTTGAGGGTAATAATATTCTTTGGATTTTCTGCACAATTATGCAGAAAGCATTCAAAATTCTTAGATACCCCTTCCAGAGGGCATTAAAAAATTTGACAATCTCAATATTCCATTCAGAATATGGTTTTAGAGACATTTTCAGTCTTTCCCACATCATATAAAGCACTCCAACTTGTGTCCTCAAAATGCTGCAGGCGATTATAAAGCCCTTTCTCCTTTAAAGCCATTGAACAGAACAGTCTCCATGCAATTTAGGAAATCTAAAAGCATTAAACACGAAGATCAACTGGCGGTTGTTCGTCTTAGCAACATACGTAGCCATTACAAAAGCTTATTTCCATTCAAAGAGCATCTGAAATCCCCACCGTTGCGAGCTCCCCGAAGGCGGACTTAAAATGATTTCTTTTCATTCTTAAAGGATTAAATAACGGTGTGTAATCATTGCAAAATTTTCATGTCACGTCTAAACTTTTCTATCAAAGACAGGAATGCTGTGCTTATAAGTGTGAATTTATCTCTAAACTTCTTTATTTATCGTTACAGAATTAACGTATTTATTATTAAAAAATGTGATTTTCAGTTGTGTAAACATAATTAATTATAGAAAACAATAAAAAATGAAAAAATTTAGTCTTCACGTTAAAATTTCCTGGAATATTTAATTATCGTCATGCCATCTTTTAATCAGAAGTTAAAAATTGCTTTTTAAAAATATAAGAAAAAATCTAAAAATGCTTGTTCTAAAGAATCAAGATCTGTCTGAAAGCAACTTTTCTTTGTTTAGCTCGTCTGAAGGTCAAGCTGACTCACGAAGCGTGAATTAAAATATTTCTTAAAGTAATACAATCTTTCGAACGCATTGTTAGGGTTTCCATGCTGATAAAGAAAAATTTCCGATGTTTCAACACTTTATGCTAATTTTTCCTTCTTTTTTTTACAACTTGAAAACGATGCCAGAATGGCTTCTTCGCCATCTTTACTCGCAGGAATTGATGGAGATGGCAACTACGTCATTAATTTCGTTGCTTCAGGGACTTTGTATTTTAACAAATATTCTTATCATATTCGCTGATCTGACCATCTTTCATCTCTTCTTTACATGAAGTTGAAGTTTTTACTCCTCATGGAGCTTCTATTCTTTTAAATTACTAAAGAAAAAATGTCTCATTATTCTCTTCCCTGTTAACATTTTTGATGAATACTTTTATTGATCATTGTTTTTTTAGTCGTTTTCTTTGATAATTACTGAACATTTGAATATAAAAAGGACCATTATTATCCAACATCTACAGAAAGTCTCGCAAATGTTGCATGTTGATTCAGCAAAAGCACTGACATGAAGGTTGTTAGTTTAAATCATTATTAGTAATTAATTAGGTTTTTAAATAAAAATTCTTAAGTAATAAACTAAATAATTAAAAAATTCAAATTATATATATTAGTTTGGTGAAAAAGTAATCCATTATATTTTCGGTAGACGTCTGTAGTAATCGATATCTCGTGAGGTATCTATCAAACAATTTCAGATTTATGCTCGTTGGAAAGGTGACATTTGACACTAAAATATTCTCTTGCTGTTTTTTGTTTGATTAATTCAGTTATGAGTACAAGGTTTTAAAAATTGAAGTCAACAAACAGAAAATTTGATACATTTTAGTTTTTCTTTTATAATGGCGAAAATGCTAACCAGGTGGCTAAAATTGTGAAAGGTGTTTATCGTCCTATATATGACTGTAACAACCAGTTACGTACAATTTTTGTTTCGTCGATTCCGTTCGGGTATTTTTGATGTTAGAGATGCACCTCGCATGTGGATACAGCATCGACGAAAATATCTATAAAATATCAAAAATGATCGAAGTTAACCGCATGTCAGCAGTCGTAACGCGCAAGACCTAAAAATCTACATGAAAGCTGTTTTAAACCTTTTTACAAAGGGAATCCAAAAGAAATTACATAAAGTTCACGTAAAAATAATGGATTTCTTTTACCCCAACCTAATATTTATCACTTTGTGATTTAATTTAATTTAATTATTTTCTAAGGAAAGTATTATCACCAATTTATATTTTAGATAATATTTATAAATATTAATTTTTGTTGCGCATGTGCGCATTTGCTGATAACAAACTTAAATTACTTCATTCATCAAAAGAAGATAATTTACATCCGAATGTTCTTAACCATGAGATGCGAGAATGCTTTAAATTTATGGCGAAAACTTTAAATCGTGTTTAGAAGATTTAAATATATTTCGTGTTAAAATTTCATTAATCTTTCTCCGCTTTATTTTTAGAAATCAAAACAAAAGCGTGCATATTTATATTCACTTTTAAACAAAAACACCAAGAGATTAGTAAGATTTCTGTATCTACTGACGAAAGTTATAATATGTAAATGTTTCACGTTTCGAAAAGGGGATTAAAATTAGAAGGGATTTTTCCCGACACGTTTCTGAAGAAAAATTATCAATTTAATTCTTTAATGACATCATTTAAATTTACTTATTTGAAATTTCAATAGTTTATAATTTAAGTAATAAACTTAGTTAATAAAATGATAAAGTTTATTAATAATTTAAGAGAAATCTTGTTATAAATTTAAAATGTTCAATTCAGCAACTAATAAAAAAATTGTTGCTGAATTGAACATTTTACATTTATAACAAGAGTTCTCTTCTATATTAATGAGTAAAACACTCTTCCGAGTATATTTAGAAACAACTATCCATAATCGGTTCACAAGTCAAAGGAATATAGTCTAATAACATTAAGGAATATTTGATAATTCGCTAAAAAAAATTATAATTTCTTTTCTTCAAACATATTATTAGTATAGAAAACAGAATAATTAACATATTCAAAAGAAATTTTTATTTAAAAAACTATACAAATTTAAAGATTCTCTTGGATTAAACTAATCTTCAATATATTTGACAAACAACATTGTCCAAATTTTCAAAATATCAAATAAACCTGAAAAATACTTATTTTGTTTCTCATCAGTATGAATTGAAATATTGAATATAAAATTAAAAAAAAACAGAAAATTTTATACAATTTTTTTTTTTCCTGAGTGGTGGTTTAAATTTAAAAGTTGCAAAGCTCCAAATGAAAGAGTAACAATTGTCAAAAACATAGGTTGATTTGTAGAACGATTGAATAAATGGATTGGTTATACCATCTAATGGTTAGATTTCCTAAAACAATTAGTTTTACGAAATCTCCTCATGTCAATATAAGCATATGATTTTAGGTGATCTTTTGCATATAGTAAAATATCTAATGGATTGAGGTTCGAGGAATATAGAGGCTATGCAAAAGATCTGGAATAACAATTTTTTCTATTGGATGTCTACTGAAATTTTTACGTTTCAGTACTAAAAAGGGCGGATAGGATGACACTTTTATACAATTAGGAAACCAATGGGAGTGTCATCATGACCACTAAAGGATCCAATATGACTAGTTTACCTCACTTGTTATATAAAAATGATGTAGTTACGTGTTGCAATGGAAAATGTGTAATCTACCTTTATGTATGAACTACATGTTTTGTTTCATTATACAGTTACAATAAATCCAGAAATGTGCAATGCAAAAAAGAAGAGCTTCAAGCCATTCAAATTTTCAAAACAAAATGCATGATCCAACAAATTGTCTCTGAAGATACTAGTACTCATATAAATGTTGATATTGAAGTTAATATTAATATGTTATTTTTTCAACGAAACAATGGGATGTAGATTTCAAAATGTTCAAATATAAGCCTTTTGCAAATTGTTGAAGCCTTTTCATTTAAAGTTGATTACGTCTGAGCAAAAATTTGGGAACTATTCTACGTAAAATGAAATATCCAGCATCCAAAGAGGATAATAACGTTGGTTAGGATCTATAACTTCTGAAGTTGAAAAGGATACATCATTATATCATACATAATTTTTCCCTCCTTCTTCTGCCAAATATCTATTTGAGGCATTATTTGTCAGTGAACTTGTCTCGATGAAAAGGGACAAAACAATTAACTACACTTTTTTAAACCTCTGTCGTGTGAAAAGTAGGATGTTGCCTTTCTAGAAACTATCTAAGAACTCGTCAGCATCGGTCGATTTCGGTGACTCCTTGAACATTACTCCTGTTATATCAGCCACACATTA
The DNA here is from genome assembly GCA_026290005.1 of Latrodectus geometricus. Lineage (NCBI taxonomy): Eukaryota > Metazoa > Arthropoda > Arachnida > Araneae > Theridiidae > Latrodectus > Latrodectus geometricus. The sequence goes on along the minus strand of JAPDSC010101593.1, from coordinate 141,374 downwards.
ACACATGCTTGTTCTTAAATTAGATGCTCATTTCAATATTTAGTTTCATATTAAGTAGACATATTGTTTACAAATCACGATCTAATGAAAGTCAATATGAAAAATCCATGGATCAACGCTTGTCCACTATATTTATCTTCCCAATCTTATCTTTCCAATACAAAAGAGAAACCTTGTGATATAAGAAATTTATGTCAGTAGAGTTTCTTCTTTTACTCTCGATTGTGCTACTTTCTCTCTACGCAATCCTTCAACACTGCATTTTCTTTATATATAATATCAATTAAGTATTTTTACTTATTTTCGTGTCAAATCTTGTGTAAGTGTATGACATCCTTTCCCAATGTCACATTCTATGAAAGTGTATTTGCCATTTACTTTTTGGGATATCATGTTGCAAGAATTTGTACTTCTGAATTCTTGAGATGGAGATGAATTCTTCTGAATTTACGCTATAACAAGTGAATACGTATTCTCAGCATTAAAGAATGGAAAGTAACTTTTTTCCCATCAATTTTGAGGAATTTCAACTTTAATGAATACGAAGCAGGGCTATTGTTTTCAACTATAAATTTTGTGGATAGAGAATTCATTGAAAGAAATACAATAAAAAAGTTTGTTGTACCCTTATTTTACTGTTATTTATAGCTTGTTGCAGTGCATTTTTGTCATTATATATGTTATTTATGGTTTTCATTATTCAAATATGAATAATTTTCAATAGAAGTAAATATACCCGCTGAAAAAATCGTAAGCAATTTTAATCAGATGTAGGAATCAATCAACCTAAAAGAGATCAATAGTTTCTGAAAAAATGCGCAATTTTTATTTTACTCTTTCTGTTAATGATTTATATGAGTAAACAAATTATTCAATTTTAATATTTATAGTAAATATATGAAATGAATGGTGATGAATCTTTTAAATTTCATTTCGCAATAACCTTGATTGAATAGAAAAATAAAGCTTATTACCTACCAGAAAAAAAGTACAAAAGTCGGTTTGAAGTAATTTTACACATGGCATATGTCGGATTACCCAATTAGAAAATAAGCAAATGTTTAGAAAATCAGATTTCATAAATATACCAAATTCACATTCCAAAAATGAAAAGTAGCTTATGAGGCCCATTTGAAAAAAATTTTTTTTTCTATCCAATAAATCATCTGGACATTTAAAGATCTATTAAAAATTAAATACATTAACAAAACTGTTCTTTATTGAGACAAACATGTCATAAAATTAGGATATTTGAATTTAACTGAGTATTTATTATACAAGTAATATCATACTTACTTGGACATCAAAAAGATTATTTTCGTATAAATTAAATTAGTATTTTATTACATATATCATAGTAAATATATTACTTAATTATAATTAATATTGAATAATAAGTATTTTATTAAAAAATTATGATTATGCTTGAATGAACTGTTTTTTAGAATTACAGTAATTCCATACTTCATGAAACTTCATTTCACTAACAGTTTTACGCCATAAGTAAATAAAGGTAGGCCACAAATAAGATTTATTTTACGATTATTTTGAGCATTCATGGCTCATGGAATTCAAAAAATATTCATAGTCAGATTTTTGATATTAACAGAGTGTAACCTGTGCAGGTTTTGAGTTTATCTATACAAACCTAATCATTGATATTGCTAAATATTTGGAATTCATTTTAAACAATGGGTTTCAGTATAGTTGGCCTTTATATACAAAATGTACTATACAACGATAAGTAAACTAAGCCGATAGATACATTTGTGTTTTGCACTGAAATATTTTGTTTATCTGTTAATGCTTTATAACGACTAGAATAAAAAGCTGTATCATACGTTACAAAGCATCTGAAAATTGTGAAAAGCCAAGGCTATGTAAATGTTCAAATAAGGCTTCAAAAGATTTACATAAACTTGAGATTTAAACATTCAAATCTTACATGAATAAAGGAATTTACATTATCATTAATCCTAATTTTGTTTTCATATTTAATGTATGAATTTTAATATTTAGATAGTAGATTTTGAGAAATTTATGTAAATAATATTATGAAACTGTCCTATTGGGGCTTAATTAAGATTTAATCTTTACGTTTATATATGAATAAACAATTAGATGTTTAATATTTTAAAAAAATGCTGTAACTGTAAGTGAATACAATAATTAAGATAAAATTCTACAGAACAAAATCAAATATTTAGTTTACAACTCATTGATATGGAAAATAATATTGTTTTGGTATCTATAATATGTCGTCTTGGCGAAGCTACTTCTTCCTCTAGAATATTTGTGATCTTTGCTTTTCTCTAGAAAATTCTTCATCATTATGATTCAACAGTTCTTTCGAACATATTTTTCTTGCTGTTTCGTTTTGGTGATTTGTTTCTTTTACTACGTGTCTTTTCCCATACAAATAAAGATTGTATATTTTTACGTCATCCTTCAAATTTTGAATTTTCAAGATTTCTTCACTAACGTTTTGCTTAACATTAAACTTTATGGACCTTTGTAAAATTTTTGTTTTGAAAAAGTTTTGGATAAAATATTGATATTTTTCTCTTTCAATCCGGCTATTTTAAGGTCAGAACGAAAAAAAACGTTCCTGTTGTATTTTCAGAATGATAGGTTCGATACCTGATCCAAAGGAATTTGGACTTTCTGAGAGCTTTTGTAATAAGCTTTTGTATTCATATTAAAAGTTCCATACTACCCAATATTTATCCATTGTGTGGCATGGCGTGTATGTTGGAGTTGCCGGTTTCTATTTCACCGATTTTCTTTATTTCGAAATGTCGAGTAAGAGGGGTTGCTTAGTGGCTTCGGTCGGCAAAAGTAGAAAGAAAATGTACAATTTAATCTAAGATAGCAACTGTAAATGCATAACCAAAACTAATTTTAAGTTATAACTTAACTGTAAAATATTTTAAAAAAATACATTATATTGATTGTAGTTTATTTATAATCGTAAGCGTTTGCATGTAAAATTATTTTATACGTTTTACTTAATTTATAAGGAGTTAAATGTAAGAAAATAACTAGCGAAGTCCATAAAGAATAATTGATATAAAAGTAGTATTTTGTGAAGTTAAATTCGAAGTGATTTAATTAATATTTGAAAACTTTCTTACATTAAAAAAACATGATACCTGAAACTAACATTAAAGTTTTTAAAAGCGTACATGCATAATATCAATTGGTTAATAGTTTTTATCTGTCCAATCAATACCGTGATTGACATTTATCTGTTTTATAAAAAACCATAATAAAATAGTAACAAAATTTTTTTTAATATAATAATATTTTTTTCTTGGTGTTAGGAAGTACATTTACTTAATTATATGGTTACATATGATGTAATAAAAAGTTATTCTTCCAAAATTAAATTGTCCATTATGTTATTACATTGTTATATTCATTGAAAATATAAATATATGTTTACTTACTGTATTCTTACCGGCAACTAATAAAGTGTAAAAACATTTTATTTTTTAATGAAATGATCGTAAAAATGTTCAAATAATTTACTGAAATATTCAAGGATAAGAATGATAAAAGTACTGCCATATACTGGTCATAAATACAGCTGCTCCAAATACAACAAATGTTCACAGAAGTGAATGTTCATTTACAAAAACAGTGAAAGTTGGTTGATTTCCAATTCGCACTTATAACCGAATGAGTAATTCTCTTCTTGCGAAACTATCTCATACTCTGGGGACTACTAAATCAACATTTGCAGGTGTCAAATGCAAATGGAAAGGTGTGTCGATGAATCAACTCAGAAGCATCTCATCAAGGTCAATGAATTTAAAGGGAGTAAAAAAGAATATTTGACACAACATGACTTTTAAATCTTTAACGTTTTCGTGAAAAATTAGAAAAAACTAGCAATATTTTTTCGGCTTGTTAAGCGAATTTCAAAGCTTCCAGTTTTTTTACCAATCAAGATCAGTCACACAAAACGTATTACGAGACTGGTATTTTAAAACGAAATTAAATCTAGAATTAAACAGTTACACAACACAAATGACTCATGGTTATTAGTTTATTCTTCAAAACCATTCACCAGGGAATGTCAATGACAAACGTTTTCTATTTTAAAGAGGTCAATATCATACAAGCGAAAAAAGCTTATTTAACGCCAACAAACTTTGAATAGAAATTTTACAGATAAAAATAAAATTTAATTACTAAAACTGAAGTCTTTTCATAAGATGACTTTTTATTTTTGCAACATATAATTTATTTTAAAAAATTGAATTTCTTTTAAAAATGCACTTCAAGATCAATAATAAAAAATAAAATTACATAATTATAATATTATTTAAAATTTTATAAATTGATTGTATTACCTGTTTCTTAAAGTAGGTTTCCTTGTAACAAAAGTATGGTAATTTTGGCTTATAATATTTAAGTAATTATTTAACTATTACTCTTCATTGGAATTATACTTCCAATTTTTTCCCCCGCAATGAAATTTTGAAGTATTCCCTTGTAAAAATCGAGAACATTTTGTTCCTTAAAATTACAGTGTTAAAGTATCAGCTCAACTAGAAAAGTCACCAACTCAACCATAAATCCTTGCGGATTTCTGCAAGTAATTACGTTTTGTATCGCTGAACAGAAAGAATGACCCTGTCAAGTTATTGCGAGAATTTTAAATTTAAAATTAATTCCCCTAAAATAAAAATGTAATTCTGGTTGTAAATAGCATTTTAATTACTTTTAAATAAGAACATCGATTCATTTTGATTTTCATATCATAAAACTGATAATGAAACAGGTAACATATTTTCTAAAACTTTGTGCCATTTTTATTGATTCTCTATCTTGTTCTTGAAGGTAAAATATAGAATATCAAAAGAGAAATTTTTAAAAAAGATTTGCTTTATTTTGTTTGTAAATTTGATATATTGGTCTTACAATCTCTTGCCAAATAGCTAACTGTTCAGTTTATAAAATTATTTTATTACGAGTTTAAGTAACATTTAATTTTTTTAATCAAGTTATTCAAAGATTTTAGTGTTATAGAAATTAATGATGAAAATCAAAGCTTACTTTTTTTTCTAATTTAAAGGGAGATTTGAGATAAAACAATGCTCTACCTAATAAGTTATAAATCACATAAATTTTACAAACATGGATAAAGTATTATCTTACTTAACAATATCGTATATATTTATTTATATATATATATATATATATATATATATATATATCTATATATATAGATAGATAGATAGATAGATAGATAGATAGATAGATAGATAGATGGATAGATAGATAGATAGATATATTCAAAAATATTTTTTTTACATTTGTTTTACCTATTTTTTCTAATACATATAATAATTTTCATTTTAGGTAAGTACAAAGAAAATTTTATTTTTCTTGGAAGAAGTACAGGTAAATTATTTTCCTTGCTGTTTAATATAAATTTTCGAACGGATGAAGGAATTTTAAAGCTTAATTTTTGATATAAAAATAAATTAAATATGCTTTGAAAAGAAATTAAAATTAATTGAAATAATATTCAAATTACTGGACGAATGAAATTAATGTATTTCTGTCACACAAATTTAAACTATGAAAACTTCATGAAAATCATTTATTATCAAGTTAGAAATGTCCAGATATAAGTTTTTAAAATGATGCAATATTATTTTTATTGTATTTTAAATTTAAATATAACACCTTAATTAGGAATTGTTAATTTTATCAATGGATATTCTAAAGGTGATTAATTGAAAAGTGAATTAAAATTAATCCCCTTTCAAAATGTATGATTTCAGAAAATGTAGCATTCCTAATAATTTTTAATTACATAATTAGTCTTTTTCCCCATGTTCTTAATTACCTTCAACACATAATGTTTATAATTAAAAATTATATCTTTTTTCGATACAGCTATGAGGAGTAAGTTTTGTGATCGTAATTTCATCAACTTCCACTTCATAAATGTTATGGTATTAAGTTTAGACTTTAGAAGGTTGCAATTTGAGTGAAAATTTGCAAACTTTAAGAATGTAATTAAGTAAACTGTTTGCATTAAAACGACGGTAAAAAAACAGTAAAACACACAAAAAATTTTAGTGTTAAATACTTTAACATAGATGAAAAAAAGGAGCTTTGCTTCAAAAATATAGAAATTTTATTAACTAATTCAGATATTTTGTTTTAGAATTACAATACAATATTCTGACAGAGAAAATTCTTTTCTGATAAAACTTACCTTGTTAGTGTTACCATTAATTCATAACTATTTATGTTGAAATAGATATATTTTTTACTTCTTCACTACGTGAATTAATAATCAATTAACTTTAACTACCAAATAATCTAATAACTCAATATTCTTTGTAAAAGCTACTGATTTGAAATAGTTAATGGGAAAAATATCCTGCTTTACTGTTAAGTCGAAACAAAAATTTATTCTTGTCGTATAATCTTAATGTTGGAATCTAACATTTGGGAAAGAGTTTCAGATATCGGATTTGTTTTCCTTTCTTCTCCAATCCCTTTCTCTTCTGGCAGTACAATTGGTCCCAGATCATTGAAAGAACTAATCGCGTTCGCTAGTCTCCGTATTATCCGTTTCTGTTACGGGTTTCTTCTTTCTCAGTCAAAGACGGCAAAACAAGTACCGTTTGCTTTTGTCCTACCTTCTTTTATTCCATTTACTGATTTGCGGTAGTCATTGAGGCAAAGCAGATTCTACTGACTGATGAGTATTAAGACTAGCTCTTCTATGATTAGTGGTTCATTGAGCAGTGTTGACACTGTTGTTGGCAGAAGCGGAAATAAAAGAATCATTTATTTAACCATAGAGAATTCTAACAAGAATTTGATTTAAATTGTATTAATATTGAAAATTTTAGCAATTCTATTACCTATAACTAGAAATAAGAAAAATGTTTATTGTTTGT
>JAPDSC010101593.1:110580-134042 GCA_026290005.1 Latrodectus geometricus | reverse complement strand
GTTATGGTATCTAATTAAACCAGTTAAGTAATTTCTGTAATTTAAATTTCGTAATGTGGCATTTTTGTATAATTGCAAATAAGTTTAAAAATATTGAATATTATCTACTAAGTTACAACATTTTTATTTAGAATTAAGTGATATATGTAAGAAGGATAAATGTTTTAAGTCCTTAAGCCAACTATTAGTTTCTTTTTTTATTTTTGCAAAATTTTGAGTTTAATAATATTTTTCCTTTAAATAAATTTAAAGCTATTTTAAAATAAAATTCGAGCTAAACATTGATATAAAGTTATATTAGCACAACCAGTATTTTCATATGAACTAAATCTAATTCTGCCAAACAGTTTTTTAGAAATCCTATCGTGATAGACAATTTTGAATATTCCACATTACTACACAAACCTTGATCTAAATTCCAAAATGTCAATATCGATCAACTTTATTGGAATTTTCTGCGATGACGTGAATTGCTGTCATGCAACTACAAAAATCAGTTCTGAAAACTTAATAATAAATATTTGTTGTTTTGATGCAACACAGTATCTAAATAATAATAAATTGTAAAATTAAGATTAGAAAAAACAATTCAATAATAGCTAAAACACTAAAAATACAAAATGAATTTGTTTTAATAAATCCTCCACTTTTCATTGAAAATTTCCAAACAATAAAACCTTTCTCGGAAAATTATTTAGAATTATTGAGGATATTCTATGTATGTATAACTAATCTGTAAGCAAAATGGTTGTTTATTTTGTAAACTGAATCATTTAAAAACGTAAAAAAAAATTAGATACTTTAGCTTCTAAAACGAATTTCTATAGAAATATGAATTGTATTCTTGAATAAACATAATTATTTTGCATATATAGAGACAATTTTTTTAACTTTTTGAATTGTGTTTTAAAAAACTTTAGCAAAAAATATTAGAAATTTTCTGAATAAATATAAAATGTTTTACATATTCTCTCATAAGGTTTTTATTACAAAAATGTATGCAAATTTAATACCACGCTAAAGTAATTTTAAGTTTAGACATAGTATTAAGAAATATACATATTTAATTAGTGTTTGCACTTATTTAAGATTTTCCCTTAAAATTTCAATATAACTTTAATATTGAATTATATTTATAAATTCTAAGTTCAATTTTTGATTAAACGATATTTATATTGTCCATAACTTATCAATGTTGTCATTTTAATAGCATTCAAAATGACCTATTCTGGCAATATTTTCGCCAGAATAACATTTTAGTGTATAAGATTCTTCATAGGTAGCAAAACTCGTTTTCTTTAAGACTTTGACATAGCTTTTATAGGTGGATAAAGATTTTATATTATACCTCTTCTCTTTCCGCAACTTTTTTTCTGAATTGTTGGCAACAGCTATTAAATCTGGCTAATGGTTATGAATAGTGATTCGTTGTCATGACGACCACCAAACAGTGGCCGGAAATAGCTTCTGCTCTGAGTTTAAAGTATTCTATGTTCTGTAAGTATTAACTAAAGACTCCCAGAAAAACTTTTTTTATGTTTATGTCATTCTATTGAATGATTGGAGCCTGATGATGGATGAATCATTTATTGAATATGATAATAAACTTTCCGTAATTAAATATTTCATTCCAAATCCAAGGCAAAACTTCATGTTAACGTTTTCGAAATGGAAGCAATAAAAATGCTTGCAGGAATTTGAAACTTAATACTTATACTTCAAAGAAAAATTAGAACCTGACTATCTATCGCCAAATTTTTTATCTTTGAAATAAATTAGAATTTCAGTAATTTATTTTAATAGTTTCACTTTATTTATATTATTGTCCTTTTAAACAAGTATTATGCATTTTGAACAAGTTATAAATAAAACATTTTGAATTAATTAAAATGTGTTAAGAGATTTATTAAGAAAGACAATTTTATAATACAAAAAAGTAAAATAATTTTATAAAAAATAATTGACAAAAATATTTGACATGATAGTCTCGGGGAATATAACTGCTACAGTAAATTTAACTGAAATTTAAGCAAAAATAAATTAAAAATAACTGAATTTTCAACAAGCAGTTTAGGATTTTTTTATTAACTGAATTATATCAATTATTTCATTATTTATTTTAACTAATCTATAAAAATTAATTTAAGTATTATTGTATGAATTTTTTTTTTAAATTTCAAATTTATTAATTTTTTATAAATGATTTTTAACAATGCAAATAACATTAACATATTTTATTAATTTCATGTATTTATTACTAATTTCATGAGGGACCGAATTATTAAATAAATAAAATCTGACTCATCAAGTAACTATTATTTTTAAAGTTAGTAGATTGTTACTAATTGTATTTATTACTAATTTCATGAAGGAATGATTTATTACTAATTTCATGAGGGACCGAATTATTAAATAAATAAAATTTGACTCATCAAGTAACTATTATTTTTAAAGTTCCTTATTAGTAGATTGTTAACTTAAAATGAGTGAAAAATATTATTTATATTGAATACACTTTGTTTTCAAATTTTCTGGCATTTCGCAAAGTGCAGTTCTACTGTAGTTTACAAGAAACTATTCTTGTAAGAGGAATTTTTCTTATATATCAGCATTTTTGTAAGCAGAATGTATAAATAATTAAACATCAAAATGTGTTGATTATTTTCTAGATACTGAATGTTTTACACTAGAATTCAGAAATATTTTTACATAAATATACTTATTCAAATTTAATTTATCTAATATTTTTCTACTGATACTTAGGAATATTTTAATTTTTGCTTAAAAAATCCATTATTAGTCGCTTAATCATTCTAAAGGAGATTTTCATAGCAGGCTAGAATTTATATATATATATATATATATATATATATATATATGTGTGTGTGTGTGTGTGTGTGTGTGTGTGTGTGTTCTTGTTGTTAAAATTTTCAAAGATTTTGTAACTAAATTTTTAACAACCCTTAAAAATTAATTAAATCAATACTGCGCTTTTGATTTTAGAATTTATTAAGGCAAATTACTATTTTAATTTGACATAAGAATAAATCAATATTTCCTAAATCAAGCATTTCTTAAGAGAAATGCAAATTTATATCAAATTTAAACAGGAAATACTTTAGTTAGCAAATTTTTAAAACTTTCAAAAACAAAACAAACAAACAAACAAAAAAATTCCTAATTAAATATATGAATGCAAATTTAATGGAAAATATTTAAATATTTTTTAAAGATTTAAATGTAAATTTGTATTGAAATATTAAAAACTTCAATAAATGTTTATTATTATTATTATTTCTAATGGCGGGTACCCTTGATCAAGTAAGTACATTAGCTCATTTGCCGCAACAAGGCCGGAAACTGCTACTCATTTTATCGTTACCCGGTGGGCACCTGTGAAATAAGTCACCGAGGTACGAGTAGCATCGCCCACGCCACACCACCACAAACCCGTTTATAGGGTGGGCCACATTCATCCACCATCTGAGGAAAGGACAAGAAGCACAGAGAGAGAGAAAGTACATCCATGCCCGAGCCAGGATTCGAACCCAGGTCCACCCCATCAGTTACGCTAACTCAATAAATGTTACTATATAGAATTATTAATAAAAAAAATTTTTTCTCTTAAGCACATTTGACAGCAAAAGGTAAATGTAACTCACCCTTTTAACTCATATTGATCAAGTATATAATAATTTTTTCTAGTTTCTTAATAATTTTTTTTTTAATAAATTCGTTAACTTTTCGTCATTTGTTCTGAAATGAATAACTGAAATTAACATAAAATGAAAACAACCTTATTAATATTTTGTTTAAACTAATAATCTCATTGAAATATATATTATAATTTTCTTCTGTTAATTAATTAAAAATGTTTAAAAAGTGCATTTTTATCTGTAATTTAAAAATACACATGCACCTTTTAATCGTAATAGTTGTATCAAAAGGATTTTTTTAAATATCATATTTAATAAACAATTTCGTTCTATCTAAACTCAAAAATAATTTTATTTTTATTATTTTTATACAAAATATAAACATTTTAATTGCGATACCATCTAATTTTAAAAATTCTAATAGTTTAAAAAGTATTTCTTATCTTATAGGATCTTTAAATTTAAAAATGTACTGATTTAATGAATATAATAAAATAATATAAGTTTTCTACCACAAAGAATTTTTTTTTATTTTTATGCCATTTCCATTTTAATACACCTTTTAAACCTAAGCAATTTAAAATTTGAGAAATCATGGTTTACCTTCACTTTGCAATGAAAAGAATAATATGCATCAGTTAATATATAGTGGAATTTATGCGTCAGTTATTTCAAAATTTTTTTACAATTTCTTTGCAGTGAATTTTTTTTGTAACAACCGATTTGCAAGTTAATTTTCTTTGTCGCGAGCGTTAAGCGTGAAAATTAGCTTTACCCTACTGCGACTACTTTTAAGTAAGAAAAGACAACTGTCTAATGTTAAAGACAATGAATATTAATTCGGTAGTTTTTGTGCTCAATGTGTCCGTGTTTAAAGAATGCAAAAAAACACTTTCTTTAATTTTAATAGCAATAAATAAAATGTTAGTGGAGTAAGATATTTTGTTTTTTTGAGCCATTAAACATTTTACATATAATATTATCTCAAAATAACTGAAATGAAAATAAACATGAAAGAAAAATATTTAGTAGAAAAAACTATATTTTCTTTTTGGCTGCTTCCAATTTGTGTTATATAATGATAAAATATTTAATCTATTTTTTTCACTTTTTATGATTATTTTACATATTTTGATGAATTTGATCAATATGTCATTTCCATAAATTGTTTTAAGTAACTCGCTCAAGAAGAATAAAATACTTTGTCCTAAATAAAGGCCGCATGTTTTTCATTTATAATAAAAGAATATTTGAATTTAAAATTTAACTTAGCAGAACGGAAAAGAAATACAATGGTAAAGAACAAATAAATGAAACATGATTAATCATTCTTGTTTCTTAAAACAATGGTTTTCATATTTTTATGAACACTCTATTTGTGACTGCAGAATTTGGTAACGCCCTATTTTATAATTTATTTTAAAAAAATAATAATAAAATGGAAAAAATTATATATAATTTTTACATTACTGCAACGCTTATAAATAGGAATTATAGTGAATTTAATTTAATCATTATTTTAATTTCTATTGTTGGTACAAAGAGAACTCATAATAAAATAAACAAGTTATAATAAAAATAACCAAAATAGGAATTAAATAAATATACGAAGTTAAATGGGTTAACAATATTTAAATACATCAATAGTAAGACATATTATGATATTTTCAGATAATATATCTTTTTAACATAACACTTGAAAGAAATATTCCATGAAAAATACATCAACAAATGTTTAAAAACAATTTTTTGTCTTCTCTCTTAAGCAGATTTATTCTTAGCTACGATACTCCATCAATACAGATCTTGATTCGATTCCATACTGAAAGCAATTCACTAATCTTTGTTCAAGCAATCGCTTTTTTTCGTTTACGTACAAATTGCTATATCTGTTCTCTGAATTTTCAAGTGAAATTTTTAGGCTATAGCAAGAAACTGTCGTTGATTTTGCTACGCACAACAGATGACGTATATTACTCTGTAGATTTACTACTCAAATTTAAAATATCTCAATAGGATTTAATCAATATAATTTTATTGTCAGTATATAAGAATACATGTTCTTATTTTAAGATTGTTTTTATATGAACGATTGTGCCCCAAAATAGTAAACAATATATAAATATTGTCAATTTTAATAAAAATTCTTTACAATAATTTAAAAATGAATATAAAACATTTGCCATATATAAATTATAACAATTCTCTCCTAATGTTCACTTTATTCTTGCATTATTTAGTCAAGTCATCTATATCTGCAACACTAGTTTATAAGGTAAATTATTTAAATAAAGAGACTTTATATCATAAATTTTCTTATAAAATGAAATACATACAATTTAAAAAATAATTTAATTTTTTATTTTAATATTTCAACGTGTTCTATTTTTAAACAATGCCTTTAACTCGTTAAAAGTCTCATAGTCTTTTGAACTATTACTGCTCTAAAAAATGAACCTACATATTATCTCCCGATAAATTGGCTTCCCTTGGCGATGAAATCGAGTAACAATAAGCAAGTATTTTTTATTCACGAAATAAAAGGAAAAGAAATCATGGTAAAGATAGTTTTATTCGCGAAATAAAAAGAAAACTATACTTCTTCCAATAAATAGATAATTAACCGTTTGCTTTGTATATTTTGGAATTCAAAAAATAATCATACATTTAATATTAGCTTTAGTTCTAACAATATTAAATGTATGCATAAATTATTAATTTAATTTATTTTGAAGTTCAATAAACTATTATCTTAATTAACTTTATTTTAAAGCTAATTTAAAAATACAACGCATGCAAAATATAAAAATATAATATACGCAAATATAAAAATATCAGTATATTTAAAATAACTAACTATAAGATAGTATTGTTATTTAATTCAATAAATACAATTTTTGATAAATTAAATTATCTATCTACGAAACGTTAGTATAAATAAAATCTTTTCATCCATAGAGTTATCATCAAAAAAAATTTTCTATATAACATATTCTGTGACTTGGATGAGCATATAACGCTTGATTTGTATAGCGTCATTAATTTTATTTCAATTTAAAATGCATATAAAAAAATCATACAAACTTAGAAACATAAAATTTATCATTTTTCTAAAAAAATAAATATTCATAATGAAGAAACGGGTGAAATTTTAAACAACTATTACAAAATTTTATAAGCGACTAAAGAAATGTGAAAAAGTTTTAAAAAAAATTCCAAAAGAATATTATCTATTGTGTTATAAAAAGTTATGCCATCGAATCGTTTGAGATGGCTCCCAATGACAAATACTTACAATCTATGAAATCATGATTTATTAAGTCACTGATAAATAGCGTTTCATAATAAATGTGACAGTAAAATTACAGATATTCTTTTGAAGGTGTCATTCTATGGTGAAAATATATTAATACATTCTCTCCAAGGGAAAAAATAAAAAAAGTATTGATCATTAATTTCTTTGAGGAATGAAGGAATTGAAAAAATATCAGCAATATGAGGCAGATAAAAGGAAACTATATAGCTACAAAATATGTTTTTTGTAAAAATATAAATGCAGTGGAAATTATCTGCTTTTCGATAGCATTGTAATTTTATAACTTAAAATTTAAAAGATATATTTTGTAGACTTACAGAAAATATATTTTTCAAATAAACTAAATATGAAAATTATTTTGAAGATATGAATATTTTATTCTTATTAAGTTTATATCTCTAAAAATTGAACGCCGATTCAATTTAGAAGATTATTTAAATTTATCATACAAATGCACGCATGTCCATAAATTAAGGTTAATCCAGAAGCACGGAAATTGAGTGCAAAAGCAAAAATGCTATATGTTGAAATATCCCATTCAAACATTATATGCAAATTACAGGAAGGCTTCCGTTGTACATACGTCACAATGACATGCAATAGAGAGATATATGAGGAACTGTGACAAACTAGAAAACATATTTACAACTGGTGCTTGCGTTGCTCAGTGACATGACCACATAGATATGGCACGGAGGATTCATGTGGACTATGTTTTATATGATAAAATTATCAACGTTTTAGAGTGTCTAGAAGTACTCAGATTTCAGTAGCCGAGGATCTTGGAATCACCAAAGTGTCATTTCTAGGCTTTCAAGATGATGGAAATGTTAGTAAGTGATATAATACAAGTCACCTCCAAGTATCAACGCTGAACAAAGACCGCTGTTTGTCAGTAACCGTCAAAAGAAACAGATAGAGCAGAACAGTAGACTTGTCCCTTCAGCTATAACCAGCCAATGGTACCACCATTTCAAAGCAAATCGTGTTCAGACATTCGGAACACTATAGCCTATATTCTCACAGGTCTGTCAGATATGTTTCGCTCAAGGCAATACACTGTCGCCAGTGGTTAGCCTAAAATGGAGAATATGCAATTATAATAATTTTCAGTATGCATGTGTTATGTTTTCCGAAGGGTAGAGGCTTATCTTCTAGTCAGAATCACGTTGGACGTTTATATGGACAGCGGCAGGTACCTAGTACTACCAAAACATCATTATTGAACCCCAACATTACGGTGGTGCAGGAGTGCTCATTTGGGGAGGCATTATATTGAGATCAGAATAAATCTGCATGTTCAAATTGGAACCATAGCTGGTTCATTTGTAGGATGTCGTGAACGCAGAATATGCGTTTATGGATGACAAAGTCCATCCTCACTTTGAATATCGTCAGTAACAACCTCCATTCGGAGGATATAATTCATATGGAATGACCCGATTCTCATTGACTTGAACTCGATAGAACATGCGTAAGATACTCTTGCCCGATGAATTGCAGCCCATCAACCACCTCCTATTGGACCTTCGAAAGAGCGTTGTTTGCTGAGATAAGTCCTCTTTTTCGGTGCAGCTCAATAATGTGTTCCTCAGTGGTGTTGTACGGACTGTGTTTCTTTGTATGAGAAACATACGATTTATTAACCATCTTACCTACAATGTGTTGTTCAGTTGTTATATAGGTGAAATGTGGTGTAAGTGCTTCATTGAGCTATAATCATAGTTTGTATGTACCATCAATTTTTCTATTTCTCATTCGTTTAATACAAAGGCTTTATGAATGAATCTCACTTATTTTGTCTTTATACCTTTATTTTCCAATTCCGGCATCATACTTAATTTATGGACATATGCGTAATTCATTATAAATATGCAGAGAACATTTAATAATGAACTTATAAAGACTATCATGACATATGAAACTTTAATGTTTGAATATAAATTAATCGGCTTTTATAGAATGCATTAATTTAATTATTACTTAATTTTAAAATTTTCAACGCATTTTGTAATTTTTTTTTATTTTATATATAAATCAATAATTGTACGATATTTTTTTAATATTTTAAAAATTTAACTATACTTTTTAAAATTTAGTTTAATTTAATGTAATAAAAATAATATCGCATTAGTTTATATTTATTAAGTGTCTATTCTTATTTTTAAATACCTTTTTCTGTTCTTTTTAAACAATATTTTTAATTTCTGCTAGTCTGCATATTTAGCTTTTCTACAAGCTTCCTTTATAATATCATATATCGTATTACTACTAAAGTCTTTTGATACTATCTTACCTTCAAAAAGGCTGCTACTATATTCAGAAAAACTGTGTCTAGATATAGTAAAGTAATCATGCGCTATTGAATAAAACCGCCTAGGGTGCCACCGGGTGGAAAACTGTGGAATTAGTATTTTTATTTCAAAAAGGAATGAGATAAAGGAAAAAAGTGATTTACAATTTGTAAATCCTCATCGATTTAGTACAAAAAAAGAACATATGTGCATTATAGCAAAAATTGGAGCAGTTAAAACACGCATTTGTTTTTTCCGTGCACTGTAATGTCACGAAACTTGAACAAAAGGAATCAGTTTGATTTTGTAAATTAATTATCACAAATTTTAACTTATTATAACACATAATAATTCAAAATCAAGTTTCTAATATAGAGGCGCTATATCAAAATTATAAAAAAATTAATTTAGAATTCTTCAAACAAAAAGTCTAAAAGCACTCGTGTATTCTATTTCTACTAAACAGATAAATTTTGTTCATTTTATTGAACTAATTATCTTGGCTTTTTGGAAAACAAAAGAAATTGATTATTATCCTTTATTTTTATTATGTAATACAACTTTTTCACCACCAAGTTTCTTCTAATTTTCAAAGATATCGCGTAGAATATCGGAACTTATTAGATTATCGGCAATGTACTTCTAAACTAACATAATAAAGTGGTCGCCCCCATGGTCGTATGTTTGGATTAAAACAGCTTTTGTGTAGAATATGTGAAATGAATGGGCGCGTAATGAGTCCCTATTAGTATGCAAATAACCTTTCCAACCTTACGCGACTGTTCCAACGTCTTGAATGTGGAACTTAAATTCCCCCCACCTCTTCATTTAAATGCACTCCCCTTTGCAGTTCGAAGTACACTATACTATTTGAAATTCCAAGCGTTCGTCCGCTATGTACATAGACCCAGATTTATCCAGCTGTATTACGGATTACGTTTTCCCTAACGCTACGCTTTAATTCCTTATGATTAGGTTATCGCCCTTCTTCCTTCCGTAAGATGCGTTAGCCAAGTTCAGTGCCTCGCTTTATTTAATAAAAACTTCCGTCTCTAGTTATTCGTAATCAATTGATTGGGAGTAGAGCATATTAGTCTATTTTATTGCTTCTATGTATACATTCTTTTTTTTAGGTTGGGAGTTTAGAAATAATTATGCACAAAGGAATTGTTCGCTATTATTAACAAAGAGGAAAAGTCTGAGTTTGGACATGAGTGGGAAAATAAAGAATTTGAAAAATGAATTCAACATTCTTTTTTTTTTATTTATTTACCATTATATTAAAAAGAAAGAATGAAACACAAAATATATTTTGAAGTAATAAATCACAAACTCTTAATACTCTATTTGTCTTTTAAGCAAATTTAATCGTTAGTTTGAACCAATAATATAGTTATCTGTTATTTATAAAGCAACAACATATTATTGTTAAAAAGAAACTAATTCAGAATCAGAAAGCATTTTATATATTTTTATTATATATAACATTTACTTTGCATTATGCATTTTTTTTAATTCTGTGTTTCATTAAAAGATTTATTTAAATGTTTCAAACAGAAAAAACACACTTCAATAAATCATATATTAAAAATGAAATCGTAAAATGTCCTACAGAAAACATTTTTAAACAAATTTTAAATGAATATGCTTAATGAAAACTAACATTTTATTTTACAAAAATTTATTCAAAATGTTATTCTTACTGAGGATGAAATATGCAAATTTTCATGACGTTCGTTAAACTTCAGTTTATGACGTTGGTTAGTTAGAATTATTTTCACGTTGAATGAAGTAAAATGGAAAAAATGACACATCTTTCAACATATGGAACGAGAATTATTGTTGGTGCCGGCTAAGCAAAAGTCTAGAGTTCGGAAACAATATATATCACTAGGGTTTCACGAGTTGCTTTGCCAAATGTTTTCAAAAGGTGGAATAAAAAGACACAGTCTTTTTCTAAAAAACATAATTCCTGTTGGAGCAGTTTTCAAAGAAGTGATCGGCATCGAGGAAGATTCCGCCAATAGTGATATGTTAGGAGTATGGCAGAACAGTAGCTTTACTAAAATTCAAATGAAAACATTCGTCAACCAAAGCTTTTTCAAATAGATTTCAGCTTGAACCATCTATAGAGAAAAAAAAGAAGCACTGTGCAAGTGCTTGTTGAGGTATCATAAAAGGGTGTTTCGCTATCACACTACTGGTACCCTGAAATTTCTCGAACCTAAGCAAGCAGCCATGAGATGCTTAGATATACTGGCAGATCAAGTGCTCCCTGCCATGCTGCAGTTTTACACTGATGGCGACAAATACTTCATGGTTGGTAATCCAAATAGACATTGTGCCATAAGTGATCAAAATAGATGCGCTGAAAGTGAATCTGATTTACAACTTTATCTCTGCCCCTCGCAAAGACTAATTCTTAACCACATAAAAAATATCTGGGATATGATGAAATGGCACATCCAACAACACTCTCCTCTTCCATCTGATTAACAAAACATAAGAACTGAATTTGTTACACATGATACTTTTTGGAGATAAACTCTCCTTAGAAACTCAAACTTATAAAAGTAGTAAAAAGTTAACAAATGAAATATTAATCTCGTGGACCTTACTTCATTGACAAGTGCGACTATTATATAATTGCAAATTTTATTCAATAATTTTTTATTTTAATATATATTTTAATAAATTTATTAAGTTTAATCATTAATAATAATAATATAGTAATGCATACACATACAATATATATATTCTCCTGCTACCCCAGGCAAAAAATTCTAAACCCTTATTTTGAGTTTTTTCATAAGTAAAATATTTGTTATCTGAATGATGAGTAAAGAATTGTTTTATGTCAATAAATGTATTTCCTTACACTATTTTGATTTTTGATAAGCCAATATCTGTGGCAAGGTTTACTTGTTTTTCCAGGATGGAATTTTTGTCACGTCAAATATTTTCCCAGAGTTAGCATGAAACCCTCGACGCTTTCGTTTGTAGACCAATGACTCGAAGTGACAATTTTATGCTCACATTTTCGATGACTTTTCTTTCACAACAAAATATGAAGAATCGCGCGTATTTTTCTGATCATTTTATTCAGACTAGAATCGTTTTATAGATAAATAAAAAGCAGATAAGTCTTTTTTGTGAAAATTTTAGATAAGTTTTTTTTTTATTCTTATTGATTCTTGAAGAGATCTTTTAGTTGGCACATTCATTTTTAACTATGTATTATATTGTTGATGACAATACACTTAAATAATGCATTAGAGAAGTTTTCTTCTCGCTTGTTCTTTTTATTACATCGGATTTTGATCAAGCTGTTAAAATTTTATCTCAAATTTGCGAATGTGTTCTTTCATCTTTCTTTGTATAAGATACATATTTTTATTTATTTTAAATAATGTAAAATTATTTATGTTATATATACAAAATAATATGCCAGAAAATGCTTAAAACACTTGCTATGAATTTTATTTCAAAAGGTATAAAGTTTTTTCAAAATCCTTGAAACACTTTAAAAGCTTATAATATAAATATGTTTATAGTTAGATGGTTTTATTAAATAAAATAATTTTTTGTCAAAGATAAAAATATCTTGTGTCATTAAATGGATAATGAAATAAAAAATTTTTTATGAATTTGCCACGTCTTATGTTATTGTTATTTATCAAATTTTATAAACTGAATTGCTCTCTATTGATCAAAATTGCATTGTATCTTGATTTATCACAGATGTACAGAATTAACATGCTTATCAATCTTTTTTTAAGATAAATTGGTTTAAATATTTATGATTCATTCACTTATCAATGAGAACTTTTTTTAACACTTTTTAAATGTAAATGTTTTTAGATTTAAATTCAAAAGCTTGCAATTGCAATTTAAACATAATCTTACATGTTTTTATAAATAATTGCATTTTCTTTGAAACTTCAGAATATATCTTAAAACACAAATAGTTTCTTATAATAAGGATAAGATGATGTAGAAAAATTTTATTTGCAGAAATATTCGTTTTGATTCGTCACTTTTCTAATTCTTATGTATACCAATCACAATTAGATTTTATGTTCTAAGCAGAACATAAAATCCAACTTAAAGAGAAACTTAAAAAATTGTTTTAATTATTTCTTTCATGCTAAAATTCTGATTTTACTTCACCCTGCTTTTTCTTTTGAAAATCTAAAGCTTTTACTTTATTTGTTTATCATTGTGTTTCCTAACAGTATGTAAATGAAATTTCTAAATAAGACAATCTAGGTTTGTTGATAATAAAAATCAATGTTTCTAATTTTATTTAATTTCAGAAAATATTATCCATGAAAAACACCACTTAAAAATATGTAAAATGATTTTTGAATCAATTAAATATATTTTGGAATATGAATCACGATTAAAAATTTTGAATTTTCATAATTTAGTGCATTTGCTTACTTATAAATTGCAATCAAAGCATCTCATAATAATTAACTTACCATTATGTTTTTAGTTAATTTGCCGTTAATACAAGTTTATAACAAATAATTGAGTTTCACAAGACAGTTTTAAACTAAGAAAGTTTTACAAAATTTACAAGCTTAATGTATTTGCAAGAACAAAAATTAAATTCATTTGGCATGGATGTAAGTCAAAAATAATTACTACCGGTGTAAGTAAAAAATACCAAAGCTGTTAATAGCCATTTATCAACCTATAATTGAATAATAAAAAATGTAGTAAAAGGAATAATATTCAATTAAAAAATTTAAATTCAAAAAAATATTCGTTTCTTTAATACATAAGTTCAATTTTTGCAAACATTGAATTTCTTTATTAAAGAAATGAATCAGTAGAAAACTAACTATTTATGTAAATTTATAAATGAAATGACTATTTAACTTAATTATGTTTGAAAGTATAATCAATTAAAATTTTGTCATATAATGATTAACTTAGAAAATATTACTTCATATTACAAAATTAAAAATCCTTTTGTCCAACCATTTTTAATGCAAAATAATTTATGTCAAAAATAATTCTCCTTTCAATTTTTTAGGAATAAAAAGTTAAATAAATAATTAAAAGTTATACCATTCTACATTGCAATGGCAGGAAAATAAAAATAAGAGTTACTGAAATTATATTTTGGGCTCTTTTTGAAACACACCCAGAAACCAAACAAGTAGAAAACTAATTTATGTCGCATCTCCCGAACAGGACCCTTTACCATTCACCGAATTGAATCCTCGCCAACAAGCAGGTAATTGATAACCACACCTTCTACTTTGTGATCATAATCTGGAGAGAGGATGCGCATTGGCGAAGAGATTCGTGATAGATAATTCGCCAAA
Source organism: Latrodectus geometricus (assembly GCA_026290005.1). NCBI lineage: Eukaryota > Metazoa > Arthropoda > Arachnida > Araneae > Theridiidae > Latrodectus > Latrodectus geometricus. The sequence goes on along the minus strand of JAPDSC010101593.1, from coordinate 119,437 downwards.
GCCTCGTGCAAGTTTCATAGTAGTAAGGTAGCGCAAAACGTGATATTGAGAAGCTTTCATATAATTTAGATGAAATCTCTTTCCACGAAATCCTTACAACATCTTGGGAACCCATCAAAATCATTTTGGTACCTTGCAGAGACATATCGATTGGAAACGTGCTCATTATTATCTTCCTCTATTCGTATGCATTACCGGATGTTTGATTTATGTAATTTGAAAGTTCCTGTAAGACTTCCTACACAATTATATCATACGCAATTTTCCAATTATAAGAATCTAATTACATAGATAAATTAATTGCGTGCATTTCGCATTTATAAAGCTAACAGTCAATTAGATTTGCAATGACAAATTCAGAATTTTGAATTTATTCATGATATTATTTTAATCTATTATTAATGATATTATTTTGATTACTGCTGATGTTATAGTGTGTGTATGTTCATATTTATTATGAAACTAATATTTTTTTAATGAATGAACTATTATTTATATTAATTTATTGGCATACTATTATTTTTCTAATAATAGCTAATATTTTTTTGATTTAACTCATTCTAGAATTTGTACAAAATCTAACGTTTCACAAAGTTATCAAAGCCTTTACAGTAGTTACACATATATTTTGGATTTAGTGGATATAGCATATTAAATATTATTAACTACATATCAAAACAACAATTCATTGCCTATTCCAATTTTTAATTTAAAATTATACGAATTCCTAGAATTAAAAATTAAAACCAATTAAAAAATTCCAAATAATAGATAAGAGCTAGTAGATTCACTATTTTATACAAAATAACATTTTGTACAAAACTATTAACCTATAATTCAACAAGAATTTATTAATTTATGGTACATTCAGCAAAAAAGCTATCTATTTTTTTATTTTTATATTATTTACACTTTTAAATAAAATAATGTCACTTTTATAATTACATGAGATTTAAAAAATTAAGAATATAAGATGTGTGTTATTTATTCTAAGATTTACTTAAAATCCAGACGCGGAGATCACAAAAATTAATAGTCTTTGATCTAATATCCCTTGGTAGTTATTACTGTCAAAAATGACGAATTTTAAAAGTAGAAAATTTTATATAATTACAACTAAAATATAAGTATTATTTTTAATAACATTATTTTGAAAATAAGTATTTAATTTTAAATATATATCCAAAATTTCATTAAAGATTTTGATCACTCTTTCAGAATTATTTTATTAATTACATAATTGTGTTTTCCTTTGCATTAATTATATTACATTATTATTTGCATTTACGTTAACAATTTAAAGTGAATTGATTTTTAAGTAAACTTATATACTAATGATGATTTAGTGTAATGACTCATTTTCCTAAAATTTAAGAACTAGCAAAGTTTTTATAATTAAATAGGTTAATCATTTTCTCCTAATAAAAGATTGAAATTACGATTGTAAAATATGCGTTGATCTCAATATATAGTTAATATCAGATACTAAATTTTAAATGTTGGAGATAATTAAAATACCGGTAAAAATATATTGCAAAATGTATTATTACCCATAATATCATAATTTGAAATATTCTTCACTTAATTTATATTACGTTGGGGAAAAAGAAATCCATTATTTTTACGTGAACTTTATGTAACTTCTTTTGAATTCACTTTGTAAAAAGGTTTAAAACAGCTTTCATGCAGATTTTTAGGTCTTGCGCGTTACGACTGCTGACATGTGGTTAACTTCGATCATTTTTGATATTTTATAGATATTTTCGTCGATGCTGTATCCACATGCGAGGTGCATCTCTAACATCAAAAATACCCGAACGGAATCGACGAAACAAAAATTGTACGTAACTGGTTGTTACAGTCATATATAGGACGATAAACACCTTTCACAATTTTAGCCACCTGGTTAGCATTTTCGCCATTATAAAAGAAAAACTAAAATGTATCAAATTTTCTGTTTGTTGTCTTCCATTTTTAAAACCTTGTACTCGTAACTGAATTAATCAAACAAAAAACCGTAAGAGGATATTTTAGTGTCAAATGTCACCTTTCCAATGAGCATAAATCTGAAATTGTTTGATAGATACCTCACGAGATATCGATCACTACAGACGTCTACCGAAAAAATAATGGATTACTTTTTCCCCAAACTAATATAATGCAAGAATTATACAACTACTAAAATATACATATTATAATATATTCTGAATTTTTTCACAATTGGGATAAAGTTCCACAACATTACCAGTTGGGAAAAATCAGAGACATGGTTAGAGCGTGTTTTATTGTTTACCAGTAACTGGAATTGTTTCTTGCATGAATCATTCACAAGACCATGACCTTACTACTTAAACTTTATGAGTCCATATAGGAGGCTGTAATTCAAATGCAATAAATTTTTTATTTATTATAATAAAAGTATATATAAATTCTCACAAACGGATAATATCAAACAAACAGCATAGAAATCATATATATTTCGAAAAATGCTAAAAGATTTACTAGTAAAATTGACAAAATTATCACTGATACCCAATTCTTGTTGATAATGTATATGTTTACTTCCTTTATTTCTATCAAATTATATTTAAGAACTTTACTCTAATAATGTAATAACAATCCCATTGTATTTTAAGTATTGAGTTATTGTTTATTTGTTAAGTGAGAGTGCTTAACCAAATAATGAATATGCGATGAAATCATTGATATATATATCTTATCTGATATGCTAATTCCACTAAATTTTTTCTGGAATAACACTGAAATTTTTTCTCTAGTGTAAAATATGTTTAAAAGGAAATTTATCTGCATTTTTGACCAATTTTAGAGAAAATTGTTCTGAAAAATGGAAACATATTGAATATATATACTAAGATATCTTTCAGTATTCTATTTTTTTCAATATTTTAATAATACGTTAAGTTGAAGATATATAGATTCTGTACAACTTGACTGTTATATTTTTCAAACTCTTATTAAGTTTGATTTTATAAACTTGACTTTATTGAGTAGGAATTGAACCACCAATATTGAAGATTTAATCAGCTGAGAGCTATTTCAATACATTCAAATTTCACTTCCCAAATGTAAAATATATTATTATCCTTATTTAATTATTTATATATGTAAAATGGAGTTTTAGAATGCTTTCATAATGGTCCAAATTATTTCAGAATCAATCTTGTGTAATTCTTGATCACTCCCACTCGTGCATGATTATTTGCAATGATTTGGAATCAGCTTTAAGCTGCATCTATAATAATAAAAGCAAGTGTAATGTGTCTGTCCGTCTGACCGAGCTCTCCAGCCAAATCTATCGCACGCAGGGACCTGGAATTTTTTACACGGAAGCACAAGGGGGCTGGCCACCAGACCTCGAAGTCCGATTTTCGATTTTTGAATTAGAAAAATTTTAAAAAAATTATTTATAAAACTTCTTCTCGATATCGCTGCTCGCCGATAGCTGATTCCGGGGTTATAGATAGATAATAAAAGCAAGTGTAATGTGTCTGTCTGTCCATTTGAAATTTGTTCGTTACCAATGTCAAATTATGGTAAAACTATACTTTAAGGTGGCCCCTTGGCAAACATGGCGATTTTTGTTTGGCTATCGTTTTTATTGGCGATTTTTGTTGGCACAGACAATGAATTCCCCTGTTGCTATCGGAATATGATTGGGGTTTGCCCGGCTTGGCGATCAATCGCGATTACAACTTTGCGAGAATCAAAGAGGCACCATAAAGTATATTCCTAATTTGAATGTTGTTAGCTTGGTTGTTTAAAAATGCCGCCATTTCCCCTATTTTTACATGATTGTTATTAACTGGAAAAAAATAAATAAAAGTTTCATTCATTTAATGTCGCTGAATTCGGATAACTATTCCCTTTTTGACTAAAAATTTAGTCAAAGGCAACCTCTATGATTATAATGATTTCTTTTACTGAAATTCGGAAAGTTTTCATCATTCGCACTTACAATATGAAATAACTTTAATTTGAATCGAAGTTTATCTATAACGTAGTAAGTTTCATTGAATATAAATTAATGTTTTGATTGCTATCAATATTAAATCCGACATCAATTTTGAAACGTGGAATATTATTGTATTAGTCTGCAATAATATAAACATGTAAGAAGTACAACAGCGGTAAGTTATGATAGGAACCATTTTCCTATTAACTGAGAAACTAGCGCCCTCTATGCCAAACTTTACAGAAATTTCTAGACGTTTCCAGAAGTAAAAATTGCTACAGTTATTTAAAACTGTAAAGGCTGGTTTGAACATCCACGTGAGAAGGTGCTACGTGGATATGATACGCGAGTGAAGTGAGACAATTTGCAGAATTTCACATTCTAATTTTGATTTGATAAGCTGCGTTACTGCATAGTTTACTTAAAGCAAAAAATTCATCACATATTTTCATTTGAGTATTTAATTCCCGTGGGAGAAGAAATGGATCCTAAAAAGCCTGAAGAAAAACCTGGTGAGAAAAAACCCGGACAGCTTGATGATAAAGGAGGAAAACCAGGAGAAAAGAAACCTGGGGAAGAAAAAACTCCACCTACAAAGTAGAGGATCAGCTTTTATGGAAGAATAAAAAAAAAAAAAATGAAGCCAAAATTATAAGTGAGTGATAAAATGTTATTATTTATGTTTTAGAGAATAACTTATAATAATCAAGATGAAATCTTAATTTTGCATTTTAAAATTTGGACTTTACTTACCCTTATAATTTTTTCCGCCTTTAATAATTTCGGTTAATTCCCAGTGAACGGTACGCTCCTTATACGGTACGCATATATACAACGGTAATCTATAATAATAAAAGCAAGTGTAATATGTCTGTCCGTTTGTCTGACCGAGCTCTCCAGCCAAATCTATCGCACGCAGGGACCTGGAATTTTTTACACGGAAGCACAAGGGGGCTGGCCACCAGACCTCGAAGCCCGATTTTCGATTTTTGAATTAGAAAAATTTAAAAAAAATTATTTATAAAACTTCTTCTCTAGATCGCTGCTCGCCGATAGCTGATTCCGGGGTTATCTATAATAATAAAAGCAAGTGTAATGTGTCTGTCCATTTGCCTGACCGCGCTCTCCAGCCAAATCTATCGCACGCAGGGACCTGGAATTTTTTACACGGAAGCACAAGGTGGCTGGCCACCAGACCTCGAAGCCCGATTTTCGATTTTTGAATTAGAAAAATTTTTAAAAAATTATTTATAAAACTTCTTCTCGAGATCGCTGCTCGCCGATAGCTGATTCCGGGGTTATAGATAGATAATAAAAGCAAGTGTAATGTGTCTGTGTAATGTGCAAGTGTAATGTGTCCGGATTATTATAGTTATAGATCTATAATAATAAAAGCAAGTGTAATGTGTCTGTCTGTCTGTCTGCCTGTCTGTCCATTTGTCTGACCGAGCTCTCCAGCCAAATCTATCGCACGCAGGGACCTGGAATTTTTTACACGGAAGCACAAGGGGGCTGGCCACCAGACCTCGAAGCCCGATTTTCGATTTTTGAATTAGAAAAATTTTAAAAAAAATTATTTATAAAACTTCTTCTCGAGATCGCTGCTCGTCGATAGCTGATTCCGGGGTTGTACCAGCTCCTTTTGAGAAACAATTCTGGCGACCATCTTTTGGAAAATTTTCCGTTTAAAATATTTAAGATATATTGTTCCTTTTTATCGACGGGGAATGTTGTGTGTGGGGGGGGGAAGAGAGAGACAGTCTACGTGTCCTACACTACTATTCCTGCGCTATTCACTTATCTGCATTTTCTAAATGCACGGGCAACGCCGGCGGGTACAGCTAGTTGTTAATAAATTTATAATGTTCATCTGCAAAAAGTATCGATAGGAGGTCAAGCCAATCATGCAAATCTGGCGGTAGGAAAAGAAAAAAAAGCTATTTAATTTTAAAGTATAATAGTATTTCAATGATTTTCTAAATCATGTTCTGATTCAACTATTGACTATTAATAATTTATGCACAATACTTTGCAATCATGCATTTGCAGAAAATCTTAAACTATCTAATTGCTTTCAAATAAATACGAAATATGCTAGCATATTTAAAGAATATCATAGTCAAAAATCATTTTCGAAACCATTGCGTTTTACGACAACCGTTTTGATTACTCTGAAACGTGTAGTATTGAACTTGCATTCCTTTTGACAGCTGTGTCACGTAAGTGATAAAGTTTCTCCACAGTTTATTTTCGGATATTTAACATTCCAATTGCATTTTTCACACGTGCCACTGTGGTTATTGGTATATAAAATGCAATATCTTTTCTATTTTAAGTTTTAACCTCTTATTTATCACGCATTTCTTTAAAATGAAATCCTGATCACGATGGAGTAAAACAAACACTGACTCTATGTAGTAGATAATCTAACAGACGAAATCTGTTGTAGTCGTTTATATATCCATCGTTTCTGGGAGTATTTTCCTTAAATAGTGATTCAAAATTACAATTTGTAAAAAGAAGAAACTTGGAAATCTCCCAAGCACCCACCCTAACAGATGTATATGCAAAATACAAAAACCCAAATCACCTACCTTCTAATGTTTAACTGAAACTAATATCATAGTTTACTTTTTTCTAGAAAAGCCAGTTTTATCACAGGGCTACGATGAGCTTTAATGATAACTTTTGACTCAAATTAGCGGCAGCCTGATAGCTGAATGCCGTTTCAAGCGTTTGAAACTTTATCCTCTCATTAGTTAAAATTTTTTAGCGGATATAGATAGTGATATGTATTCATGTGTGGCAAGGAAGAAAGCTCCGAAAATTTCCTCCAGAAAGAGGAAGAAAAGCACTCATGTACTATTCAACAACAATAGTGATGAATAGTACATGAGTGAGGAATCTTCAATATTTGTGTGATGTAATTCGTATCATCAATTTCGAAGAATTTTTCTTTTGTCTATCCACGGTGGGCCCTTATCAGAAACTTCATTTTAAATAACACATTTCTGTAAATAATAATAATAATTTAGAGAAAAACATATCATGTTTCTCTAAATATTTCTGGTCCTATATTTGTGCAAATATTAGGTTACAAATATTTTATAACAGTATTCGTTCTATTATACATTTCATACAAATTTGATTTCCTAACAAATTACTTTAAGATTGAAATTTATTTGAAATGCCTAACTATGCTTTAAAGCCATTTAACTCAGATTTAGTTTTAAATTCAGTTACTATCTATAACAAAATCCAGTTGAAATACATAGTTGTTGATTGGAAATTGAATTTGTTTCTATTTTTTCACAGATAAATCTTGGATTGATTTCTACATCCCTCTAATATTTCATCGAGCAATTTTAAGTTCTGAGATAAATACGCTAAATTTCATGAAAATCCTTATTTTGTTTTGGATTATAAATAGGCAATATCTTTTAAATATATAATTTTAGGGAAATATTATTATTCTAATTTCTCAGGCCTTAAATATGTTTAGACATATAATTTTTCAATTATGAATATAAATAATAAGAATTTTTAGTTAAAAATAAAATTTTGAAACTTTTTTTATTGTAGCGAATTTATTATAAATTTTTTTATTGTAGTAAATTAAAAATTTTCCGTAAAATAAAATTAAGGATTGATGATTTTGATCCACAGAAAAGTTAATTTTGAACCATAAATAAGCAAACGCTTATTTTGTTTTATGAAAATATCTTTTTTTTTTTTTTTTTCTACACAAATTTTTTTTATTACTACTTAACTTCATATTTGTTTGAATCCAATTGCCAAATTTTTTATAAATTCATTCTGTGAAATCCTGTAGGTTGATCACTGAAAAAAGTATGACGTTAAAATATCAAAAAATTCATATTTACGTTTTTATACGTTATTAATAGCTTCCCTTTTAACTTTTTACTTTCCCTTTTCATTCCTTATTTATATTTAATGTTTAAATAATACATTTCCTCAACTTAATTTTTCTTTTGACACAATTACCATCATTGCTTACCATTTCTTGTTTTCATTATTATTTGTAAGCTACTGACGTCCTCTATCGTGGGCCTTATAAACTATAATAGGTTTTCACTGTTTCAAAATTACGATAACAGATGGCAGCACCAAAGTATCAATCTTGAAAAAGTTAAACACAATAAAAAGTTATTCGATTTTCTATACTTTTTAATTATAGATATAATAAATGAAATGTATTTATCAAGATATACATGATAAAGTTTAACTAATTAATTTTGCTTATTATACGTATTGCTTTCATTAATTAGCCGCACTTGATTAGAAAAAATTCTGCAAACATTAATTTAACTAATTGAAATGAATAAAATTAATATTTCTGTTACAACCTAAAATTAAGTCTCAAAATATTTTTACAGTATATACTCTAAATGCTAGCAAATATTAGAAATATTACAAAATATACACATTTAAATAATTTTATCTTTGTAAGAATTCATAATATAATTTGCATAAGTAAAAATATTGGTATACTTTGAATAATAAGTTTAAAAGAATGACTGCATTTGTAAATGCAACAAATGTAGTATGTTTCAATAATGCAAAGTATAAAGAAAGCATTAATTGTTTTTTAAACATAAAAAATGTATTTTTTGTTACTTTTTTTTTAAATTTGCTTTATTTACATTAATATTGTTACAAATTGATCGCTAATCAAAATCAATTTACACTTTACTAAAAACAAATGAAAATTAAATCTAAAAAATTGCAAGATTCTTCACAATTGTTTTTGTTGTTCTGAGAGAGAGAGACCCCATCAGGTATAGCATTGTTACACCAGATCCACAAGCCCCTCAATCCCCAACCTCACAAAATCAAGAAACAGCATGGAATTCACAAGGAAAT
>JAPDSC010101593.1:95740-110480 GCA_026290005.1 Latrodectus geometricus | reverse complement strand
ATAGATAGATAGATAGATAGATAGATAGATATATAGCGAATTTTAATTTTGATTCTAAAATTATTAGTAATGTATTTTGAAAGATTTTAAAATAAATTTCTTAAAATAATTCAAATTTGCTATATTTTAAAAAAAAACGTTTTCTTAATCAAAATTAATACTTACAAAGTTGTAATTTGATTAAGAATTGTTATTATGAAGTACGATTTATTTAAAAAATGTAATCTAATGAGTGAACTTCTAAATTATAATACCAACTTTGGAGTATAGATGGCAGCAGCTGCAACTAACTTTTACAGAAATGATGAAATTTATTGTTAAATTATTTTCTTGTTTCAGAAATAAATATAATAACTTATAGCTATAAAGCAATTTTCCTCAACCAGAAAATACAATTCAGTGATATATATTTAATTTAAATTATATACTTTGTTTGAGAATTTTTTTTTCTCTCTCCATTTTTGATGCATTAATTAAATATTCTTCTAAATTTATTCTAAAAATTTTTTTCTTTTATTTCTTATTTTAAGACTATAAAATGTAACAAATTAATAATTACTTTTGAATATGAGGTTAATTTGACTTATTTATATATATTTTTTTAATTTTTGCAATAAATTTAGTATTTGATGATTTCAATTTGGATTTTAAAATATACATAAAATAGCAAATTGCCTCGAAATGCCAACTTTCTGTAAATTTAATAATTCTGTAAATTTCTAATGATATTTAAGCCAATGATAAGTTTGTATAAGTATTAAATTGAATTATTTCAACACTCTTCCCTTTTTTAAATAGCTACAGCCAGGAGTAAGTTTTGACTCTCTAAACTATATGTGAGCTACTCTAAGCCTTTCAAAAATTATTACTTAAATCTTTGTTCTAGATATCCTTCCTGTTGATTAGATCCATAGTCTTATCATTTAACCATTTATCTTTGAGTTTTCCTCTGAGGTTTTAGGCTCAATTGATTTAAGTTTATATTTTTTCTTTAAACTTTATTTCTAAGCATCTCATCTTCTATGCAACCATCCTATATGCACTGAAATTTAAGAAATCGAATAATCGTTGTTGGTTTTAATTCACTATTTCGAATTACTTAATATTTGGACTGCAATCCTTTTCAAAATTTTCCTTTCAAAAAGTAACAAATTTTACCTTTCATTATTCATTAAATTTCAATTTTCTAAACCATATGTTAGTACAAAATAGCTGATTGTTTTATATACCTTCATTTTAACTCTTTGGTAAAAATTTTTTTAAATAATTATTAATATAAACAGTATCACATTTATTTCATTTTCGAGTTTTACAATTACAGATATTAGTTTATTTCTACTATTAAGCAAATGTGCTTAAACTATTTATATGAATATAAGCATTTCCTTTCCTGGATTGTATCAATGTGTATCATTTTTTTGTGAAATCTAACAAACTAATTTAAAAAATGATAAATAAGGGCTCAATATCATTTTATCATCCCTTTAGTAATAGTTTTTCCTAGTTAAAATCTTAAGCTTAAAACAGGAATTTCTTTGAATAAAATGTTATCCTTTTAGTAAACAGGAGTTTTTTTTTCCCCAAAAAAATTTTTACAAAATTACACAAAAGAGAACAAAGATAAATTCTGTCTTCTTGGTTTGAAATCAGAAATACCTGTTCTTGACAAGCATCGAGCAAATGAGTTCTTAAAATAATCCAACAAAAAGTAAGTCTCAGATTAAAACTAATAAATAACTCAATTTATGAAACATGGAAAGCATAATTTATATCTCAAGCCACATTTAAATGATAAAACTTAAAAAGAAAATTCTATGACAAATAAAAAGGATTAAGAATCGATGCATAAAATGGAGTTGGAAAACATGTTTCATGCAATTCCATTCTTTGGAATAACAAAATCAAAGACAACTAAAAAGGCAACTAATCGTAAAGAGGCCACTGGTAACTATTGCATAAGCACAAAGTAGGGGAAAAAGATTTTGCAATTTATTACCAAAAAAAGTTAAATTTTTTGTAGAGAAATAATGCTGTATTTTATTATTGTTTTATTATGAATGTAATCAAACTTAAAATATTTGCCACATTAGTCAAACAAGGTGAAATAAGTTCGTTGACATTCTTGCATCGTGTGTTAAGAAGCTATGAGTAAAGAAAACATGCTTACAAAAGAACTTTTTCTTGTACATCTGATTGACGTAGGGAAAAAACAAAATAGAAGAGGTGTTTTGTAACCTACTCGATTTGAGTTTGTATTGTTGACGAAGCGTGTCCCTACACGAACGCTTGATCTTAAGACTTGACGTGGGTCAAGTATTTCGACCAACTTTTCCGATGATGGATGACAAGAAGTTCAAGTTTCTTCTGAATATTTTTTTTTTAGATATATGCCTATTTTTTGAGTTTGATAAATGCCACAATGAGATATCATAAAATATGTGCATTTTAAGTGGGATTTCAGAATTTAATATATATATAATATAATATAAATAAAATTTAATTCAAAAACCAATTATTTTTTTAACTTAAAACTTTTAGGATTATTTGAGCTCATGAAAATAATTACAAAGAGACATTTTTTGTTGGATTATAAATTTTCTTATGAAAATTATACTACTTTATGCAATATACTGCTCTCTAAAACTCTACTTTGTGAAAACTAATCCTTTCCCTTTAATATATCTCGATTTACTTAATATTTTGCTGAAAATTTTGCTAGATGGTGCTTGATTTCATTTAATTTAATCTATTTTGTAGTCTCCGTTTTTTAAAAAAATTCATTAATCAAACCACGTAAACCACTATTTAAATATAATCCGAAGAAACTCGTTTGTAAGAATGATTTGAAATTTCCCTCTTTACAAGTCATATCACAAGCCTTCAGCTTTTGAAGAGTTAATGAGGATTTTGGATTTATGAGTATATTGCAAGAGGAACAAGCTATACCACATAGCGAATTGTTTAATGATGGAAGCTATTTGATTTACATATTCTGGGTAAATCTATTAATATTTAAGCAGTTTAACTTATATAATTCATCACTTAATAAAACTAGGATTGACAAGATGTTTGTATTTATATATTTTGAGCCATGGAGCGGATAATTCCAAAATTAATTGATGTTTAAATATGACACTTTTTTCCCATTCTATTTGTTTATAAATTCAATAAATTCCTTTTTATTCAATATTAGTTTTTTCCTGCAACAAAATGTTTCGGATGTGTGAAAGTAATGAATATGGGATTAACAGGTGCAGTAAATGTCAGTGTCATCGACGTTTTAGTGGTTCATGAATAATATTTCTTATTTGATCTTCAAGTTTGAAAAACGATAACATAATGGTAAACAATTTCTACAAAAACACAGTACTAAATGATTAATATTCCTCAAACAATATTTGCATAAAAGTAAAGTTATGACGATGAAATTAAAATAAAGAAACACAAATTATAATGATCTTAACAGCAACATTTTCATCAAAAATATCTTATTGTTATCTAAATTTACTCACAAGTCAAAAAGATATAAAACACATTGCAAAATGTTAAGCCATTTTATATTTCTTTGAAAAGTTACTTTGAAGACTTATTTAATATACATTCTTTAATAAATTTAATCGGTCAAATGTTTTATGAATTAGTAATGCAGATTTCTGCCACAGGAAAATACAAAACTTTTTTTTTTTTTTGAAAACTTTGCTACAAATTAAGGCCAATTATAAAAGAGGAACATTTAATGTCTTGAAATATTGATGCTCATTCCTTTGAATTGTCCTCGGTTCCAAAAATAAATCTCCTTGCAAACTTAATCATTTATTCCTAATAAACCTAAGTGTCTTAAAGTGTTTGAGATCTGAGTATAATAAGACATTTTAATGTTACTGCATTATTAAGAACAATTTCGTTTAAAGCAAATCTCCTTATTAGTTTTGAAATTTTTTCTGGCTTTATATTTTCAAATGCTTAGAGCATATAATGGCCATTGTTATTAATGTAAATTTTAGTTTAAAAAGTCCTAATCTTAAATCTAAAAAAATATTTAAAAAATGGATTGTAAGAAATTAATAAACCATTATAAATTATCCAAGTGAATTTTTATAAATTATTCAGATTTATTTAGAGCTTCTAATAGTCTTCCTACAATAAATCAATTAATTTTCTATAATTTTAAAAATTTCTTGTATATTTTTTAGAATTATTTTTTATAATTTCTATTAATCTATTTGATTTTTCTTGATGATTATTACAAGAAATATATATTTTTGTTTACTTATAAAAATACTTAATTATAATCAAGTGATTGTACAATCTTACAGTTTCCTCCAAAAAATATGAAATTTCATAAATCATTTTAAATTATAAGCATTCAGCTTACTTTATTTTTATTTTACAAAGTCTAGTTTCATATAATGTTTCAATATTTTAAGCTTAATAAATACTTGTTGGGAGAGAATTCTTATATATATTGTTCATATTAAGAATCAAAAATAATTCACTCCAAATGACCACTAAAATTAAATATTTAATGCATGTATATTAGAAATAATCGATAAACGCTTTAAGAAAATAATTGCATCAAACTAACTTCGTAAACTGTCTTTTAAATTTACGCGGTCACTAGCAATTCTTGACAAGTGGCAACAGATGGATATTTTTGAATAATGAAGGTGGGCTTTATCTGGCAAGTGAAGAAGAGACGGTCGACATCGGGTTGGCTTCTCAGCGAAATGTCTCCAGAAGATAAGAGGATAAAAAGGATCACATGATTCGTCTTCATCTACATCACCATGGCAACTAGATTAAAGCTTTCTTTACTGATCCCTCTCTTTCTCAAAAAGTAGCAAGATGCTTATTGTTCGTATTCGGTTCTGGCTTCGTTCGTTGCGAGTAATGAGCTCTATTTCTTTTTTATTCCACACAAGTTTATGGGAATTGTTTTTTGCTAGCTTATTGTATTTGTATTCCGAACGGGTTACGCGAGGAGTGATTGGTACAAATATCTGTTTCAATTCGGATGAAATAAGTAAAGAAAGAGTTGAAAAGTTCGACTGCAATGAAATCAAAGTCACCTTAGGCAGTTCATTTATTTACTTAGTTATCTACATTTTCGCAGTTTAGTTTCTATTTCAAAACATCATGTGATTTTTAATAAAATTATAAGAAAAATTACTAACATAAATACTTCTTTTATTAATAAAAAATTATAAATTTTTATTAAATAAATATTTTAAATATAAAGTGTTTTAGACTTTTTTTTAATTATTTATTCTAATTAAGCATTTTGTTCATTATAGAATGCTTACAAGGAATCTATTATGAGTTTTATAAATGAATTAATTCCTCAAGTCAAATATAAATGGTAAACATAAAGTCAAACATAAATGATTATTACGTAAACATAAGTGGAATTGGACAAATATATTGAGTGAACCATGAAATTCTTCTACATTCTAAAAATGCCTTTTTTAGTTGTTCTAATGTGCTGAAAAATAAAGTTACTAGTCAAACTTTTATAGAAATTACTGCTAATACCAAATTGCTTCAAATGCAATTAAAATTATTAATCATTATATTTTGAGATTAAGTATTAAATAAGTGGAAAAATATTTCGTAACTCCTTTTTTGGCATATCCATACAATTCTTTTGGATGCAAGTAAAAGAATGTGCGAAGTCTAAAAATTGTGGAATACTGTGTAAGCTAATATAATTGAACTAGAGTATTTTTGTGATACACATATACAAAAAAATATCGTATGAATAATAAATCCTCTCACTTCCCAAGTTCTGCTATTCATGGATTCGTATTTGCTATAAATATATTCGTCATAGCTGTATGCAGTGGATATCAGAATCTCATTTAAACTGTAAGTCATGGACTGTAGAGTGACAATCAATTTTATATTTGTTCAAATTATTTGTTTTATTGTTTATCTATATTTGCTTTTTAAGTTAAAGCATTTCATGGAATTGACAATATCATGTTTTTCTAATTAACCCAATCAGTTTCTGTCATTGACTAAAATCAAACTTCTTATGCTTACCACTGGAAAAATTGAAAATGTAACATTACAAAATATATTCCAAAGTCTTGTAAGCAGCAAATAAAAATGTAAGAAGTTCGTTGGATAATATAGAGCAGGGGTAGCCAAGACGTTGACCGCGGTCGACTGGTAGACCGCGAAGACATTTTAGGTAGTCCCCGCGACCATCCCGATAATGACTTTG
Organism: Latrodectus geometricus; assembly: GCA_026290005.1. Taxonomy (NCBI): domain Eukaryota; kingdom Metazoa; phylum Arthropoda; class Arachnida; order Araneae; family Theridiidae; genus Latrodectus; species Latrodectus geometricus. The sequence continues at coordinate 104,254 of JAPDSC010101593.1, read as the reverse complement.
GATATTAACAATTTAATTTAGGACTTATGACATAGAATCAATGAGTTATTTAAAATAAAAATTTACTACAATCTTCTCTTTAAAACCCAAAACAAACTGTGCAAAGATTTATGATTTAAAGATTTATGATTAAAAGTTTACGATTTAAAACCTAAAACGGCCATGATGAGCGCGATTAAAGCATTCAAAGAAAGTATAGAAAAAGGTATGCATCTCAATTAAGAAAACAATAATTGAGAAACTTCAAAAACATGGAGAAAGAGGGCATCCTTAAACTAAACCGAGACTTCGAAGATTTCGCTTAACACTTACTTGTTTTGTTTGAAGGATTCGAAAGAAGATTCATTGACTTAATTAGGTTAAAATAAATAAATTTTATGATATTTCCATTTAATGAAAATGTCAAAATTGATGGACATTGTCACAATGAAAATGTCAACATTGATGGACAACGTATATGAAAAAATAGGACATTTAATAGATATCACATCAGTCATGGTCGAGGAAGAAATTATTAAATTAAGATGTGATATATTTCTTAAATCCAGAGCATATTTAGCGATACTGATTTTTGGAAATTAATTTCTGAGCGAACGTTTCCAAATATTTACAAATTGATTTTGTATTTCAAATCCTTCTTTGAATCAAGGTATCTTTGAGAATCTGCTTTTTCAACCATGACAAAAAACAAAAAATAACATTGGCCGCATTTAACAAAACAACTGAACAAAAAACAAACATTGATCGCATTTAACAGTTGAACATTTAATTTCGTATTTATGCATTGCAATAAGCTCGTACCAGCCATAATATGATAAATTTATCGCAGATATACAGTGCCAAATTTCAATTAAACGAAGTGAATAGGTTGGTCACTTTTTGATATATGAATACTTTGATTATTTTCGTCAGTAAATGTTTATTTTGTAAATATTAATATAAAGTTTACTTTAGAAAGATTACGTAATTTACCATTTTTTCTTGTTACCGAAAATAAATATGTACATTAATTTAGCTCTGCCTCTGGTAGACCGCCTTTGATTTTTCAAATGTGGAGTAGACCCCGGATCCCAAAAGTTTGGCCACCCCTGATATATAGTGTCTATAAGATACTTAACACGATTTGATGCATAAAAATGTGTTAAGTAATAAAAGATTTAAATAAACAACATTAACGTTCGATAAATTCAGAAAGTTCCGTAGTCCATCCCAGCGTGTACTCTTCAAATGCGTGCTCTTCCTCTCAAAAAAAATTGGACATTTAACTCCATTTCAAACCAACTACAAGCCAGATCCTGAAGTTTCAATGCTAGTCTTTAGTTCATCAATACTCGACTTTTTTTTCTGTAAGCAAGGTTCTTTACAAATCTTGTTATTAAAATATTCTGAGAAGTTATAATATTAGATGATTTGGGGATCTAGAAATAGAACCCAATTCTTCTTTCTGGTAAATAGTCAATGCAGAAAACGAAAGGAAGACATTTAAAACTGAAAAGGAATTTATACTAATAATACTTGAAGATTTCATTTACAAATATAAAGTTATTGAAACTGGAAAAATGAATCATCAGTGGAATTTTTAATTTGTAAAAAAGTATTATTATTTTATACGTAAATTCATATATTATTTTCGAAATGTTAAAAATCAAAATATGTCAAATATATCATGGACATTTTTTATATGACACATTTACTTCACAACGTGAAATGACATTTCCTTACGATGAAATATTTGTCTTTAAATTTCCAAACACTTTCCTTAAATTTATTTAAAACTGAAAAAGCGCTGCACATTCAAAATCAACTCATTTAATTGCAAAGAAAGTTTCACTGAGGATTACAGAAAATAAAACGATTCATACGAAATCCTTCACTTCAATTTAAATATTTATAAGTCGTTTCTTAACTATTTATTTGCTTAGTGTATCGGATTTTTCTTCGGTGGTAACAAATTAGAGAGAAGAAATTGTTTTCATGACTTCGTTTCACTTCAAATTTACTGACAAAATTTATTTCTCGTTTCATACTTTCTTAAGAACGGGAGCTAAGTAATCATCGAGAAGACAGAAAGAATTTTCTGAGAAAAAAAAAGGACTTAAATTTCGAAGGCATAAAAGAAGATAGATTTCTTTTTCTTCCAGATCAACACCATCTACTCTTTACCCTTTTTTTTTCTTTTTCTTTCCATCGAATCAAAGAACTGAATAAAAGAGCGAATTCTATTTTTTTTTTTTATTTTTCAAATTTAATATCCCTTCGAAATTCTGTCGAAAGAAAAATGCATACGGAGATTAATTTCGTGCTGAAATCAGTCGTAGAAATAAATGCTTAAAAGATCGAGAGCCTTTTTTTACTTTATTTCCATTTCTCGGGTGGAAATAGACTTTTCTCAAGATCCCAAATGCTTTTTCCCAATGTCATAAAACATAAAAAGTTAATCACTTTTTCCTTAGTTTGATAATTAATAAAATAGTAAAAGAATTATTAATTTAAAAAAATATTTTGCCAAGATAAATCATGAGCTCGTTAAAAGATTACTCACTTCATCGTATTAATTTACTTAAGTGATTTAACCAGCAAAAAAATTTTAATCGCATTATTTTTCTGCTTTATCTATATTGTTTTATATAATTCATGATTTATTTTATATTACAACATATTTACCTGTTTCCAAAATGCTTATAAATTTGATAAAAAATTATAAAATATTTTAATTCGAAATAAAGAATGGAAATCATAAAAATAATTCTCAGTTCGAAATCAGCTTTTTAAAATTTTTAATATAAAAGTAAATATTCCTATTTGAAAAATTTGAATTTTCCAAATCAAATGTAAAACTAGTAAGTGATCTGTAAGATAACAATGTACATAGACCCACTCTTAAAAATTCGGTTAAGTAAATAAAATATGATGTAGTATCTTGAAACATATATCAATTCATGTTTATGCGTTATTGTTGGTGCTTAATAATTTCAAAAATGAAATATATCTGAACATTTTTTGTTATAGTTTTTATAATTATATTATATCATCAAAAAATAATGCTTTTCATAAGGAATTTAAAATATTAAAAAATCCAAAAAATGGCAAAATACGCGATTACAATTAAGTATTTGATAAAATAAATGACTATGTAGTATTTGTGAAACTATTATCGATTTATGTTTATAATGTGTAGTTTATATTTAAAGAGTTCGATAGTGAATCATTAAACATGAACCATTAATTTCGACAAATATTTAATTATTTTCTAAAATTTAATAATAAGAGTTTCAACAGTATTCGTCGAATTTTTCAACAGAAATTGTTTAACATTACTACAATTAAAAACATAAAACTAAAAAGATATAAATAGTGCTTTTTAAATTGTAATAAATAATTGAATATTTTTATATTTAATTAATAGTTTTTAAGTATATTTTAAGTATCGGTTTTTTAACTCCAGTTTTAATAACTAAAAATATTCTTCATTTTTAAGGATATAAACTCCATTAGTTTTGCTTCGAAACTTTAAATGCAAAAATTTTTCTTTGTCATGTCGACGTCAATAAATCACATTTTATCCTGAAATAGTTTTTGTTATTTAGCGTTGTTATTTAGTTTTTAGATTCTAGAGAAGAGAAACTTCTTTTGGATGCTTCTAAATTATGCATTAAACATATTTTGTAATAGATGACTTACCTGCCAATTTACATTTTTATTACTTTTTTTCATTTTGCTATCCTTTAAAACTTTTCAACCTTTTAAATAAATTCAAATTTATTGGACTTCTTTCCTAAACTCTTTAGAAATAGGTAATGGTGAAAATATCACATGTATTTAATTAATTAAAATTAATAATATTTTATAATCTTATATTTTTTCGCCTTATTATTCCTTTTATTATAATAATATTTACAATCATATTACAATCATTACATTAGTATTACAATCATATAAGCTAATAAATTCATTTGATAGCTTTAATTTTCTCTAATAATATCAAAACTAATATCAAATTAATATTAATTAAAATTAATAATCTTAATCACTACTTCATCAATGAAGTTTGTAGGATTTAGTTCTTGAGTCACTCTGTGTTTGTGGTCACTTTTTGCTCACGAAGACTAATTCGATTGTGACCCATAATTTAAAATGAACTCTAAGTCATAATATATACTAGCCATCTTGTCAAAGCTGGGTAAAGGACTCTTGAACTAAATACCTGAGCACTAACCATTTAACTGAAAGCTTATTAATCAAGTTTACAGAGAAATTAGATATATTCGTTTAATGGAATGAATAACTAACTTTTATTTATTATTTTAAAAGACACTTATAAAATTAACTATTAAAAATCACTGCCAAATCAATTTTTTTCCAGTTAATCAATTTATTCTGAAATGAGACTTGGATAACCATAATTTTTTTTTAGTTTGATAACATTTCAAATATATTTATGTCAAAATTATGTAGATTCAGCCACATATTAATAAATTTTTCACTTATAGGATGTTGGTTTAATATTGTTACACAAATAAAATGAAAATTTTGATTGTTTGATGATAAAGATATTTTATACTTAGTCGAATACAATTGTTCTTCTATCTTTTAAAGACGTTTAATATATATATATATATATACTTATTGTACCATGAATTAGTAAGCCTAATTGTTTTACCATTTAGCATAACTATAGATATGTAACCAGATAGATACTCAAAATAATAACAGAAGATGCTAATAAATGGTTATCCTTAAATTTTCAACTGACTTCTTAAATATATTTATTAAGAAATCACATTTTATTCCTAATAAAAAAATGATTTATTAAGTGATTCAGGTGCTGACAATAGTGTTTGAAGAAATTACGAATAAAAAATATACATGCCCACCAAAAAGGTTTTGACATTTATGTTACGAAAGTCATCTTCTTCAAGCATAAATATTCGAGGTCTTTTCAAGCATGTTGTAGAAAAATATAAAATCGTTCCCAAGTTCTTGAAAAAAAAGAAAAATTAAATTACATTGTTAATAATGCACTTGAATTAGAAAATAATTGAAATGGAAATCTAATTTTAAACATAAGGTGCAGAATCAACAATGGACAGCTAACAGAATTTGTGGCAGAAGTTTCAAAGGCTTGAAAGGCCTTTCCCACAGATTTTTCAGACCTCTCAAAAATATCTGTGCCACCTACATAAGCCACTAATTGAATCAATTTGCTCCATAGTATCGTTTCCGTCTAACCCACAACCTCAGGTGCTAAACTTATTAATTAAAATTTAAAATATTACAATATTTTAAATGAAAAATTCTGCAATTTTAAAAATCTTTATTAGTTGATTTGAGTTGCACGAATGCAAGCTGTTTACCTGCTCTTCATTAAATAAAATACATTCAATTTTGTGACAATCATTTACTTATGAAAATACTACAGATATATTTACATATGTTCATATCGTGCTGTAACAGAAGATTATAGTTTTAGACAGTACTTACTTGATGAAAGTTTAGAGGAAATACAATTACGCATCTATACATATTCATTATATGCAGTAATAATAGATTAGTATTTGAAGGGGAATTTTGCAGATGGTACAATATTTCAGATGCTGTTGGTTAATTTTTCTGCTGTTTACTAAAATATTGCTACACCAAATAGTCAACACCTTAAACATCTGAAATTTATGGGACAAGAAGAAAATTAAATTCAATAGTATTTAAATGAATCGCATTTCAATGCGTTTAAATAAAATAGTGACAATGATTCTATATTTTAAATTAAAAACTATTTTTAATTTTCACACAAATTTCAATTTAAAATCGTTACCTCGTAGAAAGATGTTATGATGCCTCAAATTATCACTTGAGAACGTATGCTTACTGACCCATTTCTACGAATGATAGCAGCCGAATTTAACACTAAACATACCGGGGATTTTTTTTTATTCGGCAAAATTAATGGGAAAATGGGTCAAATGACCCCTTTCGGTAGTTTTAGTGTTAATTCGATCAGAATTACAGTTTATAGTATAACAATATTGTTGCTTGTGTTTAATAGATTCTCTGATTATTAGTAAAATATGGAATCAATAATTTCACACAGGACAATCATAAGCAATACCTGCTGGATCTCAAAGACTTGCTAACATGATATCACCTTTCAAACTAAATCACACATATTTGCGCTTTCAGTGATGTAGTCAATAACACACATGTATAAAGTTGTGATTTTATATGAATCCCGATTCTGTTTTTAATCAGGTCATACATTTGGAGTTATCTTAAAAATCCCGCATTGCCAGATTGATTTCAACTCCGTACTGTTATGTCATATTACTCCTCTACCTAAAGTGATGATATTTTATGGTAATTAAATGTGTGATTCTATCATCTCTTATTCACAATGTGTAAGCATAGAGCAATACATTATACTATTTTAAAACCCATGGGTGTACTAGTGTTTTGCAAAATACTACGATTCAGGTTGATAATCCACGATTGCACATTGCGGATACTTTATGACTTTTACTTGATAAAGAAAATGTTTTGTTTTTGTCTTGGTCAACATTTTTTTCTAGACTTTTCAACTACATAATGTATAAATATCCCATCTTATCAATGGTTGCCAAACAACTACCTTATGTTTGTTGATCAATCACAATGGTTGAAGAGCTATGGTATGGCGTTGAAGTTAAAGCAATATATGTGCTTGCATCTTAAATTCTTATATATGCCATCAAATTTTCGTTTCACTCAATACTCAGGGGTATAAGTACTGTTAATGTTGTCAAAGATGATAGTTCTGGAAATTGATTTCTTTGGATCTTTACTTACAAATTTCTTTAAAAATTTGATCACTTGCGATTTTTTATATGATATATTTATACAATAAATGCCATTTGTTATTTATATTCCCTCTTCCTTTAACAACTTTCCTGGCCAAAAGTGTATTTTAAATTTATTATTAATAAAAATTACTTAAATTTCGTCATTAGAATTCAAATTTTGAATGAAAATTGTATTCTCTAATTCTTTTTAATTGTACTTATTACAGCTTAAATTATTTAAAATCATTATATTAAATGCAATGTTTGCATATAAAATACTAAATTAGAATTATCCAGAATCTTGTATTGAATTATTTTCGAAATACGTATGGAAGAAATCCATAAGACTTATAATCCCGCTAAAACTTCCCTAATGGCCATTCTTACCGCATTGCTACTTATATAAATCCAATAAGAGTTACGAAAGTGCTGACGGTACAATATTTCCGGAAAACAGATGTGTACAGATTTCGGGATAACAATTACTTCCTTTATTTCCTCATTGTTAAGATTAATATGTGCCACTGCAGATATCCTAATCAGGCATTTGATATTCATAAGAAATGTAATTGTTAAATAAATTATTTATTATCAATAAAATTGAAATTTGGCATTAATCAAACACAAAAAAGATGTATTTCACTATTAATAAATTCATAATTTGTACTCCAATGAAATCTTATATTTTTCATCAAATTGAAAGTTGCATGTTTTCGTTAAAATCAATTAATTTTACTATTGTGACTGTTTTATATTCAGTAATATAAACATAAATCTTAAGATAAAAATATATTCTATTTTAAGTAATAAAAATGTATGTTATTTTTCTTTTTTTCATAAATAGTGCAACAAAATACTCTAATATTAATATTTTGTATTTTGGTTTAAGTAGGTTCCATTAGAAATTCTTAACATTTCTTATAATTTTAAAATATGGACAATTTATTAATTTTATCAAATCAAATTTAAAAATCAGGAGATATTCTTGTTGAATGTCAGGATACTAATTTTATGTTGAATTATTGGAGATTTCTGATACACCGAGTTCTAATTTATTTCTTGATTGAATTCAAGTGCATTGAAGTGAGTCTTCAAATGATCTTTTTGCTTCACTGCAATAATTTTTCCCAAGACTCATTCAGCAGGGAATTCTAAACAACTAAAAGCATCGAGATTTGAAATGAGAATTGAATCCATGACCTGTTAAAATTTAAAGTATGCAGAAAGCATTCAGACGCAAGCTAGGTATACCGTCAATTAAAATGGAAACCTGTTAAAAAGTATAGTAATAATTATTCTAATATCTCCACAAAATTATATATTAGGCAATAAATTAGTTATCGTCACTCCAGGATACCTAAAATAAACTTATCTACGTTATTTTGCATGAAATCATAGAATGATCTTAACCTGTTAATAACCTGTTATTTATCAACCTGTTATTTAGCAATGAACATGTTATTTAGCAATTTAGTATTTAGTTCACTTTATTCGTTTTCATTACAAATTTTATATTAGAAGATGTATGTTTTAGCATATTTATCAATCGTATTTACCAATATAAAGAATGGGATGCATGTGTTTGCATGTTTGCATGTGTATGAAATTTTATTTCTGATATTTACATACTATGTTACATGACAATGGTATTATATATATATATATATATATATATATATATATATATATATATATATGACTA
>JAPDSC010101593.1:83333-95640 GCA_026290005.1 Latrodectus geometricus | reverse complement strand
AAAGAATCCATTACAGCCTTTTTAATAAAAAAATTAATTTATTTGCGTTTAATTAAAGCAATATCTTAGTAAAAATTTTAGAAATAAAGATACAAATTTGTCAAGTAGCAAATAATAAATTATGGTATGTCAGAGAAAATTCTTTTATTTAAATAAAAATAGGCTTATGTATAATAGTTAGTGATTTCTTATAAAAATTGAGAATGAAAAGTATTTAGTTTACTATGCATGTTTGATTAAAGAATATTCTTTAAAGACCATTTTAATTTTTAATATTTTGAAAATAATACATATATGTACAAAACAAATCCTTTTTGATATCAATTAGGTACATTTTATTCCATGATATTTCTGGAAAAATTTGAAGATCGAACATTTATTTTTAAATTTCTCATTATAAATAAACTATCTTATTTAAAAGATGTATACAAGCTCATTAAAATTTATTCGAATGTTTCTCAAACATTCGATAACAATTGTTACTTGAATAGAATGTTAAACCAAACGAACAATTTGTAATTGCTTCATTTTTTTTAATAATTTACTTTTTCTTCTTCCTCTTCATAAATTGATTTTTTTAAGTAAAGATGATATTTGCTGCAATAATTAATTATTTTTGTTTTATAAAATGAAAAAACGAAAGTTATTAGAAAAATAACTCAGGTACTCTCATTAAAAAAATTAATACACAGAGTTCTAAACATATTTAGTTGATAATTAGAATTTCCTGCATTTATAAATAGAATTTTGTTTGCACGTAGACAACAATTGAGCCAATTGCATGATATTTTTGAATAAAATTATCATGTTTTTCTTAACAGAGGAATTTATTATGGGTCTCTGCATTATAAACGCATACATAATAATTAAAATCAACGCAAAATCATTATTATTACAATTAGAGATAAAAGTTTAGATAAAATTTACTTCGTTTCTCTTTCCCCCTCTTAGAAAAGGCATTTAAAAGAACTGTCAGCTGCACGCTTTCGACTTATTTTGGAATTGTTCGAATTTTCAAAGAAAAGCCGCGTGTTGAAATTCTCATGTGTGTTCATTGATTCGACAACGCTTCCCAAAGTGTTTTTAGAAATCTAGAGAAAAGACATTAAAGTGCTGCTTTTAAGTACTTTGTCATACTCTTAAGATTTTCCTTTTCTGAAGTCTCAGTTAACTTCTACATTGCAGCTGAATATTTCCTATTATACTCGTTTATTTTAAATAAACACATAAATTTTGTTAATATCATTAAAGTATCATTATCAAAAGTAGTATTTATTTATAAAATTTTATTCTGTTACCAATTACGTTCCTTAGAATTTCTATGAAAATAAAATATTCGATTCTAAGTTTTGATAACATGAAATAATAATAAATATATATATATATTAGTATTTAAAGACACATTCTTCTTCCTATAGTACTGTAATGTATTTTTGAGTAAAGAAGGATTCTTGAACAATTTATAAATAAATATATTTTTAATAATTTTAAATCTAATTAGTCTTCAATAGTGCAGAGTAAACAGCATTATTATCTAGCTCATGGAAAACAAACACTTCTTTGCTTTCCATTTTGTTGCCAAAACATTTTTAATAATTTCTAATTCGTAATTACATACGAATAAACAATTAAAACAAAAAAACAATGTTTTATTTTTGAGTTAAAATAATTTAAACCCTAATATCAAATAAAAACAAATGATACAAAACATTTGTTTTTATTTGATAGTATTAATAAATCATTAATTATTAATAATATCATTATTAATAATTAGATTTTTAATTATGTTTATGATTAAATTAGGTTTTAGTACTTTATTTTAGTGCAGATAAATACCTCTAAAATATATAGTTAAATTATTCTAATATAAAAAGTACTTTGTAAATACATTGAATGCAAATGTTAGAGTTGGGAAAATTTTAATTATAACAACAAATTTGTTTTTATAACAAAAAAATATTAAAGGAATCCTGTTAAATCACCACAATCACCACAATATTGGAAATTTGTAATCAGATTTAGTAAACAACTACATCGATACAGTCTTCGTTAGCCTTATTTCATTAGGAGCCAGCTGAAGACAGTGCACGGGAATTATATCCGATTCAGATAACTGGATAGAAGAAGCCTAATGCCAACTATTTTTGGAATTGTTAATGAAATCAAGTAAATTTGGCACTTCTGCTAATAAAAACGAATTTTTTAAATTTAATTTTGTTACGCAGTGAATAGAAAATTATATATATATATAATTCATTTCATGTGTTTACTTTTTATGACTCTGTTTTGATTTTATCATTTTTTATGAGTCTTTTTTGATAATTGTACTTAATAAAAATGTGTTCAAGAAATACCTTAATATCTTTTAAACTTGTATTGTATATATCTTGTATACATTGTATCTTGTATACCTTAATAAAAATGCACACCTTAAATACTCCATTAAACTCTATTAATACTGCTTTGATGATCATTGTTACGAAATCTTAACCCTAATTTTTTGATGTGAGAAATTAGTTTAGAAAATGTATAAAAGGATAAATAGTTAAAAAAAACTGCAGCAAAGAAAGAAACGTAAAAAATATATCTTTGTTTTCGAGTATATTTATTCTCTAAAAAGGTTTCATGCTTCATGTTACTGAGAAAAACGCAATAACAAGGAATTAATTAAATTGAAGATGAGCAAAAGAAAATTAAATTATTCCTTCTATAAAAAATAATAGTATATTATATATCATGCGTATTCCGCATAATCAGATTCTTCTCAATCTGAAAATATATTAGTAGAAAATATTAAGCAACAATTTAAGAGGATTAAGGAAACATTGATTTAAATTTGAATCTAATTAATCAATATCTCCTAAATTTTCAAAGTGATCAGTCTATTTTTCTGGGAATATAATTTAATCACATTTGTATCCTAAACATTGTTGGCAATATTGACTCAAATGTCCATGCATTTCATGAACATCTTATAAACAAGAGTAATGAATTTACACATTCTATAGAACTCACACTCTTTATTTTTAAAAATTCATATCTGCAATAAATATAGCCTCAGAACTCGCAAACACAGTGGTATTTCTTCTGGAACTAGTAGTGCATCCCAAAATTTTCGAACTCCTGTCTCCAGCACAAGAAATGAAAGGCATTAATTTCACAGACTTCCAAAATGTTCAGTTTGGATAACTACATTCTGTTTTCTTATAGTTCCAGAATATTTTACAACTCATAACAAGTTGATAAACAATGATTTGTCATAGCATCAATTTAGAATGCTTCGAATTATTTCCTTTTCGAACATTCTCTTTACATATTTGAAATTAATTGCTACCATCATTCATCTCGAACTTAAGCGGATGTTGCTAAATTGTTTGAAATTAATCGCCACCTCTCTAATGCAGTAGCGCATTCCACCTGCGTTCGAATTCCATGGTTCTATTAAATTGTGTCTGGAGGCGGTTGAATTTGGAATACAATTAAGCTCTGTGATTGACCTTCGCAAACTGAAAATTGTTAATTGTCTGCTATTAACAACAGTATGGAAAATTCAAAATGGCACTTTCATATTTATTGCAATTCCATCGGGTAACGTACCATTTAATTTAGGACTCAGACAGTAAATATTTCAATTGTTCGAAAAGGAATCTTGAGCATGTTTTCTATTTGAGATGATTTCGAAACGAAAATTTAAAGGTGAAATAATTAAACTAAAATACAGAGCAATGTGTTTGCTTACAGTGAGTTATAACAAAGCTAATACGAGTTATGAAATTTTATGAAGTTATATGCATAGTTTTATCAACAATTTTATAAATTTCTTCTTCACTTCAATCATTGAATATTTCCTAAATAACCTAAATTTATTTGCAAAAATTAAAATAAAAAGTCGTAAAGCAGAAAAATGTGTAATATAGACTCGTGACAAAATAATCATGCCAAATTTATGATGTACATTTTGCTTATCTGCACATGCAATTATTTCAGTATTTATGATATATTATTATGGTTTCAATCACAGTTGTCTATCATTTGTAAATTACTTTCTTTAATTTTAGCCAGTTCAATTTTAATATAGATTTTTAATTAAATCTCTATACCTTGTGATCTAATTTAATTATAAAACTCACAGAAACAAATTAAGAAAAATTAGACATCCAATAAAATACCAATTGAAATTTATATTGAAAACCAAACTTGCAAGAGAATACAGAAGGATCTTAAAAAAATACAGAATGTTTTATATAAGAATGTAATTTTTTATTTAAGAAATTCCTTTTACTTTCGAAAATATTTCCTCTTGCATGAGAGTAAAAGATACTCTTAATCACAGTTACATCTTCATAGTTTAGTTTATTGATATTAAAGTTTATTTTCAAAAATAAAAAATTTAAAAGATCAAACATCTTGTGCTCTTAGAAATGATATACTTTGGTTGGAATAACATAGGAAATTTATTTCTGATATTTAAGTTTAATCTAAATAAAAATTGGCTGATTCTTTTATAATTGTACAAGCTATAAAAAGTAAACATTAATGCAATTAAATCAAAAATTGAATTTCGTAATTTGTATTAATAAATGAATAGGAAATAATTATAAAATTTATTATCAATTAATTGTACATTTCAAATAAAATATTGATAACTTTTTTGAAACTTTTTATACTTGTTTTGCTAATAAATTAATTAAACAAATAAGCAAAGTAGTAAATAAAATATTATCTAGACACAACAGCTTGTTTTGTTTCTTTTTTTTTTATTTGGTTTCCGATTCTGGAGCTATTTTTATAAATAGACGAAAAATCTACTTAGTCAAAAATAATATGCAGCAATGAAGTACACACATTGCAGTTAACATTAAGTAAAATAAAAAATCACTGTAACTCTTTACTCTAAGTATTTTAAAATTACTGGAATTATTGTTGAAGAATTTCAACAAATAAAAATTTACAAAGAATGTTTTTATTTTTTATATAGCACAAAGATTAAACTGCTTTTTGGAAATTTATTCATAGGAGACTATCTTTTTTTTTATTTATTTGTCCATTTGACAAACAATATAGCTTAAAATTATTATAAATATTTTACAAATTAGTAATTTAGCAATGTTAAGTTAAGGTTAAATTAATTAAATAATATTTTAAATTACTTTATGAAATTAAATTTATATAAATATTGCTTAGGAAACCAAATTTACTTAAAATTTATTTTGGAATTCGGTAAATTTTATATTAAATATTAATAGTTATCTTAGAATATGAAAATCAATATTAACTGTTTTATTATCTCATAAGTTAATATTGGAAACTTTTTTCACTTTTAATTACATAATTAAAAATTAAAACTGACGAATATTTTTATACTAAAAAAATTATACTATTACTCTATATATATTAAACAAGTTAATGTTAAAAATATCATTCTTAATAAAAATATGTTAACAAATTTAAAAAATTTGATTAATGTCCATTTCATAAGTAAACTGATAAATTTCAATATACATGACATATCCTGTTACAACTTGTGCTTAAAACTCTAAAATGTTTGAAAAAAATTAATTTTCTGGAAACTTTTATAACTATTTAGCACAAAAATTTTTTAACACTATTTTCTTTAAAACTTTTACTCTATTTTATAGTATAATTTGGTTTTTCACTCACAAATTTTATTCTTATTCTTCAGTGATATCTAAAACGTCAATTAAGAGACAAGAAAGTGATGGAAATTTGTTTATTTTTCCTCCATTCTCGCAAAATTACTTTATAAATATTACTTTAAAAAGGAACGAATAGTTAAAAGCTTCAAGTCCAAACTAAATTGAATGGAGTATATATTTACTACATTATAATGGAGGGATATACAAGAACTACCGTACTTACGTTTTTTAGGGCTAATCTGAAAGCTTTTAGTGTTAAGAGGATATGATGGAGTATTATAAACCATAATATTTATTCATATTTATAGCCTATAAAAACTTATAGTGTAACTCTTATAAAACTGTCCTCTTTGTATAAATTTTTAATAGAAAAATGTCACGTGTATGTTGTTAGTAAATGAATTTATGCATAAGTAAAAAGGATAATTTTATACTATGCATAAATATACATAACATAATATTCAACTGTTAAATTATGGTTATTAAAGTTGCTCAATAACAATTCATTTCATTTTTAATTGATAAAATTTTGAATCAATATTTTCAGTAATGGATTCTACTAGCTAAAAAAAGAAAATATAAAAGACGTTATAAAAATATTGATGCACTTAATATTTTTAACTAAAATTAATTCTATAATACTTGTAATTTATGGGTTGCATTATGTTGTGTAAGTTATCCTGTTAATATAAAGTACTACATAGACTATACGATAAAAGAAAAAACTAGATTAAAAGAAAAAGGATGAAGTCTATCTAATTTTTTTATTAATTAAACATTTTTAAAATAAATTATTCTCAGAATTCAGTCAATGATAGCCATAAATTTTATTGAGAAATGAAAATAAAAAACATGACATACGATGTCTGTTTGTTAAACAGTATAAGATTACTGATTACGTCTGACTATTTTCAAAAAGGAAATTAGAATAAAACGAAGAAAAATAATTTTCATTCATAGAAATATGAGACTTGGGATAATTTGACTGCAGATGACAGCTGAAGATTTTCAAAAATTTAATTTGATTTGCGACTGTCGTCAGAGATTGTGACTTCCGGTGTTGAAAACTGAGATACTTCTACATCGTCTGAGAAAAATATTTTATTTGTATAAAGAAAAAATCTTATAAAATTTATTATTAGGATAAATTTTAGATTTCACTATTGTTCTGGTTACATATTGGCTATTCTTTATAGCTTAGTTTACTTTAACTTATTAATTCAGATCAAAATAATTCCAAAGACACATTTAATAAAATTCTAACTACCATTGATGAATAGTTAAATTCGAATAAACTAATCTATAGACTGAAAAAGCATGTTACAACGGCTATTCTGCAATTGATTTCTAATAAATATTCTGCGGATTAAAAGACACGGTGAACTATTAGACTATTTACTAGATGTTAAAGAAGACTCGTTGTAAACGAAGAATTAAGCATGAAATCGTTAACAAAGATATATGTGTATTAATTAACTGTGTTCTAAAATTATAATAAATTGATATTCATTTAGAGATTAAAGACAGAATTACCAATCGAAAAAGTATCTTAAAATATGTTTTTTATATGGGACAAAATGTCCGAAATCAATTGCAGATTCTATACAAAGATCAAAGTAACTACTAGTTCATGATATTATATTCTATTGAGTTTTGATTATGAGGTTTGACTGATATATGCAACTGTTGATAAGGAGCTACATATCATTATATTTAATGATTAGATTCTAAGACTATATTTGAATGTATATTGTAGTTCTTCATAAATACAAAAATGATGGTATCTTTAGGAATACTATTATAGAGCATTTTTATAAATAACTACCATAACCAAGTGAGAAAACAATAATCCATAAGAAAGTGACTTATTTTGGCTTCTTATTTTATCGTATATTTTTACATATGAGTAACGTATCATATTTGATCATATGAGTGATTTTTGTAGTAATTACACTTTTCCCAATTAGTCTTCATAATCGTAAGCTAGAATTATGATCATTGCAAATTATAAGAAAAGAATTATAAACTTACTCAAACTTCATTTACTTAATACTTTTTATAAAAACTAACTCTATCATTAACTATGGTTAAGTTCACAGAACTGAACAAAAGAGAAAAATCAATCACATGTTTCATTTTAATTATACTTTTTATCACTAGACTTCTTAACTATAAGCCGCATTTACTCGGATTTGTGAAAAAAAAGTCCTTTATAAATAAATTCATCTTCACTCATTTAATGCATTGATTGATTCCATGATTATGCTTATTATTAAAAAATTAACTTGGTAAAGAAATAATCACAAACAAATTTTTCATTTAGAAACTAGCTGAGATACTGATATGCATAACAGTGCTTTAATGGGATGCGACACTTATCTTTTCTGGTACATGCATGTTAACACGACAGAAGTCCCCACTCCGAACTGGCGCCTTTTGACCTAAAGAACACTGCTCCATTTGGTGTATTTCTGAGTATTGCGAGAGCTAAATTTAGTTTCTCGCTATGATAGACAAGGAGATGAAAAGGATGAATTATCATCATCAACCCTTCCCTTTCATCCACAACCGTCGCGACAGGGAAGGGGTACTCATTTTTTTCTTCTCCATGTCGGGAATAGGTCAACAGATATCTATCATGGAAGGGTTGGGTGAGATAGAAAGGCCGGAGTTAATTTGGCCTAGAAAAATCATACTCCTCGTAAATCAGACAGATTGCGCGGATCGTTTTCACTTTGCTCATTAAATCACGAAAATAAGGGACACATTCCTTTGAAAAATGTGCCGTCTTTTGAAAATATTTTTCTTCTATTTCTATTCCTAGCATCTTTTATATTTTTCAGATAGTAAGGAAAAGTGAAAATATTTTTCAAATATTGCCATATTTTTCATTTCCAATTCATTAATTTAGTAACTATCAGCTTAAAATTCGTAAAATTATTTTAAAATTTCGCCTTTTAAGAAAAATATTTTTTTTACTATAGAAAAAGGATAGCTCTAATTGCTAAATTTTGATGCTATTCAACGGAATGTCTAATAGATGAAAGATGTTATGAGGTTTCATTCAGCATGTAGTATTTGCTTTCTGGGGTTTTCGCTTGTCTCAAGGGAGAAAACCTGGAAAACTTTCAAATTTTCAGATTGATAATCGGAATGCAGAAGGACAATATTCATCTCTCGTTGTTCAACAGTAACCTTAATGAAATTTAAGACATCATTAGAGCTGGTAGATCATGATTATCTGAAATAAAAATCCCATGGACAATTAAACAAATTCTCGGTAATAGCAAACATATGACGTTTATTCAAGAAAACTTATAAGTCTTTTAGCTTAAGGTTATTATTTACATGATGTCAAAAATTATCCCCATACCCGGCTGTGCTACAATATCTAGAACCTAAGCAAGGATTATTCCCTCTAAAATGTACGGCCCTCCTGCTGGGTCACAGTTAATTCCATTATAGCTACATCTAAAACACATTAATTACCATTTATTCAAAAAAATTATTTCTCTTTAAAAGAATATCAGTTTTAAAATTTATGCTTAGCTCCACCAACATTAAAAATCAAAGTAATGGTGAAGCTTTGGGGAGCCATTTGAAAATAAAACTTGAGTAATATTTTTAATGCCGTTTAAGAAATTGTTCAACAATTTTATTTGGCTTAGGGATTTAAATAAATTTATACCAGCGGATATGTGTTTTAATATTTTATGAAACTTTGCTAATTCATGGGTGATAATAATATTTTTATGACATTTATAATTCCCAGTTACATGTTTGATGAATTAAAGAAAAATGTCACAGACAAAATGTGATAAGCATTTAAAAAATTAATTAGAACTAAGGTTTTGTCATAAAAGATTTGTTCCTCAATTCAATTGTTATTTTTCACTTATATTTAATATATTATTATTAAAATTAAATCATATAAATTTCTTACGATTAAATTTTTATATGAATAAGTATTGTTTAGCAAATTTTTAAATTACATTTAATTTATTTAAAAAAAGATTTTATTTTAAAAAAGCTAATTTTTGCGTTTTAAAATTATTATAATGCTTTTATTGTTAATATAAAAGTTTTAAAATAGTGAAATTGACAAAATTGTAAATATGATCATATATATTTGAGAATTTTATTATTAATCTACAAAAATCCGTAGATAAATAAGTGGATTTCAATTTGCGATCATCCACAATTTTTAAGTAGAACTGTTAGGTAAAATATCGAGAAATATAGTCACTATTGATGCAACTTCACTTCCCCCAAATTGATTTTTACCACAAGTGTAGACATCTAACATATCCACAAAATTATAAATAAACAGCTTAAAGATAAATAAAAAATGTTATTTACATAATTTTTGTTTGTAATTTCCAGAACATTCTATCCTCCATTTAAATAAGAGGCATGTATATAGATGAAATGTTAAGTATCTAATTTTAGAATGAAATCAAATGTTTACTGAATATTTAATAAATATATTGATTTATTTTTATACTGAGTATTTTTTTAATAATTCTTTCATTACAAATATGAAGAAACATATTTCATATTCTACTTTAAAGAAACTTTTTCCATAGTGACATAAAATGTTTATTATATTGAATAACAAAACATAAAAATAGAAAAAAACAAGGTTAGAAATATTCATTGCATATAGAGCATTTATGTCATCAATTTTAATAATTATTTATGAATAGAAATTCAAATAACAACAAACGTTGGATCTAATATAATTATTTTTTATCTTCATTCAAAGGTACTTTAATTTTGTAATAGAGAAATCACATGGAAAAATATTAAAATAAAATTTCTAAAAACAAAACTGATAATGAATCCATTTCTTTTAAACCCTATATAGAACAAAATATAAATGTTTAACATATATGAGTACATTTTCAAAAAGTGTCCTGTACGTTTTTAAAAGGAAAAACATAGAATAAAAAATATTTGTGATTAAATCTATTCTGGATGCTTACGATTATCAGAATTATTATACTATGACATCCGATATCTCTTCAAAAGCAAAATGTTCGTTATTTTTTTTTAAAATGTGTGCTTGAATAAACATAAGTAAATATTCGAAGGACGCTGACTTTTCTGGCAATGAATAGAGATACATTATAGTGATTAATAAACTTTATTGCATTCATTAGTCAAATTTTTATATAAGGTTCCATGAAACTTTTTATTTCTTCTCGTTATCTTTCGAAAGGTGAAAGTTACAGTTATAAGAGAAAGTATCGATGTGCAGGAAACTAGATATTCGATATAAAAAGAAATAATTTTTAATGTTTAAAATTCTGAAGTTAGAAGTCGTATCCTGTAAATTGAATGAAATATAGGAATAAAAATTCAATACAAAATTCGTAGAGATCAATGATTTATTATCCCAGTTAGTTTCTGATATAGGATATCTATAGGAGTTACCAATAACTGTGTTGTCAATCTTTTGTATTATTATTGCTCACATACCTTCCTATTTCTCGCCACTTACTTTTATAATCACAACTGTCAAATTTCTAGAGTTCAGGAAGAGAAGTAGGACTTTATGAAATATCCTATGTTTCTAATAATCATGAAGTTTTAAATTAAATATTAAAATGGAAAAAAATTGTGAAGATAATTTGTGATAATTAAAAGAAAATTGGATTATGGATTCAAAGATAAGCAACTAAAATTTGTTATACGTTCTTCTGATAAAGACAACGTGTTGAATAGTCGGTCAAAGAAAATAGATTTTTGGCCGAATATCTGAGAAAATTTATGTACAAGAATCTATTTATCTGGGTGCAAATTTATTTTGTGCCACAACTTCCATTTTAAATGTAACTGTATATGCTAGATAAATCATTCCAAAATAATGCTGAAAAATCTCTTTAAAACTATGTTCCGACTTGTATAAGCGAAGCTCTTTTCTCAACAAGTCTTATAAGCCAGAGCAGCCGTATTATTCGTATTGCTTGACAACCACGCTAATGACAACAAAGTCGCCCATTACGTTCTCGAGAGATGTCACCTTCATTTACGCTGAACGTGCGTGTCTGCATTTACTTAAACTCCCTCCTCCATTCAGAAGATGTAATACCAAACTGACTGTATCTGTAACGGGTTAGATTCTGATGGTAGCTGATCTCTCTTTGGAACACAAAAGGCGCCTTCTTTCCTTAAAACGTGCCAAGGGTTTAAATATAGTAATGGGAAAGATCCGTCCTAAACTCATTTCTCGAATTATATCCAGACCGATTTCTCATTAGCTAAACGATGCATTGGACGGGGCTTCCGGATGCGGCAGCCAATTAAGTTTTCGGGACTGGAAGTTTATCTTTGTGAATGGGTAGTTTTGAAATACTCTGAGAATCTGGCAACGTCTCTAATTGTTCCAGCGATCACGTCAGAGAAGCTAAATGGTTGGGATAATCATTCCATTGTGAATGGTTTCTCAGCTTGTTTAGCCTCACCAAACATTTTATTCGAAAATTTACAGCGAATGTTTCCTTCATTTACTAACAGATAAAATAATATAAATTAACTAATGAAATCGAAAGAATTTTTTTTATTTATCTCCCATAGACTTTGCGGTAACAGGAGAACAAATGATTTGTGTGTGTGTGTGTGTGTGTGTGTGTGTGTGTGTGTGTGTG
>JAPDSC010101593.1:46888-70660 GCA_026290005.1 Latrodectus geometricus | reverse complement strand
CATAATTTGCTTATATATATATATATATATATATAAGCAAATTATGAACAAATACATGAATAATGAAAGATTTTATAATTTCTCAAGTAATATGAATACTTATGAAAGATTTAAATTGTCAAAATGCATTTTTGTTTTGATTCATTCTTTTTTCCAAATAATTTTGCACATATTTTATGCGACACAACATCCACTTAACTTTGTGGATAAGAGCTTAATATTTATAATTTAATCATTATGTACTGGGACACAAAAGAAAAATATGTGGCATTTAATAGTAATCAGTGGCCCTATAATAGATCTAGCTGCCTGGCTATTACCCCTGTAGAAGATCTTTCTGGCAACAGTAGTTGAGTAGACTTGGCAACCTCTTATAATGACACAGTACTCTTCACAGAGGAAGATCTCGAGTTTGATTCCAACTATTGTTGAAAACAGGAGATCATTGCTGATTGTTTGCATGCACATTTGTTGATGTGGATGCTTGTGATTTCCTCGGATTTTTTTCTTTCACAATATGTGAATACAATCCATTTCCCGTCAAAATTTCCACCGAAAAAATATGCGTGTTAAACGGGTATTCGAATACCTTGAAGCAACTTTTAAATTTTACACTATGGGCTATGTAATGTCAAATAGTTTGCTTCAAATAGAATGCATAGGAATCTCCCCAAATCTCAGTTTGATATTTGTGCGTGAATTAGTCACAAATAGAACATTATTTTGTAATTCACAAGAGCTTCACAAGAGAATTGGAATAAAATAGGATATTTGGTTTTCAGAAGAGCTGTATCTTATCACACACACTTGACTCAATTGGTGCATTAGATAATCCTACTTTCAGAGGTTGTCAATATATGGAGGAAACTTCATAACATATTCTATGTGAATGTGAAACCCTTTCTGCATATAGATTTGGAGACATGGGTCAGCATATAATTGAACCATAGAAGCTGCAGAGTATTCCTGTTAAATGTCAGCTGAATTTTGTTATAGTCATTGGTCTCTTTAAGTACAGGCTTTCTCTTCAGGATATAGTACAAAAGACATTCGGTTGCAATGCTCGGTTCCATTAGAACAGTCCTTCCCTAAATCTAATCTACCTCTTAACAACGGGATGCCTAAGTTTTAACATTTAAAATGATTGAAAAGTTATGTAAATTAAAAAAAAATAATCCAAACTATAATATCAAATGCAAAAAAATCCTACTTATATTTTTTTAAACTTATCTAACTGCTTTGTGGATAAGAGATTTTGTTAATTATTCCCCTAAATTAACACTGAAAAATAAAATTTATGCATTTACATTTTCAACAAAAATATTTACTATCTTTTTTGAGATTTCTATTTTGACGTATGATTGTCTGATTTCAAATATTACCTGTTGTAAGTAGCCAAATATCAGATTAATAACCATTTGCAACGTTCTAATTTATAGAAGCATTTTTAGCCTTCAATAGCCAAATCCTATAATTGTTATTTCCATTTTCTGATAATATATTCGATGATGATGTTAAAGAAACAAAAAATAACATAAAATGAATGATATAACTGGGTTTTTTTTCTTTTATTCGTAGCATTTTTATGTAAAAGGTGAATTCATCTGTATTTCAATTGTCAATTCAAGACAATAGTTTTTACCTCGAAATATTTTTCGAGATACTTTCACTTAGATAAGTATTGTGCCAAAATGCTTAATAAACGATGCTGAGAAAGATCTCGCAAATGTCGTAAGTAATATGAGAGATTAATATGGGAGCTTCGTAGTATATGGGAGATTCAAAACCTAAATTTTTTCATTGATTTTGTAAGGAGATGGAATCAAAATAAAAATTATAAAACAGTAGTGATCTTAGTATCTGGAAGGTTGAAAGTTCAATGATTAGTCTAGGTAAAGACATTCATCCAAAGAGTACGCATGCATACTAATCTTTTATATAGCCTAATATCCCTTCTTATATGCAGTATAGAAATTTTGAGGTTAAGTCACCAGTACAGATGTCCACCTTGTCTCTTAAGTTTGCCTCAATATTAAGAAGTGGTTAGCAGTGTTTAACAGTTTTGTATAGTCAGTAGATAGATAGGCAACTAAAACAATATAATACTTACTATAAAAGGAACTACTTTGATATACCCCCCAAATCGGAAATTTGGCGACTATTTTTCTCGCCAAGATGGATTCTCGTTAAATACAAATAATTAATAACAAAAAAAACTAAAAAAAAAACTCAAAAAATGATACAAAATATAAGAAAATACTAAATTTGACAACAGCAAAAACCTAAAAGCTGAAAAAACCTAAACTGGTAACACCAAAATAAAAAACAGCAACCCTAAAAAGTCCGTAGCGAGTGCCAGATTTGGCGCTTAATTTTGGGGGGTTCAAAGTTGTTCCCTATAAAGAGATTCGAAATTTCATTTTTTATTTTATTCTGATATATGATTATATGAGTTCGTTTTAGAGAATTATAAACACAATGAAATATATTCAGCCATTACCTTTATAAATTTTAAATAAATACTTTGCTTAGAATTTATTAAAGCAATATATTAGAATTTTGATTACATTTCTATTGAGAAATTTTTGAGCTACTTCCAAGTAATAAAAGATTATGTTAATTCAGTTTATTCCAATTATATTTTAATCCTTACAGGAAATTTCATAATTTCTAAGAATGGGACAATGTGGGAAAGATAATGAAGCGAAAAATTTATACGTAAAGAAAATTGTTTTTGAAAAGTATAGCAGTCATTAATTTATATTTGATTTGAAAATATGAATTGGATTTATATAAAAGAATAATACGCTTTATTATAAATTAATTTATTAATTTTAAATTAAAAGTTTTTTAATTTAATTTAAAATGTATTTACAGCAAATTTGAGTTTCTGAACTAACATGTGATTTATTCTGTATCGCATTTTAATGAAGCTGTTTTCATAAAAATGTCATAAGAATACTAAACAATATTCGTCATTTTGGAAATACTTATTTGAATGTTTAGTTCATCTAGAAATGTGCAATTAGCTATTATTTCATTATAAGCATCAACTGTGTTTATAAATCCACTGTGTTTATAAATCCACTGTGTTAAATTCTTTATAAAAAAATTAATATAACATATACGAAATACATAAAATAATGCAATCCCTATTTACGATTTTTAGCATTTTTGAAGTTTTTTCATTTCATTTGCAAAAATCATTAGTATTTTGAACTTATGGAAGCTTATCTTATAAAAGTGTTTATCAAATGTGTCAAGAACGAGTTTGCTGCCTATTACAAGTGATTCAACAGGTATTTAACTGAGAACTAAGATGCTTAATTTAACAAGTCGTACTTTAGTTCAAGGAATACATGCTATTTCCGGGGTAGAGTAAAAATTATGTGAACTATTAAGGCAAATATGTAAAAATAATGGTTATTTTTAATTGAAATAACCTACAACAATGTCTAAAAAGAGAGATTTAATGGATAGTACCAGAATTAGAAGGTTTTATGGTTTTTTCCCTTGTAACACACGAATATGGCCTATTAACTTTAAAAATTTCTTTCAGAAGGTAACACATAGAAGTAGCTCGAGTTATTTATTTCTTTTGACAAGTGTAATATCCACTGAGTGATGTCAAAAGATAATATAAATTCCGAGAAAATTTAAACTATATAAAAATTTCTTCATATTATTGCAAATATATAATTTGTAAGTGAACATTGTAACCTTTCAACACTGATTTCTAAGCGAATGAATTTTCATATACTAACATTTCATGCATTCCAAATGTGATGCCACAACAACGAAGAGCGTGACTTAATAACTTTGATTGATGAATAAAGAAAATCGAAACCCAGTAGTGTGACATGCAGTATGACGCTACTATGAGACAGTCAATACTTTATTTTGAGGTAAAAAACTGTATAAAATACATATGCCTAATGTTAGAAAAGGTCCATAGTTTTGTCATTGCATATTCTAAATAAATCATGTATGCCTATTCATTATCATGTTCAATCATTCTTGTTCATGAAAGGAAATATTTGATCTCATGCGAAAATCTGCTGTACAGGGTGCATTTGTCACTAATCCACGGATGCGTTCTTCATTCCACCCTCAAACACAGTCAGTAAGCCCCTGTGGGTTGAAAACAAGTCATCTCTAATGAGACCACTTCATTGCTTCCTTAATTTAGATTTCGTCAGATGTGATTGCCTTGAACTATTTCCATGATACGCCATATTAACGTCTTTGATGCTATTAAATGTCATGGATGATTTATTAATTGCACAGACATTAAATAGCAGTAGCAGCCGTCATTAATGAAGTTATGAATTCCATGGTATTATCATTTTCATAGAAGAATACTGTATTTTTTCCTGTATGTTATTAAAAATTTACAATTGCAAGTTCCGTTTCTTCTATGAACAGCTCATTTTCCTAATACATCATTTATTGATTACTTTTAGAATTACGTCATTCATCGCCTTGTTTGTATCACTTTTGTAATGAAAAATTCAAAGATTTGATTCCCACAACTTTTTTACGGTTTGTATTGATATTTAATCTACATAACACTACCATACTAATATGCCGGTACTAATATGGAAAAAGTAACCAAAAAGTGACAAACAAATAAATCAAGTCAACCAAAGAATGTAGATGAAACTTGCACTAAATAATATGGAATGTTTTTGAATGATAACAAATGTCTTCCAGAATAATATTCAACATTACAAGAAATAATATTTAGATTCTGACTGATCCCATACCACTACGTGTTATATTTCTCTTAAGACTTATATTAAGCATTATTTTGTAACTTCGATAAGGCTATGTGTAATCATACCTGACCGCTGATCTGATAACGATGCACTTTGAAATTTTTACCAATTTTCTACATTTTAAGCCCTGTTTCTTATTAGTACGTATCTCACTTCAAACCATTACGTATTAGAATCGCTGGTGTTTTTCAGCAGCGGAATAAGATGCAGGGGCTCTTGTAGATTGATTGTTTTCATTATGGATTTCATGAATTTGCTTAATCGAGAACAATTTCTCTATTTGTGCAAGCAAATTTCAGCTAACTCATAATTTTTGTTAGTCTTATAAGCTCTCTTGTATTTTATGCATTGTTTTCAAATGTTAGCTTTTCAGCCTTTCCTTTTTATACGCTTTAAATCCCAGAGCTTTTTTTTATATCAATCATAGTGTTTCCTTGTTTATCTTTATTATTCTAATAATTTTTTATATTGATATTCTTTAACTTTATTCTGTTTACTTTTCAATAATATTGAATTATTTAATAATTCAATCAGTTCTTTCTCCTCGTTTTAGGCCTGTCGCCATCATGATCGAGATTTTTGAGTATTTTAATCGAATAAAAAACATTCTGCGTATGTTGTTTTTGTAAATCAGCAAGTTTACTAGTCTCTTTCCTGCGATTTTTAAGTATACATTTTATTCATTTAACTTTTAATATTTTTATATTTTCAGAAAAATTAGTTTCACTTAAAATAATTCGTAATTATAACAATAAAAATATATTGAATATTACGCTTTCCTTGAATTATATTATTGTTATGAATATTGAATAATTTTAGTTGCAAAAACTTAAATTTAAATTAAATAATTAACTAATATATACATGTATTTACACACATTATAGATATTTAAATATCTTATTTGAGTTAATACTCATTTTTACATGAATTTTTTAAATGTAATTCAATCATATTTTCTATAAAAATGAATTCAAATTTCAATTAATTTCTGCTGCTCCTTATCTTTATATAGGTTTATTTTTTATATTTTTTTTATTTTCTAGTATTTTTAATGCTTATCTTATATCTTGCTACGTTATAAGATTTCAGAAAATTCCTTTGTTTTTTAAGTTTTATTTGTCAAAAGAAAATAAACTTTTGTGATGATTATGATGATGGTTAGGCAACCATTTTATTTGAAAGTGTATAGTTAGTTATTGCTTCTTTAAGATTTTATATAAAGAGGATTCTTTTAAATTGGACTTGATGTGTGAAATGCAATATTAAGGTGTAATTTGCAACTAGGATGGCACGTTCAGATAGATGTTTTTGTTTAAATTACTACAGTCTAATATAGCCTAATGGCCGAAGACTGTTATCAAGTATGTAAGCATCAACCGTAAGCTGCCTTCGAGAAGGAATTTTTTTGATCTTTTCAACGAACTTAATGTCATAAGAAGGAAACTCATAAATCTCTTATGTACTCATTTTAAATATATTTATACAGTAAACAGAAATTTATCATTCATCTGTTATTCCACATGGTTCGAATCATTCGGGGAAAGAATTGAACTTCTGAGCCTGCATTTCGAGGAACATAATCCAAAAAAACAACGCCATAAAGAACATTTTTATGTATTAATAATTTAGTCGTTTAATGTTACTTATTGTTAATACATCCTAAAATATTTTAAACAAATTGTTAAATGGCATTATTTATATGATAAAATATTTTGTTTAAAGTAGTTTGCATGACTGCGCTAGTAAATATTTGAGTTTAAATATTTGAGAATATTTGAGAATAATTAAATAAATCTATGTTTAACTACATTGACACAAAATAAATATTCCCGCTGAAGAGAATATAACTGCATTGTTAATGTTATCCTTTACCTTCCTTAATAGTAGTACATCTTCTCTAAAATTGGACATAATCCTTGTGAAGAATGAATTATTTTGAACTTCTTGGTGAATTTAAAAGGAATTGAAAGACGTTTAACTATAAATTCAACATTAAACATCTATATGCATTTAAATAGAAAATCTAATCTTCAATACCATTAAGTGAATTCTTCTGAAATTAAATTTTAGAAAATGCAATTTGTTACCTCTCTTTCCATTATTAATCCCGATTTCGATGAAATATCTGATAACAGCCCCTATAACGTGATCTTTCAAATCCCTTTTAATGAAAGAAAGAGGGCTAGTCAATATTACCTACCACCCCCCTCAAAAGAAATCCACCTTTTTAATCGGGAATTTCCACCATTGCTTCACCATCATCTGTCTTTCCTCTCTAGGAGATAGTAGGGATAAATCCTTTTCTATTGCCTTTTCCACTATCTCCGGGAGGATTATAAATAAAAAAGAGTCCGCTTTTATGAGTTTATTGGTGACATATTTTTTCTGCCAGTAGTCGTAGGGGAAAACTGACTGTCTGAAAGATATTTTTTCGTAACCGAAATCGCTTCTCCGTAACGCTTGATACCATTTTTTTTCCTGGTGGATATTGTCTGGTTCATTGTATTAATAAAAAGATTTTTATGAGATTAAATATTAACAAGACATCTATTTCTCTGTTTATATTGTATTTTGTAAGTAATATTAGTATGGCAGTAAAATTTAGTGAATTAGTCACGAAAAATGCTGTATGTTGCCAAAATATTTATTCGTTTCTCCATTTTTATTAGGATGATATTCTTTTCAAAAGATTCGTGATTATTAGAGAAGCAAAAATTTAGTATAACATAGTTAAAATGGTAACATTACTTTGAATGTATAATTTATGATTTTTCAGGTAGTTCCAAAATAGTTAAGTGAAGTATTTTAGGAATTTAAAGAATGAAGTAAGCATTTTAAATTGTAAAGATGATTGATTATTCATGATTTATTATTCATGAAACTTATAATCATCAAACACATTGATCATCATTTCTA
Source organism: Latrodectus geometricus (assembly GCA_026290005.1). NCBI lineage: Eukaryota > Metazoa > Arthropoda > Arachnida > Araneae > Theridiidae > Latrodectus > Latrodectus geometricus. The sequence goes on along the minus strand of JAPDSC010101593.1, from coordinate 62,966 downwards.
AATTCATTAGGATTTGTTATAAATTAAAATTATTTATCATCGTTTCTAAAAGGCTTACAATTTATTTTAAAAATAAAATGAAAATTCAATTTAATACTTAAAAATTTTAATCAATACAGAATGTTTAACTTTTCGAGAACAGGAAAAAATTTTAATTTATTAAGATAATTCAAATCAGTGTGATATTTACTTTCATCACATTGTACACTCACTGTGGAAAATAAAGCAATTATCATTAAATTATTAAAACATCTACAAATACTCATTTAAATGATATTAAATTTAGTAGAAAAATAACTGCTAAGTTTCTCAATAAAATAAAAAGGATTAAATGCGAAGATAAAAAATATATTACATTTTCATCTGTAATAAGATGATACTGTATTGGTATCATCAACAAAAGAAATATGAAGTCAAAACAAAACACAATTATCAAACTATGTGAGCATCATGAAAAATTTACTGCGCATAAATATACTATGAAAAGTTAAACCACAGTAAAATATACTGATCGCAATTCTTTTGTAAAGCATTTTCCAACATTTTGAGAGAGAAGATAGGTAAAGAACAAGCTGTTTATGCTTTCAATTTTAATGATACGCAAATATCTTTTGTCAAGTTATCAAATTTAAATGATTCCTTAAACATAACTTTCTTCCAATATAACATAGTTCAACTGATATAAGGTGAAATCGTTATGAGATTTTGATTCGGATTTATACGGAAACATAAACTTGCTATAAATAGGTGTATGGCTTATAATGTGTAGATTTTTGCTGTCATTAATTATAGATATTGTAATACTAATACTACCATAGGTGTCATACGTACCATAGGTGTCATACGTACAGAGTTAACTCTTTCATTCTGCTTGATAATAGTATACATTAATATTCTACAAGAATATACATTAATATTCTACAAGAATATACATTAATATTCTACATTACATTAATATTATACAAGAATGTACATTAATATTCTACATTACATTAATATTCTATGAGAATATACATTAATATTCTACATTACATTAATATTCTACGAGATTGATAGCACTCGAACATTTAAAAGTAAGCATTTTGGAAATCTTTGATCGTTTGTTTAGTCGGGAAATGATAAAAAGTTGATTGCAGGTGATTCGAGCATTATTTGTAAGACATCAATATTCCTCGGGAATAATAACATTCGTCTTTACAAGTAGGCATTTGGGAAATCTTTGGTTGGTATGGAATCGTTTCCATAGTCGTGAAATGACAAAAAGTTGATCGCCAATGAATTGAGCATTACATATATGTGATAACTATGCTTCTATTCATCTTCTTGCTTCAATTCAAGTCAGCGTACAAAATCTCTTAATCAATACCTCGAACCCAATGAAACAAATTAGCCTAGAAATCAAATCATACCAACATTTCAAACTTACTTTATTCGCCGTTACTTGTAACTTCTGTAACCCTTGCTGTTATTTAGTACATCTCAATTATTTCAACAGAAAACTACAATATCACCAATTAAGAATTTCTCCCGAAAATTAATTTTTCGACATAACGTTTAGAAATATATGTAAATGTTTATTTATTGTATAGAGAACACTAATATAAATACATCTGCAAAATATTGCTTTATTCTATATGTAGCTCTACTAAATTCGCCCGTATGTCATATTCAACATTTTAATGAGTAGAAATTCTGGTATTGAAGTACTTGCATCTTTCCGAGCTTAATTATCCTTCATGTACAAAAAAGACCGAATAGTAACAAACCTACCAGACATCATACGCAAGGAGAATAGCATAATATATATATATTTCCTATAATATAATGAATAGATTCAATCAATTATTTATTGACATGATATTTTTTCATTAAAATGTATTATTTCAAATTTGTTTTTATCTAATTTTAAAAGCGTTTCTAATAATATCTTTATTATTTACTCATTAAAAAATCATCTTACTTTTTATAAATTAACTTTTAATTAATATTAATATTAAAAAACTCTTATATTGATATTTAATTTTCTTCGATGGATAGAATTTACTTAAATAAAAAGATATATTTGGTTTAATAAAATAAAATACTGGAATATATATTTAGTTTAATAAAAATTAATAATTTTATTAAACCAAATACACATATATTTCAATAGTTTTTTTCGTTAAATATTGCAAAATAAGCTAAAAAAAATTATTTTTCCATCCATTTTAGAAATTTTAAAATATTTTTAACATTTTATGTAAAGAAAATTTTTAAAAAAGTACGTAACATAAGAAAAGCTTTTAGTTACAATAAAAGGAAAGAAATTTTAATTTATTTTATCGTTTTTTAAAATTATAAATAGATATATAATTCCGTAGCTACATCATACAAAATTCATCAAATGTTACAAATTTCCTTCTAGTTTTTTTTTCTTTAACCATTGAACTATAAGATAACTTTCTTTTAAACTTTAAATATTATTAAGCAAGATTACTCTAAATGCATAGCATTTTCTATCACCGTGCAAAGGAAACATATAAACTAATTTTTAAAGTTACAAATAAATGTATAAATAATATGATTTCTATTCAAAAGATATCTTTGATATACTAATATTCAATAAAAATACATTTATACTTGGTAATGATCGCAAATAAAATGCATGGGATCTAAATATAATTCGACATAAAAATGAGATCGACTTTATTCGAAATGAAAAATATCACATCATTTGAAATCAAGATATTTGCTCTTCGCGTGCAAATAAACAAAAGTCACAATAAATCCTTTTTATTACTGATCTGATTCCCTAATTGGTGACAGTTAAAGAGCAACTAAAATTTTTCTAAGTATGGGGATTTCAATTACAGAGGAATTCTTGGAAGGAAATTACTATAGTTACTAGATTTTTTCTACATTTAATTTGATCAAAGTCTAGTGATCATGGTAATAAGAGAGCCATACTAAAAATATCTTTTTTCTATGAAATTGATAAAAAAAAAAGTTCAGCTTTACCGTGTGTATTATAATTCGGGTTCAATAGCTCTTCAGAAAATATGACTGGTGCACCATCATATCATCCATGTGATTCTGTTTGGTCAATATTCTAAATTGATTGACATGAAATGTTAGTCTTGATCAGCATAATCTAAATTCCTTCAAAAATTCCAGTGTATTCACATTCTAAGTTGTTCACAAGTTGACAAATCCGGTGCTTTTCTTCAACAAAATAATCATTTGATATTCCCTGTATCATTAAATTAAATGTATCATTAAATTTAATTTCTCACTTAAAAAAGATATTACTCCAATTTCATTACATTCAAGAGTGATATTCGCAACACTACGACAAATCAAATGTCTCGTGAGATTATGAGACAACATTCCTAGTTAATTGTAATAAGGGTTAATTTTCATTTGAATGATATCTTGCAGTAATGGCACAGAAATAATCTTCCAATGTTCGTTCTATAGTCTTGAACTACTGTGCTCAGCTTTCTTGAGAATGGGTCATTGTTAAAAACTGTTAGCTTTATTTGTATAAGGTAAGCAAGAAAGTCCCTACCATTTTTAATGATCCAAAAAAACATGACCTACAGGAAGTGTAACCTACTGTTAGTCCTCGAAGGAATCACCATTGGCATCCAGCACCTTCTGCTAAAGTTGTCTCCAATTGTGTTTTAAACGCAAAGAAGTCCGTGAGTGTGTAACGTAGTCTGCTTCATCGATGAAGGGTTTTCCACGAAAATGATTGTCCAGGGAATGGAAAAGATGGTATGATCTGATGATGAAAGGTCAGGTAAGTAAGTAGGGTTACACAAAGTCTCATAACAAAGTCACTGAATGGTATTTCTGGTCACATTTGACTGCAGGCTCGTAATGATTGTTTGGTCTGTTGATAGCAGCTCTTAATGAACTACTTGACGACTAATCCATCAGAGGGGCGTCCACTGTGAACTGCATCACAAAAGACAAATCTCACGATCTTATTTTGTGAAACAAATGTTTTGCTATACGTTCATTCTCAGCACTATCCCTAAATGCTTGACATATTTGGTGACTGGATACAGCAGCTGATAAGCCCACTTTGAAGTCGTAAAGCATACATCGAACGAGCCCTTACAACACGTTTAATTCTCTTCGCTATTCCGTGAATAACAATTGGCGAATGTGCGCGGTGAACCTGTTTTTAAAATGACTGATATTTCTATTCTCGACAAATTGGTGTCTCAACCACGTCATACACTAATTTGCATACTTATTCTCCTTTCATTAAACGGAACTTTCTTGTTTATCTTGTATATTAACATAAAAAATTTTTGAATGCACTTAGAATTTTTGAATGTACCATTTGCATTTCTCAAGATTTTAGTTTGTCTATGACTATCCTCGGTAGTTTATTTTTATTGTAATCTGTGTGAGATGAACTTCTTTCCTTAAATATACGACGTTCTGTACATAATTTTGTGATATTTAATAAACTATACCTTTCCCTTTCTTTTTTTTAAATTTTCTTTCGAAAAAGAAAGGACAGGAATTAATTGTTTATTAAATCTCATAGAATTCCCTTTTACAATTTGTCAGAAGGAAGACATGTTCATTATACATTTTCTTTAAATTAAAATATTAGCATTTAAAAAATCATACTTTTGCAAGAAAAATAATTACAGTTTTTAATACTGAACACCAGAATAATCTTAAATTTCTTAATTCATCACCTCTCAGTTTTAAAGTACATACCTACATAAACTACTTAATACAATAAGTAGAAAAGGTAAGTTCTTTTGAAAGAAGCAAAAAATAGGCAAGAGAAAAAAATAAGAAAATGCTTTGAAAAAAAAAGAAATTTCAACAGATGAGTTTGTGAGAACATGAATAATGTGTAATTACATAATCTTCTCATGGGGAATTATTCATAATAGAAAAACTAGTAAAAAACAATAAAGTAAGATTTAGTACAGCATTTTTTAACTTAAGATTAATAATCAGAGTAGTTTTTAACATGTAGGGTCGAGCAAAGTCTTTACAGACACTTTCTAAAACTAAAAATTGTGACTCATTTATATTAAAATTTATAAGTAATTATTATTGTTGCGGGTTTTTTTTCCCTGGGTTCTTTTTTTTTTTTTTTGTTAAAATATGCATAATCTATCAATTGTCAGAAACTTCTAGAATATTTTTCCACTGAAAATAGAGATTATTTAAATGTTATTACAATTCCAAGGAATTGTATAAAAAATATAATATAAAAACGATATGCTTTTTAAATTAGAATCTAAATTATAAAATCATAAATAGTAATTTATAGACATAAATCTTTTTTAAAATAAAATTTTATAGTATACTGTACGATTTAAATTTATTTAAATCATTCAAGAAATGGATTTTAAACTGTTATTTTTAAGTGTCCGCTAAAACTCTCATCTGAAATATCAAATTCAAAAAACATAGTTGCAATTTTTGATACGTATTCAAAATAATAGAATGTTGTAGAATGTATCCTCGCATCTTGTTGATGCTCATATATTTACTTACTTATTTGGAATCTCAAAAATATTTAAGTATACTCTCTATTGAAAAATTTATATTAGTTCTATATGTAGATCATTTACAAAACTAACTCAACTATAATAAGACATCCGAGAGAATCAAAATTCGAGGTCCTTTTTGGAGCATGTAGACGATATTCATTATATTTATAAATTAAAGAACATATGATTTCAAAAATACATTGAATTACTCTATGTAATGAAAAATATACATCATCATTACGATAGCTACTTAATTCAACATTCAAACTAATGCCGAAAATGAATATTTATCAACTTGTCTAACATCAATAACAAAAATTTTATTTTTTTTTGAAATTAAAATAAAATGGTCTTATTTCCCTTGTGAATGGCTTGTAATTAATGGTGATAAATTAGTTAATTACTGCACAGCAATATTCGCAATATATACAATAATTCATGAAGATATGAACTGATTGATTTTTTATATCTGTTGTATCGAACAAAATAATATTTAAGATAAAGCTAAACTTCAATTTCAAAAAATTTAAGTTTTGAAATTTTAACATTTTTTACTGAACTTTATAAAAAAATTTTTTCAATATATTCATTAAAATGTATGAAATTCACAATATTCTAAATAGAAAAAAAAGTTAATACAACATAACTTTATAAATTTAATCAAGTACTATTTCTCAAGTAAAGCAGTACTTATAAGAATCAAGAACGACGTTATTATTATACTACAGAAGTGCAACCCAAGCACTGAATTATAACTAAGACTTAACAACAAAGAGAGAAAGCGACCATTAACTGCTTTTATATTATTAAACATTTTCTTAAGTATAAATATGATAATTAGGAAAATATCAGGCATGTCAGTTGCGACAATAAAACATGTGATCCAAAACTATCATCAGCAATTATAAAGTAAATAAAAGTTATTAAAGTATTTTCACGTGAAGATAAAATGTAACCATTGAAATTTTCTTTCATAGTTTTAAAAACCGAGCAAAAAAAATATTTGATTTGTTCAAAAAAACCATTAATGCATTATTTATTTCCACAATATCTCCAACTGTTACAACTTTCACCCAGACATTTCTTTTAGAAAAGAAAATGCATGTTTTTCATCTTTTATCAAAAAAAATAGGGATGAACTTTTCAAATATTTTTCCCTACGTATGTTCAAAAGTGGCTTGTAGCAGATTGTTATCGGATGAATTTTCACTTTACTTTAAAAGTGCATTTTCATTGCCCACAACGTTCTCTGGTGATTTTTAATGCATGCTTTCCAAATGAAAGAATGACTGGTAGAGCGATCTGGGTGGTCGTCATAGCAACGAAGATGTTATGACACATCTTGAGGAACATCAATTTGGCCACCTGCCATCATTGGGACATGGCTTGTAGATGGTATAGTGTCACATATTTTCTTTTGTCCCCTCTTTTCCACTCTTCCCTACTTTTCCCTTTTTTTTTTTTTTTTTTTTTTTTTTTTTACTTGAATTTTCCCTTTTTAGATTTTGAAAGGTTCTAAAGATATCACTTTGATATAACAGCTTTATTCTTTCATCGAAGATAAAATAGAAGAAAAGTATTCCATTCTTCAAAACTATTACTTAATTTATTTCGAATCTTAAATTTATGCTGTTTTGAATACGCTTATTTGCTAATTTTGTACTATGTAAATTTCATGGTAATTTTAAATAATTCAAAAATAATGTTATTATCAAAATTTCGATTTTTCCATTAATAAAATTAAACAAACATTTTTTTTATTTTTATATATAACTAATAGATAATTTGTAAAAAGTAAAATAGACTTTTTAATCCTTAATCAAAAGGAAAGATCATCTCCCAACATGTGTTTAACCATTATCAATACAGTTAACTTAAAGCTCTTTCCAGCAAATAAATTCTTATGATAATCTTTTATTAATCAAATATAAATTATATTCTGACTCATTTTAACCTGTTTGAGTGAGTTTTTCTTTCCATTGCTTGTTACAGTACTCAACATCTCATTATGGCCCAAAAAATAACTGGTGTGATTTGCTCAATTTCGGTTGCGGTCCTTTAAGCTGTTCAATTTCATGCATATTCATTTGGAACATTCAGTTTTTCAATCAATAGTTCTTATCACAATTTTTCCAGAATATTTATAAAATCTTCATGAAAGACGTATTTCTCTACATACTATTCAACACTTGTATGATTCAAATCTTGGATAAGCTGTACTACATGCCAAAAGTAGTACTAAGCCACATCAGCCACATCAGTCAGTCATCCTTATTGCTAATATGGCATAGGATCATGAGTTCTAATAATGTGTTTATATTATATTGATCATTATCATTCTAACAATAACCCTGAGTTAGTAGAATAAGCTCAGAATTCCCTGTCATTTATCTCTAACTCTTACATTCTAACATGTCAATAATTAGATTTTAATTTTGGGAACTCTAAATTTTTTCCTTTATGTTCATTGATGTTACCTTGTTCATAATTTCATGGATATTGGATTGGATTGAAACTATTCATACTCTTCATAATATTTACTGCTTGTATATGTGATCTCAGTAAGATCAAAATAATTATTTTATAGTTTTAGTCACTGATTATATCTGGTATGGCAAAGATGTAGGTGACATTAATTGTAGATTACAGTTACTTTTTGCAGTTGTTTTAAGTACAGATTTAATGTCACATTTTATTTCAAATATTGCATATAATTATTGCATAAAAAAACATGTATAAATCAAACATGAAGATGATTCTAGGGTCATTCTGTTTTTGTGATTTAATGAAATAGTTGAATGCTATTTTTAGACTAAATATTTCATAGAGACTTCCAAAATTACTGTTGTACTGTTAACCATGTTAAATTTTACATGGGTTGCTTACAAATTATTATCATCATAACATTGAAGAGACTTTTAATTTTAATTGTTAATGATTCAATTTAATATTTTAAAAAACAAAAATATATCAGAATTTTCAAAAAGAATAATTCTCAGTTGAAGTCATGATTTGATATATATATGTGTGTGTGTGTGTGCAATAAACGTTAAGTATAATCTATACAATTATGAATTATATATTAGTATTTAACAATATTATTTGTATAAAATTTAATGATAAATTTAAACTAATAAAAATTAATGTTAAGTTTAGTAATAATAAAATAAAAAAACATTTAAAAATTTTGGTATTCAATATATCATCTGCATTTGCTTTAAATTATGCTGGAAATAGCAATCACCAAATAAATGTTATGCCATTTAATAGTTTATTTTTCATTTATTTTTTAATAGTTTATTTTCAACTTGTATAATATTATAATAACATAATAATTTGAATTTGAATCTATACATTTTCTTTCACATTAATCAGACAATTAATGCAATAATTCTCAACAACAAAATTATTTGCTATAGTATGTATAAAATTTAAAGTAAATATTAATTATATTTTTTTACGGAATCCACACTACACAGAATTTTGAATAGTAAAAGATATATTTAAATATAATTCAAAAATAAGGAATCCTTAAAACTATATTTACAGAATATGAAACTAATGTATTCTTAATTAATTCAACTAATTTAAGCATGAAAATAATCGTGAACTCTTGTTTTAATTTGAATATCACACATAATTTAATATGATTTTCATTTCAAGATGAGAAAATATGAAATATGCTCATAAAGTTAATTTTGCTAATGAAATGCAGTTCAAATCTAATAAAGAAATATATTCTCATTATAAATTCAAATGCATGTTTGCTATACATATCTCAAAATATACATATCTTCTTTGCGTAGAAAAAAAAATTGAGATGAAAAGCATAATTAACAACGACGGTAAAGTAGAAATGCATGATATTAAAAAAAAATCGTGATTTTTTTTCGGTTTTTTATTTCGCTAAATGAAAGCGGTGCTATCAAATGCTCCTGAGTATGAGACTTAAAAGACATTTTTTTCATTCTAAACATTAAAATGAAAAGGAATGGCAGGGAAAAAAAATGGAACTTCTAAACAGTATTCTATTTGTTTTCGTTATGCAGAAGAAACTCATGCGTTAGTTTGTTAAAATCTTACTTATTTATCAAATTAATACTTAAAAAAATTGCATTAATTGAAGTACATTTCTCAAAACTTTGCAGTAATTTTTTTTATAAAAAAGGGAGCTTCAGTGAAAAATGTGTTTCATTTTATTCAACAAATTTGAATACATTTCGTATTTATGCAGCAAAATGTTTATATTTAATGACATTTCATTTCTGCAATATTTTCAAAAAAATTGTGAAAGTCAGTCTCTAAAAACTCTTAGAGTCTCTAATTGTGAGAAATTTATAATTGCTAAAAATGGCACCGAAACCTCTAATTCTATTAAGATTGGAAAAAAAATTGAACTACTTAATATTTAAATTTGTATCAAAGAATTTAAAATTCTGAAATAATCTTGCTGAGTGAATTAATTTAGTATATTAGACTTTTCTTCTAATGAAAAGACAACTAAATTTCACTTTAATTACACATTTCATTTCAGTTAAAATGTTTAATCATTTTTTAATTTTTTTTTGTTTGAAATTTAGAGATGATTGCCGAAGCTGTGTTGTTGAAATACTTTTATGCAGATTTATTTAAAATATTAGTAATATATTTAATTTCTAAGTTTTTATAAAACATTTTTAAAATTATGTGATAACCTTTTATAAATAACTCTGTATAACTTAATATCTTAATACTTTTTTAATATACAAACAAAAATAATAATGTTATTTTAATCCTAATTTCAATTAAAGGCAATAATCTTTTTCTTTTGTTACTGTTTTCATTCAAAATTTACATTTAAGTCATTTGGTAGTAAAAGAAAATCTAGCTGCTTTTTTCTAGTCTCTATAACTTGCTGTCAAAGGCTTCGTAAACACATAACCTAGGGTCATCCCCCTTAAACTGAGATCAAAATTTAGAATGTTTTCACTCATGTGGCATTTAGCCAACAAACAAGAGAGCAAAGCACCTTAACTTCTTCAAAACATCCTTTCACTGTTGTGAACAACATAATTTGAATCTTTATTGCTTGATCGTAATAAAACCGTGTAGAAAATGTGTTTTTCCGTACGAAATTCGGCAAAATTCTATGCATGGTAAGTCATTTTATTTTCATAAATTATCTTGGGAGTCATTAGAATGATATATCATTAGATTTTTCCTCATACCGCTAATGCGATATTTTTCATTGATGTAACTAAAGGTAGATTAAATTAATGTACCGAACATTATGCACCGAGTTATTGATATCGGAATTCAAATATAGTTTTGATTTGTCAGCATTACTTTAATTTATTAATTTTTTGACATTTTTAAAATAAATCATCTTCTTAATGTTTTTTAGAACCCATTGTTAATATTGTAAAGATTTTAATTTTTAAAAATATATAATATTATTTGTAAACAGTCTTAAATTAAAAAAAATGTTAAAAATTTTCGTCAACAAGATTATAAGAAAATAGAAACAGAACATAATTGTTTTATTTTTGAATGTGAAAATTCAAAAAGAAAGAGTATTGTATTGTAAAGAATGGTATTGTTTTTTTTTTTGTGGGGTTGGGCAAGTTTCTTGAATCTACTGTAGAAAAGTATTCAACCATTTATCACAAAAATTTTTATCATGCTAAATAATGAACATGCCTGTTAAAGGATTAAATTAATAAAATTGATTTAAAATATTTTTAAAAAATTTTAAAATGCATTATAATATGCTTAGAAATTTTTTATCTATTTTAATTTCAATAAAACAATCGAATCTAATATTCATGTAAATACTTATTATGAATTTATTACATTCTTTGTGTATTTGCAATGCTGTGTGATTTTCATGATTTACATTATGAGTATATTTTTCTTCATAAAATTATTAGAAAAATGGATCTCTTATATGAAATATTTTCGATAATATAATAAAGCTTCATAATTGACTGTTAATTCCTATCTAATATATTATTTTAACGAAATTTCTATGATTTGTTTAAATCTGTCAGTTGTATCTAAACGCAATCTTTAAACACAGTTATAAAGATGTAATATAGTTCAAAATTCATTCATTTTAAGGCATTTCATCTTATTTGAGAGAGACAAATGTTTGTTGTTGTTAAATGTCGTTTATTCAGACCTTATTAGTTCCAACATTCGGTTAATCCCGATGAGCTTCAAAGTTTCATTCAGATGGATTTACAGTGATTAACTGAATGTTTTGCTTTATTTTCCCATCAAATTATCTGATATGATTAGAAGTGAACATGTTTATTGGTGAGACTAGTAAAATGTGGTTTTATAATTTTCGAATCCATTTAAAATTTATTTTAATAAAATAATTTGTGTTTTCTCCGGACTTTAGTTATCCATTCAGTGCATGATGCAAAAACAGTCATATATATAAGTTTTGTTAATACCAAGTTAGAAATAATGAGACTTACGCATGATATCGCATTAATTGCAGCAATATTGTGCGATGCAAAGTTAGGCAAAGTATATGAAAATTGATTGATTGATTTCTCAATTGACTGTTCTTTCTGCTATTTGTTTTGAGCAAGAAAGTTAATTCACCACCGATACTTATAGTTTAAGATGGATTTCGAAACTACTACAAAAATCACGACTTAAAAAAAATTGACAACGCCATCTGTTGAACTGAAGGCTCAAGACCTAACCATTGTACTGCCAGCTCGGCTTCCTTATGTTTGAAACTAAGCTCTAAAAACAATAGCATTTCTATTAGATTTTTTTTTTCATAATATTATGTATACTAACATATAGACACTGCGCAAGGTCGTAAATAATGAAACTACTGCTATCGATATCGATAGCAATAGTTTCATTATTTACGATCTTCATTTCCATTTTTCCTTCCCTTTTGCAGTTTTCAAAAATTATATTAATTTTGCCTACTGTCTAATTATATTAAAAATTACCAAATAGCATAATTTTATCAGCTAATATCTCTTATGATTGATACTTTTATTTATTTACAATTTTGTTTAAAAAATATATTAAAAATAAATGAAGATGTCTTTAAATATACATGGATATGTTTTTCTCGACTTATTTCCCTCGCATAGAACTAATTTTATTAGATATCATTTCTCATTGAATAATTGCAAAATATTTCTTAAGTGTACTTATTAAATACGTCTCTCAGTTATGCTGTCAAAAGTAATTTTAAAAGCTTATAAAATATGTAAATGAGACTTATTTTTGAATCTGTACTCCGATTCATAACATTCTTGAGCCGCTAAATGATAAGAGTAAGAAATTCTTCATTTAGTCCACCCTAGCAAATCTGCAGATCGATATCGATTAAAGATAAGCGAAAGTGGAAATAAACAGGGCGAGAAATGCAAAATCAATTCATCTGATAAAGATAAATCAGCTCGATTGATGGCGAAGAAGACGACGAGTGACAGACCACTTGAGAATCGGTATTGAGCGCTGACATTCATCCGCAATGAATTATCGTGTAGGATCTGTTGAAAAACATCATTACCTCTCAACGGATTGAGTCCACACATTTTATCAAATTGGAATACTGATTCTGATTTATCAACATTTAACTCTTATCGCGAATGTAAAAACTTTAAGAATGTTCGGTGTTTAATTGTGAAAATATGCTTGGAATCGTATTAAAATATCATTAACATTAATTTTTCTACTTTTATTAAAAGTAGTTCTAAATAAATTATTAAAAATAGTTCTAAATAAAAATTCAGAAACATTTATTAACAAAATATAATACAGAACGCAAAAAAAACTTAAAATAGAATTACAAAAAATTCCTGAAAAATTGTTTTATAATGCTCCCTACATATGCATACTTCGAAAAAATTTTTCATCTGTGTTTCCTATACTTGTGCAATTTTTAAACAGGAAATATTCATATAAAGGTTATTATGTTGTAAAAAATAATGTATGCATTTTTCATAGATGGTTTGGACTTTAATTGAAACCTTTTTTTGAGAAGAATATCCATATAATCATAGCTATCTGCTGTTAGTAATCTTTAATATGAATTATATTAAAAACTCCATTTATAAATTAAAAACTCCGTAAAATAAGAATTACATTAAAAACTCCGTTTGTTAAGCTTCAATGTTTTTACCAATTGATTCAAATAACCATGAATGGTTTCATAGGATACATATACTTCTTCAATCTACTTTTAATAATGATTTGTTCAAATAGATGGACCTCCTATAAGAATACATTTACCAGCAATAATAATATAATTTTCAGCATGTCAGTTCGTACAACGAAAATGCTGCCATAAATTTCCTTTCCACTGGTTACTTCGTTTTAATTCAAAATCTAAACTCAAAGTTATAAGGCTTTCTTTATCGAACACTTCTTATATATGTCTAAAAACATTAATATAAAAATACATATGTAAAGAGAGAATTGTGAAAACCAACAAAGCTAAAATTGTTAGAACATATTTTTTTCGCAGTAACATATGTTTATATATATATATATATATATATATATGCTTGTGTATCCATGTACCTATTTGTATTTACATACGTATATAGAGAGGAAGAAAAAGAGAGAAGTACAGAAGCATACTTTTTTCATGCGAAATAATATGGATTTTCGTTCTTTGTTTTTCATTTTGTGAGCAGAATTCAAAAAATTCAAATTCATTTCACCTTGGAGGAATGCATTTCAAGTTTTTATGCAAGACTGCACTTTAAATTCCCCTATATCTGTCTCTCTCAATATTTTCAAATTGCTTTTGAAATAAAAGCACCATATTTTTTAAAATATGGCTGTTTCACTTTTTTAAATTAGCTGCTTTCATTTCCTCTCACGTCCTTCAGATAAATGAAAATCTAGAGTAAACTGAAAACGTAAAATCGACAGTTCGAAAAGCACTCATTTCTTCATCGTTCAAAATAACTGCACTTTTCTCTTTTTCAGCGAATTTTTGTTAATCTAAAATGGTATTTGAATGTGTTAAATTTTTTAAATTACTTTTCAATAATTCATGATTGCTTTTAGAGTTCTATAACTCTTGTGTTATTAAAACGAATATCAGACATTATGCGTAAACTTAGAAGTTGTCAATATGTAAAAAACTCCAAGCTACGATATAGTGTGTTTGTGTCTGAGTGTATGTTTATGGCTTCTGACACTGTTTAAGAATATAATCAACTTAGATTGTAATTAAACAACTCATTTATATTTATTGAAATGTAAGAAATAATTATTATGGTTCATTTTAGTGGAAATGGTGCACAGCATATGACATTCATTGAGGCATAAAGATGACATTTAATATTTCAGGGAATGATATTTTCTGAACCAATTTTTGCTGATTTGCTTGTTTACTTACATGTTGTAACAGAAGTTAGAGGTTAAGAAATAAAGTCAACATTAAAATGTTAATTTCAGTCAAGTGAATATTATATGATGTAGAGTTACCGGAAATTCAAAATACTGCTTTAAATAAGAGCTCAAATGAAATATAATGCTTCACCATCAATTCTTGTTTATCCATTATTTATATCTGATGTTTTGTAAATGAACAGGAAGCTGAACAGTTATCGCTTAGATCTTTAGTTCAACAGTTTGGGGGTTCAATTTTTACATTGGGTGGAATTGTTTGCAGTTGTTCGATATTCATCTGTCTGCATGTTTAACTCTCTATAAAATTACATCTGTAAAGGTCTCTGTAAAATTAACTCTAGTACAAAAAAGGGAAAATCAAGGGAATGAAAATGGACAATCTGCGTCGATGTTAAAAAATGTCTCATCCCTATTTCTCTTTAAAAAAGTAATTCAGAACCCCAAACTCATACATGATATTAAAAAAAATGATTCTCCCAACAAGACGACTTTTATAAATGTTGTAAAGATCCTGTGCTAAAAGTTCTCTGTATTGTTGGCATCGTCTGAAAATATTATATATTTTTTCATGAATTGTTTTAAATTTGTTCTTTTCCCATAAATAATCTCGGTATACATTTATTTCTAATGTTTTGGCTGAAACACAATCTTTTTATGTAGCTTTTCACTGAAATAAAAAATATTTAGGATAAGCATAAATTTCAAATTCAGGTCATAGAGCAGTTTAACATTCAAAGACTCACATCAACCAAATTTTCTTTTCTAATCCGCTTACTCCTTAAAATTTATTGTATTTCATGTATGTCCTCATCTTTCTATTCACTGCTACATCAAGATACATTGTTGATCACAGAATCTAAGCACTCTTTAGCATCCATTCTTATTTGAACATTAGCACTTATATATCATACATAAGATACTTAATATACTTTTAAGTGAGAGTAGATTCATTCGTGAAGTATAATGATCAAATCATATGCTTATGATAACTACAAAGAGACAGAATAATTTCTTTACAAATTACAAGAGGTTTAAAACTTTACTTTGCCCAAAGTTTTGCATGGTTCATATTTGCATTATTGATTGTTATTTTCTAGGTAAATTTAGAGTGTAAAGTGTATAGGTATACAGATATATATATATATATATATATATATATATATATATATATATATATA
>JAPDSC010101593.1:35995-46878 GCA_026290005.1 Latrodectus geometricus | reverse complement strand
ATATATATATATATATATATATATATATATATATATATATATATATATATATATATATATATATATATAAATCCAACTGTATATATAGATATTAAAATCTAACTCTATATGACAATTATGACTATTTTACAGTTTATTTAACTGACGGAAAATATAAAGCAATATAAAATCTTATTTCAGAATTTTCTCTCGTCATGCTTCTTAAAAAATTTATATTCTCCATATCATCATAAAAAGATGCCTTCCTTTTATATGCATAATTTATTGCTTGTCTGCTGAATTTCATTAAAATAAATCAACAATCTAAAAATATATAGCTGTGACATAATTCGAAAAATTCTGAATAATTTTTATGACGTATTCTGTCTAGGCGCAACTATTCTTCTAATGGCTGCCGAAATTTTAATTATTATAACATTAATTTAATATTCAATAAGAGACATTTTACTTGTATTTAAAAAAATTATTAATAATAATTAAACAGTTCTTTTTTTAAAGCAACTGAATCAACTGTAATAAACGTTTATTCTTTGAATTTTAGTAAATTAGATTTTCTTATTTAGATAGATATTCCAATTTGCACACCAATATGCTACTACTAATGAATACTAGTTTACTGAATAGTATTATATTACAATGAATTTCTTAATTTTTTATGAAATGTATAAATAATATTATTTAAAACTGAGTGTATATCTTTAAAAATCATTTCTTTTTCCAGAAACATTTCTTTTCCGCTCATATACTATGAATTCGTAAAGGTATTTTTTCTAGTAAAATCTAGTAGCATCTTAAGCAATTTGTTGAACCATTGGAAATTCATTAATTTATTATTTTTAAAATTAAGTTATTTCAATAATTTAAAAATTATTATTATTGAATGAAACTTCAACATTTGAGTCGTAACATATATTAAAGGAAAAAACATGAATAGACTTATGTCATAGAAATATGTATTGTTCGATTTTTACTACACATATAATTAACGATTACCAATAAAATGAATCATTACATTTATTCTGACAACTTTCAATGTATTTTTTATTCCATTTATTATTAAAACAAATTTAGCGACGGTGAAAACAAAAGCTTGAATAACGGAACTTGAAACATTAGGTCCAAAAACTTATAATGAAACTGAGAAGTATTTACGTGTGTGTATGCTTTTCAATGAACAACGCAATGACTTTGTCCATGTCAGCTGAATCTTCAAAAGGAAACAGGGGATACCATGGAACTTAATGACATTTCCTTGGCAGTTCACTTCACGTCGAAAATTACCGATAATTAACCGTAACCGCACCAGATATCGTTCGTTGAGATAAGCGTTGTCATTTGCCAAAATAGTGCTGCCTCTATTTTTTATTTCCTATTCATTCTCCCCTGCAATTCAGCGAAGTAAGATAATTACTGTTTTTAATGCTTTCTTGAATAATTATTTAATCATTAAGTCACAATGTTAAAAAGTATCGCATTACATATGCAAAGAAGAAAGTCGTGTTTTTTGATGGTATAATGCTTAAAGTGTATAGGAAAAAGTCGATTTTAATGTATTTAAATAATTGAATAAATTCTTTTATATTTTTTGCATAAGTTTTTTCATTAATAACAATTATGAAAAAAGTAATACAAATGAAAATGATTAATTATTTCACATATATATGAGAATGCCTTCTTAACAAATTATTTAATCATTAATGCTGTGTCAAAGTTTCAATTTAATAAAAAATAATTTTTGGCTCATATTTTTCATTTATCTCAAATAACCTAAATAGCACGATATGGTTTTCATGAAATAGAAGAAAATAGTAAAATGGTAACGCACAACGCGTGAAAAATGACATTGTCAAATTAACTTCAGTTATGTACTATAGGTGGCGTTGAGGGAATCCTAAAGATTTTGCAGACAACGTCCATTTTCATAAATGACTTTCTCAGATTTAATATTCGTAATTCTCGCTCCATTTTGAATCGTAGTTCTTATTGGGCAGCCTATTGATGTACCTAAAGCACCAACTTTATATGGCAAATGTGTTTATTTTATATAACATATTTTATTAAAATAAAAACCTAAACTTCTGAGTGAAATACTTTTTCCTACATCTTGCTATTCATTATATTTTTTGAATTTTCTAGGAAATATTTGCATACAATTTTAAAGTTATAAAAACTAAATAAGCAGATTCCAACATTGGTAAAACTATTATAAATTTCCATAGATATTTTAAACAAATAAGATATATATTTACCGATTTACTACTTTGTAAATCATGTTAATTAAAGTATTTTCTTTTTTTATCAAAATAACTAACTTAAAAATCAATTATTTTTGTGTTTTCTAGAATTTATAAATTTGAAAATGACTCAACCCAAAAATTTAATAAAAGTATGAAGTAAAGACACTTTTTTTTTCTGTTATGCTGTTACATTTTAAGAGCTCTTTATACTCTTTATAAGATACACAATTTATAAATGATCTTGATTTTACAAAAAGGCACGAGAATTTTTATTGTGATCTTAATTTAATTTTAAGCCATTACTATATATATATATATATATATATATATATATATAGATAGATAGATAGATAGATGTAGGCAAATTAAACATATCAGAATAATCTGTTCCTTTAAAAAAGACTTAGTTAAATCTGTTTTTTTTTTTTCTTCCTTTATTTGTCTTCTTAAATGTTCGATAGTTGTTTTCTTAACATCTTTCTTAATTTTTTGCTTTTTCTTAATTTTCCCACTCCCTAAAATCTAACATAAGTTTATTTTTCACCAAAGTAATCAAGACTTATATAGACATTAATTTTAGGAAGCTATGAGTATGTTTTTATATTTAGATAGATGTGAAGTAGCTTACTATTTTTTTTAATATGGTTATTTCATAAGGGTATACTTAATTGATTTCATTAAAATGTAACCACTTTAAATCAAGTTTATCAATAAAGTAAATATGTATTGTAATTAACTATATAAATTTTCCTAAATAAATTTTTGAATGGTTTCCATGTAATATATCTTTTAGCTGGAAATTACAACTTAAAAGTTTGTAAAATTCAGAATTATTGCAATGAAAGGAATCCCACACTAAATTTGGTTCCATAAAAAATGTTATTGTAAAAACTTATTTTATGAACAAAATTTGTCTTCTTTTTCATTTACTGACAGGAAGGAAACAGATGACGTCTTAATACAAATATATAAAACTCCGAACTACATATTACTTTCCGAATTGAAATACACTCCCCGAAAACTTTTTAAAGGTCTACAAAAGTACTTTATAAAACTGATGAAGGCAAAGAAAACTTTCAAATGTTTGACACTGTGTTTCTGCATAGTTTTTCCAATGACAAAGATAAAATAACGTTAAAAAAAGAGACTACAGTTACATTTGCAGGAATAAAACGTTTGCCAATGAGGGATATCGACGTTTCTGGCAACGATGCGAAGAAAGGTTCTTTTATGTATTCTTTCCGGGCCGGATCGATTTGTCCACGACAGCAAAATAAAAGCACTTCCAGGCAAGTAACTGTAAAATTACTGCTCATTTTTTTATCAAAAAAAATTTATTTCTCTCTAAGTTAAAGAAATGGAGTTAATTATGCCAGCTTTGTAAAGTACAAACCCTGCTGTTCAGATCTTATTATGTCTTATGATGAGTAGCTACGGATTCTTACGTTTAATGCTAATCTCATTTTTCAGATTCGAGTAATATTTTTTAAAGAACTTCTTGTTTTATTTAAATTTTTATGAATAAATGTAGAAAGGAATTTTTCGAGTTTTGTAAAATAGCTAGAATGCTGCAGAGAAGAAAATTACAGTTAGAGCTAATATTTATCATTTGATTATAAAGTAGATTTTGATAATATTTTAAAATTGTCAAATTTAGCTATAATTAAAAAAAATATTGCATTTAGAATTTCTATAATTTTCTAAGAATTTTTCAGACTATATTATAAATTTTATCGAAAATTTTACTTAGCTGCTTAGAACCAAAGTAAAGAATATTGTTTATTTTTCAGAAATATGAAATGTTGACAAGATAAATTTTCTCCTGTATTTCAAAATCTATCGAATCGGATACTCTACTTAAAATTTTAACTTAAAAATAAAAATTAAAAACTAAAATTAACTAAGCAGTTGTTAAATTAATTTGATATATAAAATAAAAAAATAACTTATATAAAGAAATTATTTTTCTCTAAAACCTTAAGAGAAATAATTCTGTATTTGAGATACTTTTTTTAGTTTTAAATTGGCGATGCATACTCCAAAAAAGATCATTTAGTTGCTTAAATATATTTTAACTCATTTGATAGTCTATCAAGCTACATAATATCTTTCTTTTATGTGATGCTATTTAAATGTATGGTTTTATCCGTTCGCTACTAGATGGATGAAAATAGTATATCATTTCATCTCCTAAACAAACATATTTCTGATAAATAATTTAGAATAAAATCGCTTCTCAAAGACCTATAAAATGATATTCGAAATTTTTAACTTCTCTATATCTATTAGATTCTGTTTCTTTTTTTTTCCGACTCACATACTTTGTTCTTTCAAAAAGTTAATCTAGCGTGTTTCTATAAATCAGCGAATTTAATGAAGTAGAAATATTTACTCAGTTGAGAAAGTTTGGAGTCTTTACAAACCCAGGATAAAGGAAAACTTTCGATTGGTTTTAGAAACATTAATTGAGATTTCCAGTGAATTTCAGAGATCTCTATGCCACTTATATCTATTAAAATAGTTTCGAAAATGAAACAACTTTAATTTTATCCTTTGAAAAGAAGACTTTAATTTTAAGCATTTAATAAACAAATGCACGGCTACTGTACGGATGATATTCAAAAACTCGCTCCAAATTGTATTTATTTGTTTCAAAGTAACTATTAGAAGTATGCTACTTTTTTTTTTGTTCTTGAGAAGTTTGTATTTTATTAAATGAAAGGGTACGGACAGTTTCTATTATGATTATGTATAAAGTTTGTTTCATATTAATATGATACAAATTAATAGTAGAAGCATTTGAAGTATTTGTCTTACATTATTAAGAAGCAAATGCTTTAAAAGTATATTTTCACAGCAGTGAATAAAGAAAACTGAATTTTATTAAGTAAAATAATATAATTTAATATCATTTACTTATAATTTTTAACTAATAACTGCTTATTAAAGGTTATAATTGGAACAATTTCTTGCCCTCATAAAGTAATACATTATTGTAATGAACTCTCATAATCAAAAACAATCTTTCTTAAACTAGCATTTGATAAAGTTATTAATACTTATAGTTTAATATGAGCAAATCATAAGATATTATTTTTGTAGCAATTTAATAAAGATCATTATATTCTTTTAAGCAATGGAAAATTCAATTATTGATATAATGGTTTATTATATATTTTGTAGTTTTCTGCTTATCAAAGAATATATACAACAGAAAATGTTAAATAAACATAATATGCTTATTATGTTAAATTGATAAGCATAGCAACATTGTTCTAAATAATCTATAGAGCATAAAAAATCTTTAAGAATTAGATTACATGATATTTTTAATGGAGTGTTATACATAAAATAATTCTCATCATTACTTAATTTTTCTATATTGTTAATATAATATTTAATTATTCTAAAAAATTTTCAAATCTATTATTTTATATTCTAAAGAAATAGTGTCGCCCAATGGTTGCAATAAAAACAATTTTACTTTTCTATTTGAAAAAATATCTAAATCTCTTGATACATTATATTTAAAAATGTATCAACTTCGATGTTTAATTATCATATCAGGAATTTTTTGACTATTGAATTATACTCTATTTCGACCTTGGGAATCGGAAACCTTTCTCAACAAGTCTTTTGGACACAAAACTGATACGGTTGGAAGAACATGTCTTTCATTGTTACTTAAATTGTCTGAAAAATTCAAAAGACTAGTAGATTCTTTACTGGGAAAAGATCTTATTTCTGTTGCTCAAAGAATGAGTGTACAAGATATAGGAAAAAAATATTGCATTCAAACGCAGTCTTTCAAAATAATTTTGATATAAATTTAAAATTTTTAATTTTATGAAGAAATTTTTCCGACATTTTTTATTTAAATATAAACATTTTTTAAATATTTAAATATGTCATGTGGCCAAATTTTTTGTTTAGAATTATCAAAATTTAATCAACTGGAAACTGTGGGCTCTAAATTAACACTTCATGCCATGAACAAATTTGTTATTTATTCAATGGTTAGTGACGTAAAATTTAATGAAAATTAATGTGTGTAATTCATTTACTGTGAAAAGTAAATATGTAACAAAAATAATTTTATTTTAAACACATGGTATTTTTTTAAATACAATTATCTCTGAAAGAGAAATATATTTTCTGTCATCAACTTTTACAGAGACTAAAAAATTTAATTAATTATTTATATCAAAAATACATTTAGAAATTTAAAATCTCGAATTTTCAAAAAATTAATGAGTTATTTGTTATGAGCAATCAAATCATATTGGGACTGTATTTGGATTAAAACAGTGTGTTATATTTTTCCATCAATACTCCAGAAACTTATTTGTGGAAATCTACGTAGTGATTATCGCATCTATGGGCACTAGCATGATATTTTTTGTTTAAATTAAAATTTACATAAAAATATTTTGCTCTAAAAATTCTACATTGACTTCTTAAGGTTTTTAAACAATTTTTGATGAAAACAAAATTAGTTTACCAATAACATAACTTATGAATAATAACATTATACACTACTGGCCATTAAAAGTGCTACACCAGGAAGAAATGCAGATAACAAAATGATATTTATTGGACAAATATATCATACTAGAAATAACAAGTGATTCAATGTTCAAAAAAAATTGGCTGGATAGATCCTGAGAAATCAGTACCCAGAACAACCACCTCTGGCAGTAATAACAGCAGTTATACGCCTGGGCATTGAGTCAAACAGAGATTGGATTGCATGTACAAGTACAGATGCCCATGCAGCTTCAACACGATGCTACAGTTCATCAACCGTAGTGACTGCCGTGTGGTGAGGAGCCAGTTGATCGGCAACCATTGACCAGACATTTTCTATTGGTGAAAGATCTGGAGAACGTGCTGGCCAGGGCAACAGCAGAACATGTTCCGTATCAAGGAAGGTCCGTACAATACCAGCAACATGCGGTCGGGCGTTATCCTGCTAAAACGTAGGGTTTCGCAGGGCTCGAATAAAGGGTAGAGCCACGGGTCGTAACACACCAGAAATGTAACTTGCACTGTTCAAAGCACCGTCAATGCAAACAAGAGTTGACCGAGACGTTCAGCAGGCAACAACGTTCAAATTCAATTTGTGTATGAGGAACCGGCTGAACAATTTCCTCATTTAAACACAATTTAGGTCTCGCTACTGGCGCCTAGTTTGTCTGAATGCGCTGAAAATCCAATCATTTGCATATCACAGCACCTTCTTCCTTTCGTATAAATTCCAAGTCAGTAGCATGTCGCCTTCTTGGTGTAGCAATTTTAATGGCCAGTAGTGTATTTTGCAACTTACATTTAATTTCTTGGAACAACTTTGATTTACTCCCCCAAAAAAAATTAATCGCCAAATCTGGCACTCCTTACGGACTTTTTAGGGTTGCAGTTTCTTATTTTGGTGTTGCTAATTTAGGTTTTTTCAGCTTTTCGGTTTTTGATGTTGTCAAATTTAGTATTTTCTTGTATTTAGTATTATTTTTTGAGTTTTTGTTGAAAAGTTATTTTGTTATTAATTATTTGTATTTAGCGAAAAACCGACTTAGCGAGGTAAAAAGGCCCCAAAAACAGGTATTCTGCTTGGTGAGAAAAAGTCGCCTAATTTCCGATTTGGGGGGGGGGGAGAAATTGGAACTACTTTGATATACTATCAAAGTAGTTCCAATTTCTTTAAAAATAAAATCAATTTGATTTAAAAACATTTTAATCATTCCAGACTTTATCATATACTTATTTCTAATTTACTTATTAATTATAATTTATTTCCATAATTTATAATAATAATTTTATTTTGGTGACACTAATTTAATGAAATTCCTGGCAGCACAAGCGAAAACCTGTAAAACAAATCACAAATTAAAACTGTTTACTTCAGTAAAAAATGAATTCACGTGCATAATCACGCAGGAATTTAAATAAATTTTTAAAAAATGTATTTTTCAAAATTTATTTACAACAAACTATGAAATTTCAATGACAAAATCTACACAATACCGTATTCTTGATTCTGTAGATTTTGTCGTCGTAAGTAATTCGATGTTCTAAAACATTTTATCATTACAATTAAAAAAATATTCTTAGTTTGAACTATTTATTTCTCTATTTTATGATATTTCTAAATATAGTACCTCTTTTTATCATTTTATTATTAAAAATTCAACTTTTCTCTATTTAATTTCATAATGTTCATTCTTTTACAATATTAAACATACACTTTAATGTTCATTTGTAAATCAAATTATTTATAACTGTTTATTTGGTGTTATTAAGTATCAAAAACTCTTCTCTATCAATAAGATAATTATTATTTGATATACACCGGTTATAATAAATTAAGAAAAAATCACAATAATGACGATTATGCAAAAAGTTTTCCTTTGAATTCAATGAAAATTATACACGTAATACAACTCATTGGAAAGTACAATTAGCATAAAAAGAAATCACCAGAAAATGTTATAAAAATTAGAATATGTTTACAACGAATAAATTGGGGGTGTAAGTTTGGTATAAGAAAAGTACCTTTGATATAGGGTATGATCCCCACCAAGAGACAATACAGCACACGTAGAAATGTGTGATGCCCTCAATTATGCAGTCCATTATTTGTGTAGGAAGTGAGATCCATTGCTCTTCCAAAGCAGCTTAAAGCATGCTTAGGGTCCAGGATGTCATCTCTATAGGTGTGAGTATTAAACTTTCCACGGAAAAAGATACAGAGTTTCGTGGGTCCACCCAAAGCGATATTTCCTCAAACGCCTACACAGGCAGTGTATGCAGGATCCATATGCATCGTTTTCAATGTTGTTTCGTGGATGAAAATGAGTTCCACGATCTTTCCAGATTAAAATGTGCCTATTATGATTTTCGAAACTAAACCTGGACTCATCCATAAAGAGAACAGATCTCCATTGATCACGCGTCTAGTGGACATGTTGCCGTTGCCATTGCAAACGTTCCCGCCGATTATGTGAGGTCAGTGAGATGCAAATGACTGGTTGCCTCGCATAAAGACCACGTTTATAAAGTTTTAAACTCACAGTTGCTCTAGATACCAACCTTCCAGATATATTGCAGCGAGAAAGTATCTGAGTTTAGCCAAAGTTGGTTCTATTCCTTAGTGCGCATAATGAAAAATATCGGTCATCGGCACTCGTGGTACCGAGTGGCCGTCCTTGGCTGAAACTCCTGGATGCTGAATATGTGGTTAGAATTGATTGCCTAAGTCTATGAATCACAAACGGACTCTCGTTCAGCCATCTAGATACTTCTAGCAGGCTTATTCCTGACTTTAGTCTTCCGGTTGCTCGTCATAGAAATTGTTCGTTTAAATGATACCAGGAGGCCATTGTCACAATTTCGCTACACCATTATTCACAGACAAGCAGCGATAATTGCTGCCTTGCTCTGACACATTAATTTTATGCTCTTCGCAAATGAAGTATTCCCACAGCAACGCCACTATTTTGCATAATGTCATATTGTTCAGCTCCTTTTACTTTTCAACATGTTCAAACCTCATTGAGATAGGCTTATTTTTGCGATTTTTTCTTAATTTTCGGTAACCAGTGTAATTATAACTAAGACTTTTAACTGGACATGACTGCTTGAGGAGTAAAAATTTCCATATTGAAGTTGCTATTCCTTCATACTATACATTACGACTCTGGACAGATAATAACTAATAATAATTGAAGATTTGGACTAGTAAACTATACTAAGGGGTTTTAATTGCACTATAGGAAAATATTGGAAAGCTCGTGTACAGATTG
Organism: Latrodectus geometricus; assembly: GCA_026290005.1. Lineage (NCBI taxonomy): Eukaryota > Metazoa > Arthropoda > Arachnida > Araneae > Theridiidae > Latrodectus > Latrodectus geometricus. The sequence goes on along the minus strand of JAPDSC010101593.1, from coordinate 36,842 downwards.
CACATTAGCTAGTTGTTGCACGTGACATTTAAAAATAAAATGCTTATATAAATCTATAGTTCTTTTATGCACAATAAATCTAACTTTTCTAAATTCTACAGTTTAAGCTCAGCCTACTAAAATTATCCATATCAAAAGTGGATATCGAACTAATGTTCTGTTGAATTGAAGACTAGAATACAGTTGAATTTAGCAAAATATCAGGAAATTGCTTGGCATTTTAGTTATGAAATTAATTATACTTTAAATCTTGATTCTTGAAAATGTTTTGATGGAATGTATTATATTTTCATAAATATGATAAATTCTATTGAACTATTTGTGGAAATTCTTAAAACAATTAATTTTTCTAAATTTTTAAATGCAGAACTTTTAAAATTAATTTTACTTCTAAAATTAACTTTTTCTCTTGCATAATCTTTTTTAAGAGCTTTGTCTATATAAAAGAAAAGCTTATAAGTTTACATTTACAAATGTTTTTAAACATACACGAAAGATTGTGAGCATTTAATGTTTGCAGTTTTTATTTGTATGTTTACAAAATATATATATTTCTACATTTAGCTACATAATAGCATAATATGAAACATGAATGAATATTTTTAAAACAACATCTCAAATTGCAAATATTCCCCTTCTCCCCATTTACTACCACGGTAATATGTTCATATTCGTATTTTTAATAACTAAATTCTACAGTTCGTATTTTTATGTTGTTTAAATGTTCTAAGAATTTCAACAATAAATACTTGCGTTTTTTAAAATTACAAAATATTTCTTTTCATATCCATCTGTCTCAGCAAATATATATATATATATATATATATATATATATATATATATATAT
>JAPDSC010101593.1:18983-35895 GCA_026290005.1 Latrodectus geometricus | reverse complement strand
GAGTAGAAGAAGTAAACATTATCCTCTTGTTACCACGGCAATGACTCTAACGAATGAATTATTTATCTTACTCGAAGAACGCAACGAAAATGAAAAAGACGGAATTATAGAACAAAATGCGTCTAAACATGGAAAAGAAGCTTTCTGAAATGGAATCGAAATGCAAATCCCAAAAATTGAATTGCCGCTGGGAAATTTTTCCACGTTACAATAGAAGTATAAAAAAAGCAACACTTTCAGCTGCATTTCTTCGAATTGTACTACTTTTCCTGTGAGACAACAAATGCCAAAATTATGTTCTTAGGAAAATTTTTTGAAAGCAGTGAACAATGTAATCATCTTTGATTCTTTGAAATGAAGAGGGAAGATGACGGCAGATTTCCCTTTTTGTCAAAAAATTCCCTTTTCAGATCTTTTGTTTCACATAAACATTGTAAACAGGAGATACTGTAGAAAAAACCGCAATTGGAGATAAATGTGAAAAATGTATATTTTAAGATATCCTGTTGAAATTTTTTCAAAGAAATTTTATTTTCCGTTTGTTTTCTAATATGATAAAATCGTTTTGCAATTTAAAGATGAACTTCGACTTTAAAAAAGAATATTTCCACTCTATGAACTTTTATAATTATACATTGACTTTCAACTCTTTAATTATTTTCTTATTTATTTTTCATCATTTCAATACGCTTTAGATAAATAGAACATGGAGCAATATTAATTCTTATAAGATTAACTAAATTTTCAAAATCAATTTTTATTTTCTTTCTTTGAGCTCTCACGGAAAGTTGCAATTACAGCTACTGAGGAAAAAATAAAACTGAATCAGATATTATAGTTTGTAAAACGTACATTTCAGATTATCAGAAAATTTTGTTTTTGTAAACTAATTGTATAAGGTAGTTTAATTATAGTATATTAACATTGAACTTACATTGCAGAAGAAGCATTAAAAGTTATTGGTGAATTAAAATGTATTGAATTAAAAGTATAGTTAGAAAAGCATTCAAACCCAATATTAGAAATTTAATATAAATAGATATCCATTATTTTCTAACTTAATTGAAACTCAAATTTCAAAATATTGAAACCACAATTACAATACGTCAAAAGGTAGCTTTAAGTAAATTATAATTCCTACTATAAAAATTTCAGTCGCGTCAAGTACTCTTAGTATTTTTATATATAAAAATAATAATTAAATGAAAAGAAAATTTCTTACAAATTAGAGATATAGTTGAATAATTCATATATCAAATAGCAATTTATATGGCCAGAGTATTAATTAGAATACATGTCTTAATATAATCTAAAATAGGATATGAAATTTCACACAAATTTTACAATTTACGGAATTTTGAATTCTTAAATAATATGTTTACGTACTTTAAATTGAGTTCTTAAAAATATTAAAGTATATAATAAATAATTTTAAAATAGTGTGAAATTCATTTAACCATTATTTATCATAAATACTTACAATTATATTTTTGAAAGCACATTTTAAATTTTTAATAATTGTTTCATTATATATTGTGTTATTATAAATACTTTGAAATAAAAATAATTAAATTAAAAGGTACTATAAAAAGGAGCATTTTCACTTACAACAATTTCCAACGAGAACTAATTAGCATTATTATTATTATATGTAAATATTTAGATACAGATTCCATTTTATATATATTAAGCAGAATTTGTAATTATTTGACAAATGAAAAATAAATTCAATTTATTTCATTTAATAGGATAAAATATTTTATATTCAGTACAAACCATGATAGTTAGAATATTATTTATGTGTAAAATATTTACCCAGCGTCATTTTATAATTATCCTTAAATTCTAAAAACATCATTTAAAAATTAAGTTAGAACTTTCAAAAATATATTTTTCTTAACTGAGTAATATCAAAAATTAAAGTTAACCGTAGTAAACGATTTAAATCAATCAAAACTACTTTTATTCAATGTATTTATTGAAAATCATAATTCACCGTATATTTCCACCATGAAAATATATTTACATGTGTGTTTGTTTAAAACATCATGTTTTATAAATACACTACTTAAAAAATAATAATTTTAAATAATACATCCTCTGCATAACTCGGTTTCAGTTTATTTTTATGTTATCTTTGAAAATGAAATAATTCTAGCGAATCGTGCAAATTTTTTTCCTGCTTTAATTTCATTATTTTCAACCCACTTTTAAAAGGAAGATAATATGCTTCGCGTGAGTGAGAAATAATGAATTCTGCAATGAGTTTACTAATGAACTGAAAATAGTTATCCTCGTTAAAGTGAAAGCAATATTTTGCTTTCCGTACATCTTCATATTATTTCTTTTTTCGCTTCTATTCAGGGAAAGTCGGGGAAAAGTGAGCTCATTTTGTAAAATTGATATCAGAAGTTGTTCTTGAAAGTGAATTCTAAAAAGCTGATATTCTGTGAATCGCGCAAAATAGATTTACCTCATTGAAAAGCAATGAAGCGTCCCCTAAAAGTTACGGTTATAGGTTCTTTACGATGTCTGCCTTTTTTTCCGCTATCCATATAAATATCACGAATAATATTTTGTTTTAACATTGCATTTTTTTTTCATTTCGCATGTTTACTTTCAAATTTACAAAATCAGTAAATATTTTCAAATGATCTTATTATTAATAATATTAATATCGCCGTAAAAAAGATAAGGATTCACTGTTTTTTAACAGGTATAATCAAGAAAAACCTTGTAATTGTTAGCTTTTTTAGTAGAAAAGTAAGATCAGAAATTAGTTTTTAGATTTTTGATATAACCATTTTTCCTTTGAAATTATTATTAATAGAAGAAAATCCAATAACTATTAATTTATTGTTATAAGGAAAGATTATATTATTACTAAAAATATAATCTATTTTTAATAATCATCTTATTTTATGATAATTGCTGGTACAAAACAATTAAGTAAAAAGTATGCTTCAATTAATTTATGTGATTTAAAAGCTGTAAATTCTACAAAACTACATTGACATCTAGTAGGGGTGTGCCTAACGGCCTAAATGTTCCAAAACACTTTAACATCTTCTACTTAAATTGACTTTCCGAAGTACTTTTTATTGGTTGTGTCCTATATTCATGTGCCTCAAGAGAGAGCACTCGCCACCCAACCTGTCCAGTGGTCAGCGTGCTTGATCGCGGATGGGGAAATCCTGGGTTCGAATTCCGGTTCGGGCATGTGGATCTACTTTTTCTCTCCTGACTTTGTCCTTTCCGTGAATAAATGGGTTGTGAATTGTTGCCTACCCTATAAACGGGTACCTATTATGGCATGTGTGTACTGAAGAAATCGGATTTGACACCAAATTACTGTTCAGTTGCAAAAGTGGAGCAGCACTGCCAACCTAGCTGCACAAGACAACAACAAAAGAAAACGCTCGGAAAATTCCTAAGCACTGAATCTGTCATATGTGAAAGCAGAAGACAGTCCTAAGAAAGCGGTTATAGAAGCGTAACTTCTATTACCCATTTCTTAGGAATAGTGGAGATTGAACATCGGATAATTCGCTCTAAAGAGAGAGTTTTGACCACTAGATCACAGAGAGCCGTCTGGGTAATTATTTGATGATTTATAATAAATTTTGAATATTACAATCTAATAATATCTATTTTTTAATAATCAGCTTATTTAAAAATTGATTCTATTTCTGAATAAATTAGATAAAGTTCATATTTACATTAAGTTATAAAACTTAAGAGTTATTTAAGAGTTAATATAAGAGTAAAATTTAAGAGTTATAATATTACATTTTAATCATTAATTTATTTTAACATTTCCAAATTATTGAAAAATTTAATAAAATGCATAAAATATTCTTACATTATTTAACAATAAAAAGTTCACATAAAGTGTAATTATAATCATTTAATGCGTAGTTACTCAAATATTTTATATAAATTTTAAATCTATCATTATTTTAACTGTGCTTATAATATATAAGCATAATTAAATTTTATTCTTGGATTCAATTTTGAACAATTTTGATATTAATTCATGCTTGTATAATATTCTTGTTTAATTCATACTTATATAAAATATAATGAATTGGGATAGATACATTTTTCAACAAACCCCATCACACAAAAAAGTAAATTAAATGCTAATAAAAATTAAGAGTTAAGCTTTCGAATAAAAAGCAGAAAATGACCTTTTACAGTAATTTTATAAATTGTGTCATAATTATCTAACAAATATATAGAGAAAAGTTTTGATTTTCTTTATTTTGTGTAATTTAATAATATTTTGTTGATTTATTTTAATTACTATAACTTGACCTTTTAGTTTTATGTTACTTTATGTTGATTAGATATTAAATATTATAGCTTGATATGCTAAAAATTATATCTGTTATAAAAAAAAATCTTAATATATTGTGTTCATTTGCATGAAATAGGGATTTATATAAGCATGAAACAATGATATTTTAATTCATTCTCATATTTGTATAATTATCGATATGATAATTTAATGGCAATGGATAAAAGAGTTTTTGCGACAGTGTTAAAACCTTCCACATTGAATCAGATTTTTCTTTTTTCCCCTATTAAAAACAAATAAATTTGAAAATGAATGAAGGATAGAAGAAATCAGATAAATTACCAAAGAATATATTTTACAAGATATGCGCTAAATAAAATTACGTTTAAACATACATAGATATTACCAAAATAAAGCAAGGAAAAAATATTCAATTTATATTTTTTATGTTTTTGATTATGTTATATTTTAGTTTTTAATTTAGTTTCAAAAATTTTATACTTTTCTTAATTTATATATTAAAATACCTAAAATTGTAGAAAGTACTGGTTCCTAAATTTAACTAAACTGAACTATATCTAAAGGAATATAATATATATATTTAAGTAAACAAATAAAAATAGCATATTTATATTTAAGTAAACAAATAAAATTAAAAATTAAACAAAACATAAGTGGCATGGAACTCGGAATCAACTCACTGGATTCCAAATTACTCAATGTTGTGAAACATTAAACATCCATTAGCACTGCCCTTTGAAAGCATTTACTCACGCAGTACTTGCAGATGATAATCATTCTATATTTCTTTTTTAAAGTTATGATAAAATGATGAAATAAGATTAATACAAGCAGTGTCATAAAGCTTTATACTGATTAGTTCCTTATTTCTTTTTTGTTTCAGATTATTCCACTCTTTGTTTTTTCCTTTTAGAGTGTATTCGTATACAAGGAATTTATTTTTTAATTAACTTAATTTTTCTCTGGAGTTTGAAGACAGATTGACTATATGTCAATAAAAAATTCCTATTACTAAGCATGTATTTCTAAAAACCATAATATATATTCTCCCGAATCCAAACAGGATTATTCATTTTGTATCAATTCTATTTGATTTATTTCATTCTCTTTATTCAAGAGAAAGTTAAGTTTGAACAGTTTTAAATTTTGTTTTAATTCTATCTTAATAAATATTGTATCATTCCTTCTAGACATGCAAGACATCTAGAATAGTCTTCTCTTTAAAAATTGGCATTTATTTTGATTTTTATTAATTTATTAAATGTTGGATATAGATTTAAATTAATAACATACATGGCTACATTGATTCAAAAACTTTTATGTATTTTGTTATTCCTTAAACTTTCATATCATATCTTCATTTTATGTTACTGTATTGAAATTGCCATTACTTTCCTGGCAACTTGTCAGATTCCTCAACAATTATTTGGGGGTATTCCTCGACTTCAGGTCACCCATATTCAATACTTAACTTCTATAAATAATATTCTTTCTGAATCCCCAAACAAAAATGCTTTGAGATCTGGGGAAGGAAGTAATGGGACTTCACCCAATCCATCTTCTTATAAAAGGATATCATTCAAATAATCACAAATGATAGTACTTCCGTGAATTAATTGGCATTCTCTTTAATATCCAGTTGAATAAAATAAAATCTAGAAGGAAATGTCGAACAAGCATTGCAAACAAGAAAATTGCAAACTTAAATGTAAAACATTGAATTGTTATTGTTTCAAAAACAAAAATGTAAGTACATAAGTACTAACATGTGATGGTGATAAAGAAAAGGGAATTAAAAGAACAAATTAAATCGTTTTTGGAGATATTCATACAATACTGTAAAACATAAGGCTGATACTGTGACATAAGGAGATAACTTTGTTTATATTTTATGTATTAAAGAGTATCATTTTATGTATTAAAAAAACGTACTAGATCTTTTAAAGATATTTTATTTACTTATTGGTATATATATACATACCAATATGTTAAAACATTGTATTAAGCATACCAAAATAATTTTTAACCCACATATTTTTTCTATTTTTAGAACTATGATATTTCAGGCTCTTGTCATCAGCTCTCAGATCTTGATTGTTAAATTTGACAAAAGGAATTCTGAAAATATTCGAAAAAACTCCCCTAAACTTTGTGTTTATCCCTTCAGGCGGTTCAGTACAATCAGCCAGTAAAAATACTGCCCTTCGTATTGGGCTTCTTCATATTCCTTCCCATTAGTTGGCATCCTCCTCCGGAATAGATCAGAAGGAAGGAAATGCTTTTTATTGCTGGATTTCCTCGCGAAGGCGAGATTGGATGGCAGTCACAAATGAACTCGGAGAGTCTGGGTTGGATTTATGTAGGAAAATGCTTTCGGAAGGTTTCGAATGAAATAGGTTCTGGAGAGATCATTGGGAGAACGCTTATTCTGTCACATTAAATTTATTATTTTGGTATTTTCAGGGATAATATTTGAATTACTCTTTGTGATAAAATGCCGTCATTTGTTTTATTTTTGGTATTAAGTTTGAGTGTATAATTTAAACTATTATAGTTTTTTCAATGTTTCGACTGTAAATAATAGAAAGTAAGAAAATATTTTCCAAGATTTCAGCTACGAGGCTTACTGTGTAGTCCAGTTTTAGAACTTCTTGCTTAGAAATAGATAGTTTCGAGTTTGATTCTATCTGCAGTTGAATGGTGAAAGAAGATAGTTATGTGTTTGCATATAGTACATCTCTCTGGCAGCGTATTAAAGAGATTTCTGGGTTTCCACCTGAGTAGCACTAATAGGTCATGAATACGTTCCATTATTTATGAAAAATTCTCCCTATGGATAATGTTAGGCAGAAGATATTAAAATCCTTAATGGCAGCCTTTTGCGATTAGACTGCCATCTACATTAGTTAAAGCATTCATCAATATATTCACTGAGGTTCTGTGATAAGACCACTTTCTTCAGTGTTATATGTTTCTAGTTATATTTCACTGTTGAATAATGGGTAATAGGTGCACCATTTCTGCTTATAGCAAGTACATTTATCCGTTTAGATTGGGAATTTCCTTGACTTTTCACCCTTTGGACATTTGACTACTTATGAAATTTATCCACTATCGCATAAATATTAATGACTTATTCCTCCTATAAGAATATTCGAGGTGAGTGTTTAAATGATATGCAACTTCTTCCATCTGTAAATCTATCCACTAAGTACATCTAAGCTTTCAAGTGCAATTTTTGGCATTCCAGATTTTTTCCTTTTATTTTAATGTTTCAAAGCTATACAGTAGGATTTTAATGGCAGTGAATACATAACCATGATTGAAGAATATATCTAAAGAAAACTTTCAGAAATAACTCTGAAACCAATCAGAAGTAATCAAGATTCATGCCTTTCATCTGGGACTCGAACCCAGAGTTACAAAATGAAAAAGTAAATCTTGTGTTTATTAATTATAGTCAAGGAAAAAGAAATTATTTTTTCCTAGTTGACGCTGGAATTAAATAAGCTTTCCTAGCCATAGTGAATTTTATACGTTTCCTTGGTGTGCTATCATGTATAGAACATTGGTTCAGTATATCTTGCAACATTTTACAGACTACCAAATTCTTACATTCCTGATATGGCCGTCAAGATCACCAGATCTCTATTTTTTCATATTTCAATTACAGTGATATTCTAAGAAATGTTGGATATCAAATTACATGCTCAAATAGTATTTTGAAATGCTCAAAATAAATAACAAAATACTTTACAACAATACAATATATGACGTTACTTATTGCTTCAAACTGCTATCAAAAATGTCATATACTACTTGAAACTCGGGAATACCAGAATCGGGTTCATATATGGATCACTTCGTAACTAACAATATTTTATCATATATATTTTGCCTACAGAGGGCCAATGTCTTCTCTACACATAACGACTCATAATACAAATTTTTTTTATTTAGAAAACGAATTCCCTTAAGTTGGGCCGTGTATATGTCTCTTATTATTTTAAATTATAATTTATAGGTTCTTAAGTATCTTGTGTTTTCATTTAAACCACAGACAGCATTTGTTAATATCTATTCTCATTTATTAAAAATAATCCACATCATTTATATTAAAAATGACATGTATATTATTTATAAGTGTCATAATATGCATAAAATATTCTTATTATGTCATTAACGAGTATGTATATAATAAACGGTTATAAAATACTTAATCTCATAATGCTTAAATATAATGAAAGTATTCTTAGTTGAAATTTATTTGACTCAAATGCAACCTTATTTCATGAAGCAAGATAATTTTGTTTCTAGAAATAATAATTTTTGTGAGTAATTACAGTTCAACTATATTTTGATATTGTATTTACTAACTATCTGTAAGTTTAATCATTTTCATTAATTTGCGATAGTTTGCATGGTCTAAATCGAGCAAGTATGTAAAATGTGACTTTAATCACGTTGTTGAAAAAAGAGAATTTGAATCCAGACTATACAAATAATAAGAAAAGGATTTTACATGACAACTTCTTTCCCGTTTCTGAAAACTCTCAGTCAGTGAACAGTTATTATTGATTCCAGTTTACTGATAATTTAGCGACTTGCATACATAATTTGGTCATTGCTTAATGTCACAATTCAAATTGGTAGGAAATCCTATAAATACATTTTTCAGTTGATGTATCGAATTGTAATTTGTATGGCTCATTATTTTAATATTGTATTTATATGTAAAGAACAAATTCTCATTTTAAATAACTAAATCTAGATTTGTATATATATATAAATATATATATATATATATATATATATATATATATATATATATATATATATATATATATATGTCCTACCTTTTTAATGCTATAAAATTGTAAAATTGCTTTAAGAACCTAAGTTTGTACCTAAACTTAATATTTATTTAATTTAAGCATTATTAAGTAATGACTAAGATAATATCCCCAGATGAATAATTAAATATGTACAATAATTTCATTAAACTATTTATCGAATTTGTAGTTAAGTGCTAAACTATTCTGGTATTTATGCCACTTAAGTCAATAAAGCAAATTTTGTGCTTGAAATTCATATTCATTACTCCATTCTTTTAAGGGGCACTTAAAACTGTTGAAATCTTACTGGTGTTATCTTAAATTATGAAAATATTTCCCGAGTATCACTATAAGTAAGCACTTAATGAAGTTGATACATATAACATTGTTAATTCATTAAGTAAACTTTTTGAGATGTTTACAGAAGCGAACGAAATTTTTGTCCTGCTCAAATCAATTAAAACTCTTCCTGAATGCTAGGAATGACTTAATTAAAGTCATTCTCAGAATTCTTGCCTAAATTAAAAACATTCTGTCTCGCTAGAACCCTAAATTAAAAAGGAGCATCAGCCATACGAAAATCTGTTCGACAATAGAGAACCTTCTATTATAGTAAAAGATATTTATTCCTGCCGAAATCGAACGAACTTTATAAAAGTTTTCATCTTCCGATATTTGTTTTCACTTCTCATCGCATGCGAATGAGGAGTTTTAAGTAACTGATGCCATTCTTCGAGAGCTAAATAATGCAAGAGAAAGATTCTATTTGTCGTCTGCTTCTTCAGATGGATTTCCATTACAGATGGAATGCTTGTGGTAAATGTTTTTTTTTTTCCCTCTCTTTCGCTTAAGGACTTTGGCGGCACATTTGGGGCAGTGTTGAACAGGAAAGGGAGAATTACCGCACCCAGAGCATCAAAGATGGTTAAAAGCGTTCTCTTATATCACAAGAGACCATCTCGAAGATATCCAGATGCGGGGTCACAAGTTGAATGAAAGGGCTCCTTTTAAGATTCTGATGGATTTTACGTCGTCGGAAATATATTTTGGCTACGGCTAATATACTGTGGCAGAGAAAAATAGTTTTCTGTTGAGATTAAATGTTTACTGGGAATTTTGAATTGTTATTTTTTTTATATTTGGGTATGTACGGCTTCTGAACTTCTTTAGAAATGATGAAATCCACTACTGTAGGGATCTAAATAGTTTTAAATTAGTAAAATATAAAACAGATAAAAATTTAAAAAATAAAAGAATGATGAATAAAATCGTTATGAATTATAATTTTAACTTATCAATAACACATAACAGTAATATTTGAGATCTTTTGGAAGAGTTTAACTTAATATTTTATGAAGTATTTTCAATTTATTTTCTGCGAATGTTGCAATAAATAATGCGCCGTTGCGCTATTGGCAATTAAAATTGTTACGCCATGAAGAAATATAAATAATAAAATGATATTCATTAGAAAAATAAATTATGGTAGAAATTATTAAATATTAAACATGGTAGAAAAAATTCTGAAAAATGATAACCCAAAACAATTAATAATTAATGACCTCCTTAGCAATTAACAATCTAAGAAAAAATAGTATACATTACATATACAAGTACAGATATCTATGTTACTTCAATGAAATGCCATATAGTTTATAGATCATAATAAGTGGCATTGTTGACTATCTAATTGCTCAGAAACAAATGACTAGAGTTTCCTTTCTGGTGAGACGTCTGGAAGAGTTACTGATCTGCTTAGCCAAAAATTTTTGAATCAGAGCAGCTTCGTGGTACATCAGCAACATGGGGTCGGGTTGAAGCGTCCCGTTTTCCAATGTTCGAATATTGGAATAGAGTTACGATTCTAAACATAATAAAAATGGGATAAACATTGTTTAAAATGCTGTCAATAGGAACAAGAGAGATAACTATTCAATGTCACTATATGTTATATAGATATATGCATATATATATGCATGTATGTTATAAGAAATCAACAGTTAGATAATGAATAATGTTGTTTCTTTAGTAAGAATGTTACATTCATCACCAGAAATATAATTTCGCGCTTTCATTATCCTTTTTTGTATTAAGATAATTCATATTTTCCTCAGTATATAAATGTTATAATTAAAAGAGAAAAATCAGCTAAATTTTGATTTTCTTTTAATTTTTAATATAAACTAGTTTTTACTAAGATATTCCAGATAAGAATACACTAAATGCGTAAAATGTTGCTGTAACATCTTTATGATTAATTAAAAATTTATTAATATTATTTTACCCACAAATGTATCTTATTGGTTAAAAATTCTCAACAATAGATATATATTTCCATCATCCATTATAATGATGGAAATATTTTTTTTTATTTTTTTTTCTTCAATTTTCAGTATTAATTATTTATTTTCTGTACAAAAAGCGCATTTCTTGAAAATCAAGAAATTCGTACATTTTTATGCGTAACGTGGTTAAGAACTCTATAATCCTACCGTAAATGTGCAGAAAAAATATTATTTTAAGAGATGTTTCTGCTAAAAAGGAGATATTTTACGATCCGAAATACCATGACAGATTGCTGCGGAGTAAAACAAAATGTAGAAACAAAAAATTATTTTTATTACACAAGAAATTGCTTTTAAAATAAGAAATATTAAAATTATTTTTACCAAAAAAATTTTTTAAGTTCCGCAAAATATATGTTTTTAAAACTTTTCCTTTAAATAAATATTTCTTCCTCTTATTGTTTTATTTTTAATTTCCAACATTCCGTACTTTCTTTTCAACTTTATTATAGGAACGTATTTGCTATTTTATCTCGGATGCTTGTTTTATCTAGAAATTATAGCTTTTAGAATAATTTTTGCTAAACAAATGACCTAATTCTAAATTTACGCGAAGGGTGTGTTTAGATAAAACTAATTTCTTCTTTATAAGCTTTTCCTTAGCACCTTTAACTAGTTAAACCTCATTGTAATTTAGAAGAGTTGTTATAGTTAATTTAACTAGTAATATCGAGATTTAATGCATATTCATACACAGACTTGAACATAAATATTAGACATCGCGCAAAAGCTTTGATTATATCAAAATTGTTCCCTAGTAAGTTAAAACTGTCTTATTTTCTAGTTTATTAACTGCAAACACTACAAATCATTATGTTTGAAACAATGTTTGACACTAATCACTAAATCGTAGTTTCTAGATAAATCACCCTCTAATTTTTTACTCTTCTACATTTATTTTATTCCATATAACTATATCTTTAGAACAGAAAAGTCAGATATTGAATTGTTAAAACAAATATTTTGTGATAAATCTAGAATTTGTGCTTACAGCAGGTATATCTTCGGTATGACTGCTTAAAGTTTTCCGGGTTTTCTCCTTTGTGACATGTATATATGACCTATTATTTTCAAAACATTATTCCAGGAGTAAATCGAATGTAAAAACGTCTTACAATAGCATTTGTCTGTTAGGTTATCCATGATGTGTTGTTTTCTGCATGCACTTCTGTTGAAGTTGGTACTTAGGATATTTCTTGGTTTTCTACCTTGCAATATGTGAACATAACCTCTACCTTTTAAAAGTTCTTCCGGTAAGCAACGCGCAGTGGTTGTTCATATGCCTTACTATTACTTTCATCTCCCCACTACACTATATAAGACTCTAATTGATTCTTTCATCAATTAATTAAATTCCAAAATCAAAGTATGTAAAGAAAGACTACAGATTCATCAGATCTTAATGGAAAGACACGTTTCTGAAGCTGAAGAATTCTGTAAACTTTAGGAAATATATATATATATTTCTTAAAGTTTACAGAATTCTCTCCTTTATGATGCGTGAATACACCCACTATTTATAAAAAATTATCCAAAGAGTTAGTAACACACTGTAGACTATAAAAGACAATTTAAACCGCCTTTCTCTGTTAGGTTATCTACTAATCATTGGCAAAATATCTTTCTGAATTTGAAGATAAGCAATTAGAATGTCAATGTATATTTTGCAGCGTTTGGTGCAAAAGATTTCATAAAAAATTCTGTTGAATAAACGTGATGGTCATTGCTACTTGCCATGATTATTATTAAAATAAATACTACATTAATTCATTTTACTTATGTTACGTCACAGTTTGTTATTCTAATATAACAGTATTTTTATTTGCATGATTCAAAAGTTTGCATATTTTTGATTAAAAGTTGATTCTCATGTTGATTTAAAAGCTTTTCCTATTCCATTAATATACTCTTAATCATTTATGAGGGAAATAGCATTATATATTCCTCAATTTTCTATCATACATTTCCAAACCATTATATACTAAACTGGTAGATGAATGGGGATCGCTCGAGCCGCCAATTCAACATTTCATAAACTTGAAGCTTTCCTTGGGTGTAGATGTTTTTATTAGTTCAAAATATACTTCAAAATCTTTATTACGATCAAATTCAACTTTGTATGAAATACAGACCGTACATTTGTATTTCATCACAATCAACGCACACAGTCTGTTTCCTTCATTTTTTTTTTCAAACGGTGACTCGTCTATGCATGTGTTCCTTCCGTGTTTGAGGTTTAATAAAAATCAACATTTGTTTCCCTAAAGAAAAATAAACATTTTTATGAGGTCACATGATCAATCACTAAAAGATATTATTGGCATGTTTGAAACACTAACATTCGTTGTATTTGAAATAAATAGCAGCTATTCTGAAAGCCTAATATAGAAGACAATTGAATGTTTGATTAGTTTTCTTAAAAGCTAACAGGATTTCTTACTCGCTTCTTTTTCCTCTGGGAAAGTTCTTAATTTTACAACTTTACGTATAATTTTCTCCCCTGTTTGTTGAGGATTAGATAATATTATTTGATAACTCTGCATCAGTTTAAAGTAAGCATTTCTTTAATTTTTATTAAAATATGTTTTTATTTTCTGTTCTTATTCATTAATATGTCCCAACAAGTGGTAAGATCTAATCTTCCGAAGTAAAATTTCCTGTATTCGATTCTTATCACAATTAACAAACTGAAGATGGGAGTTGTGTTTATATTTCTGTATACGAATTCTGCAACAGTGGGGGCTTGAAAGTTTTCTGGATTCTATTTTTGAGATACGTGAATATTGTCCTCTATCATTAGAAATCTCCATCCGTAAGGCAATAAAATGCATTTTGTATTAAAAAGCACTAGAGTTACTTTCAGTTATTAGGTTAGTTTTTTTTTTATTAGGTTATTCTTAAAAGCCATCGTTTTCATTAATTTTCGCTTTTTTACTTGTAATCCCATTTGGATAAAATATATCAATTTTAACCTAAAAAATGTGTGAATATAATTTTATTTGCTATAACAAATTGAGGTCTTTATTGTTTGAGAAATATATTTAAGTAATAACTATACTCTTAAGTGTTTTGTGAACCCTTATCTCGACATTCATTTTACTTAATAAACTTTAATAAAGCATTTTCATATTTCTAGATTATTGCGAATTATGCTAATGAATTTTTAAGGAATGGAAAGAATTTTTTTTTTTAACGTCAGAAATGAATATTTAAACGAAAATTAAAATCTATTTATTTTATTTTACACTGCACATCTAATTAAATTACCAATATTCAAATATAATAATGCCGTTTTAAAAGTTAAATAATTTGTTTATTAGCGAAGTCTTATGTTTGAAAATTACAATTGACTAATGGAAAAATTAATATCAGTTAATTTTAACTATTTTCTATAAAATACTTATTTATTAAGATTTTTCATAGAAATTTTGTTTTATTCTTAGAATTGCTTCCGTAGAATATTATCTGCAATTAATTACAAGCACATCTGTCATTGTACCAAAAATAAATAAAAAAAATTATTTACTCTACTATATTCCATTTATTTTTTACTGATGTCATAATCATAAAATTGTTCTTTTTCATTATAATCCAAAATCTACTAAGCATTTTAATGTAATTTACCAAAAATATTCAGGAAAACTTTGTTCTATTTACTTATTTAATTCAAGCAAGTTTCAATTTTCATATTTATTCATATTTTTTATTATTTATTTATTACTTATTAAATTATTAATTCCAATTTTAAATCTTCAAGACTCGTCACCAAGTCAAGTTTTTTTAAATTTATTAGAGCGTCCGCGTGACTCCAAAAATAATAATCTTTGATTGTTATTAATCCAATCTTTTTTTGTCAAGCTGTCAGCTAGGTATTTTGTGCTATATAATGCTCAATTCAAAGGATGCGATTCTTACATCAGGTGGAAATCTTTAATGATTCAGATTGCAATTAATTTCTGCCTGTTAAATTCTCGTGGCCAAAAAATGACAGTAAATTGACAAATCAAATTTTTCTATCATACTCTTGATTAGCATAAGAAATTTGAAGAGTTTAACATTCGGAGTTTTCATTGAAAGAGTCCGATATGATTTTAAATCTTTAAATGAATAAAGCTTTATGGTTTATGAGCAATGTATAAATACTTATTTATTGACATCATTTGAATAAGATTATTTATTTTTAAGTTTCTGCGTTGTAAACGTGGAACTAAAGTCATTCATTAATTCATTAGATTGAGTATTTAACTACCAGAAAAAAAAATCCGCTTATAGTATGTTATTTACTTGCAAAACGCTGTTTATATCACACTCTCAATATTGCTGAAATACTAACTTCATATCTATGTTTTAATCCATGATTAAGAAATATAGGCATTTTATTTAAAACTAAACATTTCCTTACGTTAAAAAAAAAAAAAAAAAAAAAAAAAAAAAAAAAAAACACTTTTTCTATAAGCAAAATATCTGAATGCTTTAAATTTGAGTATCCTGTAGTGATTCTTTTATTTAATGTTTAATAAACACTCTGCCAATTCTGTTTTTCTACTTTCAATCTAATATTTAGCTCATTTGGTTACCTCTGTATGATCATTTCTTGTACATAGGGATAAATTCGATAGAGATCTAATCCACAATAGGTTCGAAACCACTACAAACAATCGAATGTGAAATAGGAACCGATACCATAAACTCTTAAATAGTTTAATTGGAAGCTTATCAGAAATTTCGCAACTTGTTTAAAAATAAAGTATTTTTAGTCTCGTAAAAAGGGTCAAATTTTCAGAAATCACCATAGACAAGTCCTAGCGCACTGCTCCTTAGAAAGAAAAATCCTGGATTCAATCGTAGATTCCTTGAGCAATAAGATGTGGATTTTGCTCTCCAGCCTTCTGTATGCAAGTTTGTCAGCGTTGGTGCTTGAAAGTTTTCGACTTTTTTCTTTGCGTCACGTGATTATGGCCCGGAAGCGAAATGAAATAAGAGGAAGAAACATAAAAATGCCTTAAGTAAAAATAACGCGGCATTAAAGTTCAAGATTTTAATTTCTTGTTGCGCTATATTTTTAAAATTTTTAAAATGTATAAAAATTAATTAATGTGGAATTGTATTAGTAAAGTATATTATACATTATATGAAAGTTCCAATGCTACTAAAAAGGAAAATTCCTATAATTCTATAATATAACGTTCATTTCTTAGCTTTCCTTATAAATATCTTTTTTTTCCCCCTTTATAACTCGTTGATTAATGGTTTATGGGAAAATTATCACTCTATCTGAGTGTTCTCGAAGATAGAGTTTCTTTCGCGAAAATAAATCTAGTGGATGACAAATCTGCAGTTTTAGCAACCGTGACTAATCTGTACAGTATCAATTTGAAATACGTTGAGATTCATTTGTTATGGTCGACAAG
>JAPDSC010101593.1:0-18973 GCA_026290005.1 Latrodectus geometricus | reverse complement strand
TAAAAATGTTTACAGACCTCAGTGTTTAATCTTTATTCTATTGAAAACGATAAATTTAATTATTTCCTTTACTGCTTATATTTTATTTTAGAAATCAATTTCAAATCAAAATTCATAAATCCATAAACTGAGACTCTATTTTAATTTTTTGATTAGTGACTAGTAGGAAATACTGTTTTACAACGCTGAAAATAATTTTATGAAACTTCTGATTTTAAAACTGTAAGAATTAATAAATCCAAATAGTAATTATGAAATTCTGACCTGCTTCAGACAAACAAGCTACAAGAAAAAGAATAAAAGATCAACAGTAAAAACTCTTATATTTCTCAAAATAAAGTTTGATTTATGTGCTTAATCCAACCTGCATAAATATGTTGAATAAAAAAGGAAAAATATTTGAAAAAAATAATGTCTTTTTTTCCATCAGAAGGAGATTTTTCAGGAATTTTAAATCAGAAAATATGAATTGTGTATCGAGTGTCAATACGTTTTTTCAACTAATACTGAATCCCTAGTAATGAATAAAACATTAGTGAGAAATACATTTTACTAGATTTTAAAAATATCTAGTAAAATATAGCATAACATATATACACAGTTTAAATCAAAATAATTTCTTTAAGTTAAATAGAAATTTAAGTCCCATCTATTCGTAAAAAATAATCATATTTAAATTGTATAACATATACCGAGATGATTCGCATTTATAAGCAAAATAAGTATATATTATAATTAATATATACTATTATTAGTTTGTATGATGCGGATAATCAAATTGTCGTATACAGCTTCAAATTCACATGAATAATTAATTCTTATTGTGCATTACCCTAAAGGTTTTATTGAAAGTACACTCTGTTTCTCATTAGTTTTAAATTAATTGTAAAATAATGAAACTTTTTATAGTTATGATATTTTCCTTATATCAGCTTATAACATTTAAATAAAAGAATGAGAAAAATAAACTGCCAGAAAAAAATCTTTATCACAAGTACCACTTACCTAAAAACAGTATGATTAGCAATTTTCTTCTGCTTCCAAATTTAAAATATATTAATATATTTTTAACAATAGACCTGTGGTATTTAAAAAGGTTTTAATAATTTTCTTAAATTTCAAAACTGTTAGTTCTTAAAGTTTGGTATTCATAGCTCTTTTATTTTCCCAACGTTTCTTAAATATTTGTAAGATCTAATATGAATTAATAAAATTTTCATTCTGGATATATATATCATTATATATATCATTCTGGAATCAAATATTATTTATAAAATAGTATTATACATTAGAGTTTATTGCTATATAACTTCTTGATGAATATTAAATTTCACCGATTCAACAAATTATTCTTAATTTTATTTTAGGTAAATGGAAAGATAATTTGTGAATCTTTCTCAACAATTTTCAAATATGATACTTTTAAAAAACATAATAAGTAAAGCTTTATTTAAATCAATTTTCGTGTTAATAAATAAATACTGAAATTATAAATAAAGAATAAAATGTATATTACATACTATATATATATTTTCATCTTCAATTCTTCTGAGAGAAGATAAAATTTAATTGAAAAGTGTCATATTTTTCTAAATTAAAAAACAATCATTAAAATTACTATTGTGAATATAAGTAGGAATATCTCAAAATATAATTAGTTCTTCTAAATATTACCAAAATAATTTCATGCTTTATAGCTTAGAAATGTTGGAAAAAAATTGTCTAAACTCAAATAAATAGTAGCAAATAGCAAAATTTATCTATTTTATTCCCATTCAAATAATTATAATATCAGCTTATTAATATTAATTTTAATAGGTTTTTTTTATTTGCTTATGAAACTAGATAGAATAGAAATTCAATTAAATGATAAGTATTTTACGATAAATAAAAAAAGTTTTGAATCGGAAAAACCGAAAAAAAAAGAAACTTTATATTGAATTGTCACTGAAAAAATATCAGCTTGAATTGAAAAGCTGCTCTTTTCAGATTTCGTTCCTCTAGGGTAAGGACTTTGTAAAAATCAGCTATAAAGAACCACGTTACTCAACAATGGTCAAGTGCACGTCGTTCACACTGCAAGCAAACAATTGATACTTCTTTTCGTACCTTAACATTTTCTTTTTGTCCTGGGGAATTTTTCTTTTGGACTTTCTGATAACTTTAGCTTTTCAATCTGAGACCAATTTTTTTTTTTTATTTTACACTTTGACTCTCTTGTGTTATGAGGTTGGCGTCAAATCGTAAATGATCAAAAGGAAACATGGATCGTTTCTCCTTGACACTTATAATAATGGTGCATGCGAAAAGTGGATGCTACTTTCGGAGAAATATTGATTGAGCATTGTTATAAACTTTTAAATTTGGAGTTATTTTGATTTATTTTATGAATAACGTTCTAATTAATACAATTTTTCCCTTTTGCGAATAATAAGTCTTCATAAAAACATATTGCTTTTAATAGATTTCAAATTTAGAAACATGTTTTAAGAATATTATATATTAAGTAGCAAAACATTTCTGAATTTTTAATTGCACACTTTATATTAGGTGTTTAAAAATAAGACTTTTTTAAAATACTTTTAAATATGTGGTGTGAATATCTATAAAATTATTTTATTTTATTTAAAGAAATTCTCTCATGTTTTATTACTCTTATAATGAAATAGGAAACATTCATGCTATCACACATTAAATCTAATTAAATGCTTTGCATTAATTACTAAAAATATCAAACAAAAATTTCAAATTTTAATTACAGAAGCTTAAATAATTTATGCATATTGGTATAAGTACTTTACATGAATAAATTTTTTCATGAATTTGTTTTTTGTTTTCGGGGGGGTTGGCCTAAATGTAAGAAAAAATTTAACTTAGTGACAAGTACGAAGTTAAATCCTAGCCATTTTGAACAACCGACTTTAGAAATTCCATTTCTATCTTGTGTATCCACATTTGCTAAGGCAAATATTTTGGCGTTTTCTAAGTATCCTTTATTGCAATCGTGATTTATGGCCCTAAATCTATGATAATATATATTTGAGGGAAATTTTCTAGTGCGATGTAGATTTTCTCCGCAGTATAAGAATCTGAAATGCTATTATATTTCAAATAAACTTAAAAAGGCTTATAAATTAAATAATACATGTTTTCAATTCTATATCTTCCCTTTTCAACCTTGGAAATTTTGACAGACATTTTATATTTAGCAGCATAGGATTTTCCATATGAAAAATAAATTTAAATACAAGTATTCTCGAATTTGGGGATATTCAATCATTTCAGCATTTAATTGATAAAAATGATAAACAAATCTTCAAAGATTATAATGTCATTCTTAATTGAATTGTGATTTACACTTTTAGATTTTTACTGCTATTTAAAAATGAATTCATATTTATTTAAACAATTTTATACATATTTTGAATTTTCTCTACAACAAATTGTTATTAACAGAATGTACTACTTTTTAAATTTTTCATGTTGGAAGCATTATTGCAAAAGTTTAAAATGCGTTATAATTTAATTTTAATTTGTCTGAATTTGTTCTCCTTAAATGAAAATTTTACAAACAAAAATAAGTTACAGTTGAAAGTATCTTAATTTATTTACAGAATATCGTATCAGTGAGAAGGATGCTTATTTTTCCGTTTATTTTCAATTAGTTTTCATATCAAAGATGCGAACAAAATCATTTGCACAAGGAGGCTGATAAAAGCGTATACTTATAGTTCAAATATTTACGCCTATCTTCTTCTCATCTCTAGTGTTTCATATTTTGGAGAATTATTCCAATAAAAGAATAAAACAGGCTCATCTTTTTCCGATATACTTAAAATGACGTCCTATTTCGCAATGAGTGCTGGTTCCCCTCGCCTCACCGCATCTCTTTCCTGCGCATGCGCCCGGTGTTGGTGGTGCGTACACACAACATTTTCCGATTCATATTCTATTCTTCACTCGGAACATCTCCCACCGGCTACTCGCTCGTAACGTCAATCATCGTTTGCCATTGCTTCATATTCCTGAGTTTTGAACTGAAGTGAAAAGTTTTTTTTCAATTACGGTTGCTTTTTAAGCAAGTTAATTTTCCTTGTTTTTTACCTTTTAAGTGTTTAATTTTTTTTTAGTTTTTTACGTTTTAGAGAAAAATGAATATAAAATTTAATGTGAGCAAATTTGGGATTTCTTTGCCGAATGAATTTTCGTTAAATAAATCACGTATTGTAATGAATCAAAAACTGAACTAATAAAAAATTCCAAAAAAAATATTTAAAATTTTTATAGCAGACGAAAAATTTTTTGCTGCTGAAAAGGAAGAAATTATTATTACATAAAAATGTAACTGCATTTTTTCTTATAAAAAAAATTGGAAAATCAAAATAATCAAATTTATTCAAAAATAATGTTTCATGTTGATGTATTTATAAAGAAATTGATATTGAATATGGAAGTGGCAACTATGTGTCACTTTATGTTTGTGCCATTATGATCAAATTCTAAAAACTCAATCAAATTTTGGATTACCATGGAGCCACGTTGGAGTTTAAAAAGACTTTTTCGATCGACATACAACACACGGTAAGAAATTTTCATGTTTTCATCTTGACATTTATTTTTTCCTGATTTATTTTCCCTTTTTATGATGTACCGTTGTTCGGTAAATTATAATGAGAAATGCTTTTATTATGGCTTTATACTGTTTTAAATTTTATGAGTATTGAAACTGGGATTCGCATTAATAAATTTAAGTCAATTTATAGGACCATTGAATTTTAACAATATTAGTAACAATTTTCATTTATATAGAAAAATGTGATTTTTTTATTTGTTCTTCTTGTTAATAAAGAATTTTATGCGGAAAAATTTTGTAAATTTTGCTCCAGTTTTTCTAAGCAAACTTCTTTGCATACTACGCGTTGAAATACAACTCAAAATATATTCCTTGTGGTGCATTCAGAAAATCAAATACATATCAATAATTGTTTTATTTTCTTTATAAAAGTAATTAATGTAATTTTATTTTATATATTAAAAAGTATGATTTTTCTGACAAAGTATAAATTCAAATATCTTCAACAGAATAACATTGGTGCTACATTAAACACTATTCGTATTCTGATTACGAATTGTGTGAGTATCTAAAACAAAAGTAATAAAATAAATTGCTCCAAATAATTATGAAAATTTTAAAAAATGATGTAATCATTGTACACAATTATTATTATTAACTAATGAAGACTGTATATAATTTAATATTTGACTTTATAAATTCATCTAAAATTTTTAATTACATAACTATCATTAAATTTACACTGTACTCAAAAAAGGAAACTACTGGTATAGCTTAAATTACCGATAGTAGAAATTTTAACGTTTACAAAATATATACTATAAGAAACAATTTCAGAGTTATATTAACATAACAATTTCAGTTAAAATAGATAAGCGTTTGTTTGTTAATAAATTAGACAGATAAGATATAATTGTCTTAATGATGCAGTAAAATTTGCATATTAAAAAATATATACAAAAATATTCTTATAGTTCTTTACCTTATTAACATCTTACTCCACATATGTTTGTGTTTACATATTTATATAAGTTGTAATTTCATAAATTAATTTCGATATACATATATAAAACAATAGTTACCTTATTGCCGAGAAATAATGTGCAATAAAAATATGAAATGTATGAGATATCTTTTATTCCTTTCTATTTTCGAAGGAAGCTTTTTACAGTGGAAAATAGTTCCTAGAATTTATAAGTTCGACACCTGACCTTCCTTAAGAGTTTAAAATTGAGATGACCTGTTTTAGTAAATAGATCTTATGTTTTAATACTCTTTTGTTAATTTAATGTTCAATTTAAAAAAAGAGGTTGCGATTCAAATTGTATACGCTTGAGTTTAACTAATAATCCTAATTATGATGTGGAGATATGTTGTTAAAGTCTTCCTTTCGATAGAGATATGTATCCAAAGACTATATTATTTCCCTTATAATGCAATAACTTCTGTAAATTTTGTTAAAATTATTTTCTTAACTAGGCTGGAAAAATGATGCTACTGCATCCATAAGGTAGCATACGCGATTCAAAACCCCAGTTGAATACCATCGTCTAAAAAGATCTAAGCAGGTTAAAGTTTCTAATTCTGATTTTTTTTCAGCTGATATATTATGAAAAATTTGTAATTAATTTATACAAATTTAACTGAATTTAAGAATCCATCTCCTAATATTTTTTTTTATTTTTATATTTTTGAATTAATAAAATTATATTAATATATAAAAAAAGTGTGTGTAGTATTTTTAAACTGTAAAATATAAATTTTAGAAAATTCTACATGAAGCTGTCTTAGTAATAAATTTTACGTAAGAAAAATTTTAAAAATAGCAAATCACTTATGATTTACTTTAGACAACTTTATTTTTAACGAAACAAAAAGGGAAGTATACATCTTTCATTAATATAATACGAAAATTTTTTCCTATCCTTTTTATAACTGTAAAACTCTTCAACTCTTGATGAAAGGGATTTTATATCCGCTTTTAAAGACGTATTATTTTGTATGCATAAAAGTTGGTAAAAAAATGTATATAGAGCTTTTAAAAGCTACCTATATGGCTGAATTTTAAAAACAAGAGTAATTAAAGTGAGATTTGATTATATTTAAATTTCAGCATTTATAGTTAGATTTTAAGAGTAAACTCACAATTTTTCAATTTGATAAACAGAAAAACATTTATTTTTAAATAAATTTTCATTATTTAAAAAAATATTTCATTTCTATGGTATTAAAATAATTACCTAAATCTATACTGGTTAAAACAAAGAATAAAGCAAGTTATTTCCTTTTTGAAATTAAATCTAAAGTGTCACTGAAAAAATTTTTCCTTTTATATAATATCTATAATTTAAAATATTTCTTGAAAAATGATGATTTATGAAAGTTAAAATAACGTTTTCGTCTTTATTTACACAGTTTTATGAAAAATAGTTGATTAAAGAAATTATTATAAAGTAATGAAAAATAAGCGCATTTGAATCAAAACATGCTCCATTACAAACATCAACTATTTAAAATCCACTTTTACAAATTATGAGAAGAGCTTGATTCAAATATATTAAAGTAAAAAACATTTTATATCTATTTCACAAATGCGTCTAAGCACTTTTTATATGAATAATACATTTTCTTTAGCAACAAATATATTACTTTGTGAAAGGCACCCTGTTAATGAATTAAAAATGAGAATAGGAGCGTATATTCATAAGTATATTAGGCAAGTTCTTTATTTATTCTCTAAGTTAGTGGAATGAGAACTTTATTAATGGGCTAAGAATATAAAATTCAAAAACATTTTTCTCTCATGTTTTACTCTAAGGGCTTACCTCTCTCATTGTTTAAAAGGAATTAATTTTCATTCAAAGCATTTAGGGAAAACTGCACCGTCTTTAATAAAGTGGAGGCGCATGATTATTATTTTCCTTAAATTTAATAAGAGCCCTATTTTGAAGATTTATTTTGGCTTTTGGTATTACCTTCTAATTGAAAAACTGAAAAAATACACCGTTACCGTAGAAAATATAAATTAAATGTAATATATTATTTTTGTATATATATTTTGATTTAAGTGGTAAATTATTAATTATCTAAGCGTTAACTTGAAAGACAATATGATAACGGATCATAAATCTTTATGATAAATGATTCTTTATATAATGTTCATGAGAAGTTAGTTTTTGATTTCAAGTATCAGGAAAGGCTTTAATTTGTATGTTGACAGTGTGTTTTAAAACTTCGGTTAGTTTGAAATTTTCTATCATTTTTCCTGAATTATTTCTAAATTCTTTTAAATCACCATTTATTAAAGAAAAAATTTTTCATGTTTTGTATTCGAAACAGGAATCTTACTTTTTTTTCTTTTTGTCAAATGCCAGTCTGGCTTGGCAATATGGGGTGCGCTGTTCCACTTTTCCACCTGAACCATAATTTGGTGTGGAGTCCGACTTCCTCAATACACACATGCTATAGGTACCCATTTATAGGGTAGAAACCATTCACACTCCATTCATACAATAAAAGGACAAAGACAGGAGAGAGAGACAGAAAAGCACATCGATGCCCGAAAGAAAATTTGAACTCAGGACCTCTCTCCCTGCATTCAAGTACGCTGATCATTAGACGGTGGCATCTTACTTGCATGTATTTCCTATTTTTTTACATTATTTCCTATAAGAATTAGTTATGAAATTTTCACTCAATTTAGTATGCAGTTCTCTGTGACTACATTCATGGATTTTTATGATTAGTTTATCAATGAATGTAAGACTTTTTCAACTTTGGTATTATTCAAAAAATGGGAAATTATTCCTCTCATTCTACCTATGGATAATGGCTATATTTCTACTGAGGTGTACAGATTCGGTAGTAAATATAAAAATTCAATTTGTTTACCATTATTATTAATTTAAGATTTTGTTTCTCTAAATGGCTGTAGACATTAAATTATAAAATTTATATATTTTAAAATACATATTCCAACTGAATTATGTGTGTTTGACGCATGGTGAGGATTTCAAGTCTTTAATCAGAAAAATTGAAGACTAGATTTAAACCGTTGAAAACTATTTAAATATTTACACACTTCAATGTTAAATAGATCACAAATCTGCACAAATTCATTTCAAAATGCTTGCATCTTGTACTAGGTTATTAAATTTTTCATTTATTATTTTAGTCTTGATATACTTATTATTTCTCATTGATAAATAAGCTGAGCAAACAGTTTAACTGTTAGACTCCAGTTCAATAATTCATGTTTGATTTTTACGACAGACGTGGGTATTTGTAATAGTTTCGAATCCATTTAAAACTGCAAATCCAATGGAATTAGCCATCATGTGCATAAAAGTGATAGTTCGATAACAAATAAACCAATTTATTACTTGCAAATACGACTTTATAAAAATAAACAAGCCTGCTGTTTTCCTTCAAAGACAGAATTTTGAATCTAAACATAATAATAAAATTCCAAAAATTAAAAAAATAAATCAAAAAGCACAAATTTTTTAAAAAATGTAGTGAAAAAAGCATTTTTGTCAATAAAATTAACATGTATCAAAATGATCATTTCTTTCATGATAACAAAATGAATGTTGACACTCCAATAAATAAGATTGGATGAAAACATGATATTTCTCTTACAACAGTCCTACGCGTTATCGAGACCATCCCAGTGATTTCCGTTAAAGAACCACCGTTTTGCCATCAACTTTTTTTTTCCGAGTTGTCATCACTTGTGTCGAAATGCATTTTGGACTCAGAGGATTCTTTGTTAAGGGATGTTGTTTACCTCAAAAATATTCCTGATGTGATAGTCAGTATGTCGCATTTTTGAAAGAATATTTTGATGAATCGGCTTGTGCTATAAATAAAATCCTATCGTTGCAATCAGCTAGCTCATTAAAATCTTTAAAATCATCGAAAGGATAAACGCTTAGAAGTTAAAGCACTTGTTCTACATTTTTTTTTATTTCAATATACTTTTTTCTATAATTTACTTTTTATCATTATATCCCTTTTTATTTCAATTATATAAATCTAATGACCTAAAAAGCATATTATATTTTGATCTTTTACGTTATACAAAAGATGTATTAAACTATTCGATGAAAAGTAAATTCTTATAAAAAGAATGATGAAGAGCTTATCCTTAAAAGTAAAAATAAAGCTCTTGAAAAAGAAGTACTTTGTTATAAGCGTTCTTTCAGACCTCTTAAAAACCAAGAAAAGAATTGTTTAAGCTGTTTATTAAATTTATTAGATCTGTGTTTTGTGTTAATGGCTGTGCTTTAATAAGAAATTCTTTAAAAATCTTGAAAAAGAGTATAGTGTTTATATCTTTGAACCAATGAAAATGCTAAGAGAAATTTAGTAGATCAGCGTAGTAGGATCATAAATAAAAGACAAAATCTTGAAAAAGTTCCTTATTATTGTTTTAGATACTATCGAAAACTGTACATTTACATATATACCTGTTCTTTGGAATTTGATCTCGGATATGATGGAAATGCTAATAATATTTTTTTCCTCAGTATCTTTTCAGTTCAGTCTACTTTACAGCAGTTATAATTCTCTCAAAAAAACTTCTTAATAACTACCTAAATCATTATTTCGTCTCCCCCACCTTTAATTTCTAAGTATATACAAATCTGTATTACTTAAAATAAAGGTAAATAATTTTTCGAAACACGATCATTCTTTTGTTGAATTACACTAGTGATTTTTAAATTACCTACATAAGTCTTAATTCTACTCTCTTTAATTATCATCAAATTTAAATATGTACGCATATATAAGTCTAAACTACACTTAAAAAATTTGCATAAATGATTTGTCTAAAAGCAATTTGTGTAGCTAGACAAGTTATTCGACAACGTTTCAAGTGTGATACATTTTCATGCACAAAATGTTAATGATGTATTTATACTTTGAAATATTTGCATTTTTCTTCTTAAGTATCGTGTAAGTTCCTTACCAACTGCAGTTGACACATTTGAAATATAAGAATATTCGAATGTTTCGTGCCTGGGATCTATATATCGATGAGTGTCCTTCAGAAAAGCTATGCATCTCGGTTGGAGATGACAGGGTATTATTTAGCATAGAATCGAAAAGCCTGATAAACGGTCAGATGGGTGATGTGGGAAAAAACGCACGTTGTTCGTGTGAGCCAAAAGTTCTTCTCAAAGATGAGGTGAAACTAGCGAATGATTCCTTTCTTTATTTCATTTTTCCAAATAGATTTCTTCTTTGAAAAGTGATCCATTTATTTTCACTTGTACACTTGTAGATAAGTACAGTGTTGGGCTAGTCAATGAATAAATGATTCTGCTTTTTGCACGACAAAAGTAAATGTCTTAAACTCGTATATAGGTTTCAAAAAGATATATCCTTTATATAATTTCAGTATCTAAGTGTCTTTATATTTTTAAGCAAATTTTCTTTGGAAAAAATGCTTGGAAGTCAAAAGCCTTTTCAACCTCTAACAACACTCTGTTAAAATTTGCTGTATCCTCACGCACCAACTACATATTTTAATTTCTGAAATCAAATAAAATTAAACTAGAGTATGTGACACGACAGCCCTTCGGAGAATCAACGTCTTCAGCGCCCATGTCCGTTTTCTTGACCAAGGGCCCTGGGGTGGAAAGCATATGAGACGTTTAAGTTGTCAGCTTAATGTGAAACCCCTAGATTTAGATCCTAAGCTTGATGCTCAGTTATATCGACTCATTGAAAGGATGAAAGGCTGAGTCAACCATGCCCAAGCCGATGATAGAACCTGCGAATGCTACCACTATGCTACCTAGCTTTTAAAATCAACAATAAGTTTTCCTTTTCTAAGAATTAGTAAGACTTGCTTTTATACATATAGATACATTATTGTAAATAACAAAGTAAAATTCGTGTTTCATCGCTTTTCCTATCTTCCTCCATATGTGTGATAAACTGGCAGGTGCGTGATTAATGCTCTAATTTTTAGTTCAACAGTACATAAGTTCGATTCCTATACTTTTGGTATGGTTGTTCATAGTGGTTCAAAGTTCACAAACTTAGGTTCCAATCTAATCAGTCCTTATGTTCAAAATGTAGCAATACCACTTCAAAGAAACCAAACCCCTTATGTAGGAATAAATATATGATGAGTGGTTGCTAAGTATTCTTAGCTAGATATCTAGGTGATAGCTTAAAGATTTTATATGTCGCTTTGGTAGCAAAAATCTTGCATAAGAGAAGTTTCTTAAATATTTAAAATTAATTATTGCGTAAATCTAAGCATACATTATAATTTTTCTCAACTCTTATAAATAATTTTTAAAGGTATAAATTTAGGCAATGCATCATTTCTGTTTTAAGTCATTCATGCATTTAATCTCTATAAAATTAAATTAAAATACAATTAAATTAACTAAATTAATTATTTATATTTTTATATATCTATTTTAATGAATTTCCTAAAAACCAGTCATTCTTCATACAAGGCCCTTATTTAAACCCTCTTATTATGGAAATAATGTCATAAAAGGGTGAGATTTATAATTCTCATTGATTCATGTTTTGTTATATAAGAAACCACACTCTGCATTGTATCAAAAATTGTGCTATAAGAAATTCAAGAACAATAAGAATTACGTTAATTATTAACTCATTCAAAGAAAAGCACTAATAAATGTGTGAAATTGAGGTAAATAGAATTTATATTGGCTGAGAATATCCAAGTAAATAAAATTAGAATATACGTAAAGAAAAGAAAATAACAGAAGTAAAATTGCTATTAATAATTATTTTCTAGTTATAACCTTAACAATAAAACAAAAATATGTAATGATTATTTTTAATTTTAAAAAATGCGAGAATAATCAATGTAATCGATAGTATTATAGAACAGTGATGCTCTCAAAGAAGTGATGTGTGAAATCTGCATTGTAAAAACTTTGTTTTATGCGGGGCAATCTTTTCTGCTATATCAAAATTTATTATGAGAGAATTATATATATAACATTGTATAACATTCTCTATAGCTATTTTGTCTTAAGAGCAAATATTTAATGTTTAAATCAGAAGCAAATAATGATGCTCCCATATTTTCATATCCATGACTTTATTTTGGAAATATATAATTATAATGTGGGCCTCCTCTCTCAATTTTAATGGAATTTTATTACTTTAATATAAAGGAAATTTTTTTATTAATGGAAAAACTTTAATATTAATGGAAATATTTTATTAAACTGCATAAATATATATAAAAAGTTAATAAATGCATTACATAAAATGAGAGTTTTGAGAACATTTGTTAACAGCAAATTAAAATAAAATAATATTTTTAAATAACATTTGACGATCATTATCTTATTCTAATTTGGTAAGTTTTTTCGCTTATCTGAACCGTATAATGTTTTCAGTTTCCAATCGCAATCACGGAATTGTTTAACAATAAAGTTCTTACATTTTATAAAATTCTAAAATGTATTTACTCTTATAAAGCCTCAAAATGTAAATAATTAAAAATAAGTAAATGGTATAAGAATTTTAATGATCATTTAACTATATGAAGAGAAATTCAGATAATTTCTCAAATCTATTTACCATAAGAAAACATTTTGTTTCTTTTATTTTTTTCAGTGATAAATCTAAGACTGTAATTGGCATTGTAAAAACATTTTTGCCTCGGTGGAAAGATGTTCATTGTTTTGTTAAATCTCTCAGGCTATTAATCATATACATGAAATGATACTGTTCATTTTGTATCGATATAAAGTTTAATAAATCGTAAAGTGCATCCACTTAAATCTGTTCTTTCAGGCCGAAGAGGTTCTGCATTTTTTTCCAGCTCTCCAGGTAAGAATGAGCTACGGCAGTCGGAATCTCTCGTTTCCCTGTGGGCGATTTGGTTGTGAGCCGGATAATATCTCCAATAAACTTCCCAAAGCGTTTTCTTCCGGGTGGGTTTAAGAACTCCGAAATTCTTAAGAGGATGCATAAAATTCCAGGAATGTTCCAGAGGGTAAGAAGAAGAGAGAAGGAAAGGGAAGGAAGAGAATTTTACTTAGTTTCCGCTGAGGGTGGAAAAAAAGCCTACGGGTAGAAGAAAAAATGCCCAAAGGGGTTTTCGGAGAAATTATGAAATGAAAGGTTGGCTGCCCGCTCGACTGTGCCGGCTGTGTTTTGGTCACGCGTTGATGACAGGAAGATCTTCCATGCTGAGATTGTTTGAATTGTCTTTCATTTTTATGTGTTTTATTATTATTATTATGTTGATTTTACATAACATGAATGTAAGAGAAATGAACGGCTGGGAGTAACCATTTCGTCGAATCAAATTTTGACGTACGCGTTGCCGATTGTGTGATTTAGTGGCGTTTCCCTTTCAGATTCAGTTTTTATTATTTTTATTTTTTACTCTCATTACGTATTTTAAATTACTAAATGTTGATCAGTATGGCACCTTTTTTCTTGACCATTATAATTTCATGGGATTTTACTTATTGCATTTTTCTGTCCTTGACTAATGTAATTTTTCTGATTATTTTGTAAGATTTAATTTAGTCTTTCTATTTTCTTGATTAATATAATTACTTCTGGTTGTTTCATTGATTACACTTCTTTTATATACTTGACTAATATCATTTTTTATTAACATAGGCAGTTATTTAAATAGATTTATTTCTCTTATTACATTTCTTTTTTTATAGACTAAAATATTTGCCACCTGTTATTTCATAAGATTTCATTTATTGCATTTTTTTGTTCTCTTGTAAAATATTTATCTCCAGTTATTTTCACTATTTCACACCGCATAGGTCATTGTTTTAGTTCACCATAAATTTCTACTGGGACAGTATATATATCCGACTATATACATCCGAATATTTTTAAGGAATTTAAAGCTTTTAATTTCTGAAAGCTTAAATTAAAATTAAAAATTTTCTTTAATTTAAAGTTAAAAACAAATCATTTTTAACTTTAAAATATATATATTAAAAATAATGCAATAATGCAAAAAATAATGATATATCTGTTTTATATTCTGAAGTATGTGAAAAAAATGACTCAAATATGAATAATTAGAAAAAAGTACATCGCCTTTAAATTTTAAGATGAAATTGTTTTAGGAGCAATTAATGTTATGTGTGCTTTGATTTACTTTAATCAGAAATACGCATAAATTGAATTTAGTAAAAACATACAATTTATTAGTTAATGTATAAGGTAAAACAAGTAAATTCTTTAAATTTACAAAACTGTTCCTAACTCAGGATAAATGACGATTATTGATATGGTAGCTATATTGATAAAGCTATATAACTGCAACATTTCGTGGTTTTGACTATTGGGTGTAGAAATTGTAGTGTCTCAAAATACACTTTTTAGTAAGTCCTCTAATTATTAACTTTCGTGAGCAAAAGTTATTGTAGAGTGACAAAGTAACAATAAGTGTATAAAATAAATTAATTTTACTTTGAAGTTGCAGCACTTTAGCTACAGCTTGTATTAATTGCTTGCAGTTATAGCAACAGCAATTAATCATAACATTTTTAGCCAATTAAACACATATTTACATCCTATAAAAATTAGGTCCTACTTTTCATCATAACATTTTGTAATTTCTTCTTTGAACTCACACAAGCTAATCTTTTCAATAAATTAAAATAACATTGAATTTATTAAACATATTTTAGCGACATTTAAATTTTATTGAAATTTGAATTATAAGAAATATTATGGTTAGTATTTTCATTTTTGTTTCAATACAATATTTCAGTTCAATTTAGGTATTTTTGTAAGAAGTATATTTTGCGTCCAACAATTAATAGTATTTTATTTTGTGATTGCTCATATATTTCTACATTCAATTTATAATCTTCTTTCTTTACTATTTAATCCATATACTATCCAGTATTTATCTAACATATTACTTGCTGTTTTCCTTCCATATTGCTGATGCCATACATATAAATGAAATATTGGAAAAAACATTATTACTTTCTTTCCTATTAGAAGAAAAAATTTTTAGGAATTGTATTTGCCCAAGATTATTTTTATTTCTCTTGAATGTAAACAATAGAATCGGTTGCGTTTCATTTGGTCAAATAAAATATTACACATAAGAAAACATCCAAAAGATAATTATTTGTATAAAACTAAAGTAATAAAATAAAAGTATTAGTTTTGCTCATTTCTGAATCAATCTTAAGAAAAGTAATTTAAATCATAATTAGTTACTTTATAATTACAAGTTTTTTACTTTTTATTTTTTTAAGTCTTTAATTAATAAATATATCATAAAAATGATTTACAATCCCAATAATTTTAATTATTAAATACAGGCAATTTTAACATATTAAATAAAAATGCTTTAATGAAAAACATTAAAGCATTCAAATTATTATATAGGATCTCAAATTAATACTTAGCGTTAAGTTATTTTAAATCTTTATGCTAAAATGGTAAAAAATAACAACACATTAATCAAAATATTTGTTTAATTAATCATTTTATTTTAAAATCACACTCAAGTACGCTTTATAGAAAAGTATGTTTATTCACTTTCTTTATAATTTGGGAAAAAATATATAGTTTTAAAAATTACCAATAAATTGATAATTTACAAATAGTTTACAGCAATAGACTTCTGATATATATAAATACTCATTATTTTAATATTTTTTCAAGATAAAGGAATTCTTCTTGAGTTCATCGAGCAAATTTTATATTAAAATATTGTATGCACTTTTATTAAGTATTAAATTTTATAAATATTCTTTTTATTTTTATGACTTTGAAAAAAGCAAAAAATTCTAAGCAGATATTAATAAGTTTACATTGATAATTAAGAAAATTACTTTAACACTTTATCAAAGCTAATTTTAGGTTTTGCACTTCTTTTCTATCTATATTTTGAAAAATAATTTATATGTTACTATTTTACATTATTTCTAATAATATTACTTTTCATTCCTTCTCTTATATAAAATGTAGAACGCTAAATTAGTTCTTACGTGTCTAAAGAGAAAAAATCTACAGTTGTATGGAATTTCAATGAAAAAATGATGTTTTAAATTGTCAGAAAGCCAAGAAGCAAAGAAGTCTGAATTTTGTATGCAAATTATCTGGAAATATGTTGCCAAAAGAATTTCAACTCCAAATCTAATTTACGTTTCGATTTTTTTCTTGAAAAATAAAAATACTTTTGAAAAGGAAATAAATAAAGTATAGAGAAAATTACTTTAACAAAGTAACGAATTTCGAAAGTATTTTCTTTTAGGTGTTTTATTTATAAATTCTCACTCAAAAAAATTATTTTATCTATGCAGAATATATTAGCCACCTCCTTGTTTTCACATTTTCAAGTTAATTAAATTAAAGTTCTTGTCCCTTGTTCACATTTCTTAATTAAAAATTTAACAACTCTAATGAAGGCCATTTAAATAATTAAAACTGCATCTCTATTCTTTTAAATTTAAAAATGGACAAGCAAATCTAACCGTAAGGAAATAAAATGTATAGTAAAATAATGCTTACGTATGTATATATCACAGGTTGGCAATGTTTGCAGACTGCTCAATTTTCTGTCTGAAATTTCCACTAGTTCCATACTAATATCTACAAAAATCCTTAATTTTCAGAACTTTTCTTTGGATAATTTAATAAATTTGATCGTTAATTTGAACCTCTGTAAGTAAAACAATTTGTTAAGTGGTAGGATTATGCTCTTTAGAATAGGAGAAATACGGGCATATCAATTGATCATATCAATTGTTGGATAATGGTATGTGGATGCTACACGTGCTATTTTTCTGCATACATATCCATTAAGCTATGTACTTGATAACTTTTCAGATTTGCCTTGTAATATATGGATATAAACCACAATCTCAGAAAAGATCTCCAAAGATTCTTTAAATTGCGAATCCTCAAATGCTATCAAAGGCTTCAATTTTTAAGCTGTCAACAATGCGATGTCAAATAAGTTAGCGTGATTGCGAATATTTTGGTATGACATATTATTATATTACATGAAGTATGGTATATTACAACTCATTATATTGGTGAGTTAATACGAGTACAACACATTATATCATGTGCAAAACTAAAGTATACTGCGTTTTAAAATATGTTAATATAATAAATATCTGTCACAAACTTTTTTACTACCTACCATAAAATCTTAAACCACTCACAAATATGTAATAAAGACAGCTTCATCCAGATGGGATGATCGAAATAGGAAAATATGTTGTTGATACTACTGTTTACAGATGTGATGTAACATAAATAAAAATTTCTGTTTACAATATTATTGTGGCGATTATAAAAAAACTAGAATTGTGGAAATATTTACTGCAAAAATGGTTTGACATGTTAAGGTTATTACCTTTATATTCTACTTTTGTTAAATTATACTTTATAAACTCACTCTAAGAAAACATTTAGCTGAGTAATGCAGCTTGAAAAACTCTCCTTCCTAATGCCCTTTTTCTCTCAATTTAACTACAGCAACTTCATCCCAGATCATTTGTATTTCCTATTTGGAATAAAGGGAATGCTTTTGGTAGTATTATCTGCAAAGACCAGTGCTACTTCCCCCCCCTCCGAAAGCGTGAATAAGACATAAAGTAAGCAGCAAAAATCACTTCCCTTCCAGAAAAGAAAAAGCAAATCTCTATCATGAACTTAACGATCAAATATAAAATTCCAAAACCACACACTCCACATCTTTCCCAACGATATTACCCCAAATCCAGATAGACGTATAAAGAAAAAAAACATTTATTTTTTTCTTTGTTTTGCTTGTTTTCTTTGAGTAGTTTATGTATTTTAGTTCCATTTCATATGCTTTTCTTTTTCTTTCTTTCTTTCTCGTTGGAATTCATTGGGGTAGAGCATCGTTCGGAGAAAAAAAAATGGAAATCTCACAGGAGAAAACTTAAAAACGCGTGTCAGGAACTCGCAGAGCTTGACAAGAACTCGCGCCGCTCAGCAGGAATATCCCCAGGTTTGTTGACACCAAAACTTTCCCCGCCCCTTTCCTCACTATCACCATCCTTCATCTTTCCGATTTGCTCTAGTGAAGACGTTACCTGCTGCATGAGATGTTAAAAAGTAAGAGGAAAAAGAAAGCAAGAGAAGAAAATTATAGGGCTTTTGTACTTGTGTGTTTTATTGTTTATTTAATTTTTTACACTCAAATGATTTGAACCATGTGATAACGCCTTTCATATTCTTGCAGTGAAGGCTTTCGTGCGTTTTTATTTAATTGGAGATCTTTTAATTATTTTTGATGTTCGAATAAATCTTTAATGTCCATCACTTAAGCAATTCAGCAAATAAAGTTATTTTTACTAAAGTTTCAGAGTGAAATTTTTGTTAAATTTTTGCTTTAAACTAAAAAATGAC
>JAPDSC010101592.1:0-13202 GCA_026290005.1 Latrodectus geometricus | reverse complement strand
TGATTTGTACTTGATTAAAATGAAATAGAATGTTAAATTAAAAAAAATAAATTTATTAAAGGCTTTCCTAAATAAATATAAATAAATTTATTAAAGGCTTAAAATTTAGAAATGAAATAAGATCTACAACAAATGAAATATAGTTAAACTTCATTAAAATTTATAATTCTGTAATTGGCAAATTTTCCAAACGCATTCTCCGAAATGTTTTGAAAACATGTGCTACTCTAATTTTAATATTGTATAGATAACTTGATATTTTAACGACTTACTTAAAATATTTGGCTTTAATTACCAAAAATATTCGATAAGATATTAGAACTGGAAAATAATAGTGAGCTCTTTAATAATAACCAATATATTATAAAATTTTCCTATGATGCACAATATATTGCAATTTATTTAATATTTTACACGATTAATTTATTGTTATGGAAATTTCCTTAGTCCTAAGATCTTCATGATAGCATGGAAATATGATTAATATAATGAAAAAATATAAAATATGATTAAAACGTTTTCATTAAAATCCCTTTAAATAAATTATTAATTTCATAATTGTTTTTGTGCAGTAAATTTTAAATTGCATTAGTTTTAATTTTAGTTTCATCATTTAAAGGAGCAAAATATATTGATATTTTATTATTTTTTATATCTTATACATACATTTAATAAATGTTGGTGAAATTGATTTTGTGAAAATATTAAAAATTTATAGGCTTTTTTATCTAACGAGTTGAATCATAAAATGTAAAATAAATCTCCAAATATGCGGTGCACGCAAATATATTCGTAAATTATTCAAAAGTTTTGAATTAATTTCTTTCAGTATCACGAATGACTTTTATTTATTTCATGTAGCAAACAGAATATAAATCCAATATAAATCAAAATATGGTTTTCATTAAGTAATTTTGAAAACAGATGAAAGAATCAGGAATAAATAGAATTACAGGAATAAATGGAAAAATTAAATAAAATTTTTGAATCTGCTTGCAGTAATATTATAAATTGTGAAAAATATTTTTTCTCTTTTTAATTAATCGGTGAATTTTTGCACAAATCTGCAATTATGTTTATTTTTGCTAATTATAAAATACTTTTAACTGATTTTTTATGTCTGAATGAATGAATGAAAATTTTTTTATATTTCATTTTAAATATAATTTTCATTACAATAACTTTTATACTTATAAAAGTATTAGTGACTCTATAGTTAAAAGTTAATTCATCGAAATATCTGCCTAATAAAAATTATATTTTGAGCTATTTTTTATTACATAAAGAAGAAATTGAAAAAATACTTCATACTTTCAAATTTGGAATTTAAGTATGGGTTGTTTTCATACTGTTTCCAGTTTTTTTAATAGGCATAATATTTAAAATTTAAGATATAAATATATCTAGGAACTGATAATTAATTAGTATTGATAATCGAATTATTTCTTATAAAGAAAATACATTTAAAAATAATTTTAAAAATATTGTGCAATTTCCTTTCAAAGTCTCATAATTAAAATTAATGAATCTTATGGGTTTTACCATTAGATAAAAATTTTTACACAGAATAGTGAAAAATACAAGAAAGTAATCCGGCAGGTAAAGCTTTAAATTTAGTAATTTTTAATTAAGATATATTTTTATAATTTAAATTGAAGCAGTTAAAACTACTAAAATATGAAATCTAAACAGTAAAACTTAGTACATTGCCATACAGATTTTGAAACTGGTCCTATATTTTTCTCATACGTTATCT
Organism: Latrodectus geometricus; assembly: GCA_026290005.1. Taxonomy (NCBI): domain Eukaryota; kingdom Metazoa; phylum Arthropoda; class Arachnida; order Araneae; family Theridiidae; genus Latrodectus; species Latrodectus geometricus. The sequence continues at coordinate 11,446 of JAPDSC010101592.1, read as the reverse complement.
GAAAAAAATGCAAATTAACTACTTCTCAGCAAATCATTTGCATTTTTTAAGAACGCTAACTATAACTGAAACGTTTGAATTCCTCTTTCTTGGCTCCATTACAAATTCAAGATTCTATAATTTAAAATTTTATTTTCTGCTTATATCAAATGTTTTAAATTTTATCATGAAGAATTTCGTAAACTTGTAATCACATAATTTATCATTAAATATTACAAAACTAAGCATTAATAGTTATTTTTTATTCTTTAGAAATATAATTGTTTATTATGAAACATTAGTTTATAATTCTTTATAAAAATAATTTAATAATTTATTTTACGTGAAAGTATTTGTTGGGCACATTATTTCCTGTGAATTTGTCAAACTTAATAATTAAAGTCTGGACCAAGGGTTTTCTATATTAAAAATTATATATTATATTTTGAATTATTATAACATGAGTACATGAAAACTTTCTAATCATTTCTCTCTAATGATTTTATTTTTTTTTATAACTCATTTTTTGTTTATTATGTGTTATTTATATGTTTATTATGAGTTATATATTATTATTTATACACTACTGGCCATTAAATTGCTACAACAAGAAGGCGACATGCTACAGACATGAAATTTATACGAAAGGAAGAAGGTGCTGTGATATGCAAATGATTAGTTTTTCAACGCATTCAGACAAAGCAGGCGCCAGTAGCGACACCTACATTGTGTTTAAATGAGGAAATTGTTCAGCCGGTTCCTCATACACAAATTGCATTTGAACGTTGTTGCCTGGTGAAAAGTTGTTGTGATGCCTCGTGTAAGAAGGTGAAATGCGTACCAGCACGTTTCTGACTTTGATAAAGGTCGAATTGTAGCGTACCGGGATTGCGGTTTATCTTATCGCAGTATTGCTGCTCGCGTCGGTTGAGATCCAATGACTGTTAGCAGAATATGGAATCGATGGGTTCAGGACGGTAATACGGAACGCCATGCGGGATCTCAACGGCCACCTATCACTAGCAGCCGAGAAGACAGGCATATTATCTGCATGGCTGTAATGGATCAGGCAACCACGTCATAAGCCGTGAGTCAAGAAACGGGGTCGTTTGGAAGACAACAAGTGTCTGCACGAACAATTCGACGACGTTTGCAGCAGTATGGACTCTCAGCTCGGAGACCATGGCTGCGGCTTCCCTTGACGCTGGCTGCGTCATAGACAAGAGCGCCTTCAATGGTGTGATCAACGACGATTCTGGGCGCATGAATGGCGAGACGTCATCTTTTCAGATGAATTTAGGTTCTGTGTACAGCATCATGATGGTCGCATCCGTGTTTGGCGGCATCGTGGTGAACGCACACTGGCAGCGTGCTTTCGTCATCGTTATACTGGCCCATCACCTGGCGTGATGGTATGGGGTGCCATTGGATACACGTCTCGGTCACCTCTTGTTCGCATTGACGGTGCTTTGAACAGTGCACGTTACATTTCTGGTGTGTTACGACCCGTGGCTCTACCCTTTATTCGAGCCCTGCGAAACCCTACGTTTCAGCAGGATAATGCCCGACCGCATGTTGCTGGTATTGTACGGACCTTCCTTGATACGGAACATGTTCGGCTGTTGCCCTGACCAGCACGTTCTCCAGCTCTTTCACCAATAGAAAACGTCTGGTCAATGGTTGCGGAGCGACTGGCTAGTCACCAAACGCCAGTCACTACGGTTGATGAACTGTGGCATCGTGTTGAAGCTGCATGGGCATCTGTACATGCAATCAAATCTCTGTTTGACTCAATGCCCAGGCGTATAACTGCTGTTATTACTGCCAGAGGTGGTTGTTCTAGGTACTGATTTCTCAGGATCTATCCAGCCAAATGTTTTGAAAATTTAATCACTTGTTATTTCTAGTATAATATATTTGTCCAATAAATATCATTTTGTTATCTGCATTTATTCCTGGTGTAGCAATTTTAATGGTCAGTAGTGTATAATTAATTTCGTCAGACTTATTAAAAATAAATTTCTTGTGTATTTGGACCTCGCTTAAGCATTATTACAGTCATTAAATTTTATTTTTAAGTAATTTGTATACTAATTTTCATTTTATATTAGGTTTCAATGATCAACAAAGAGAAAAAATCAGAGATTTTGGGTCATTTTTGATTTTTCATAACATGTAAAAGTAAATAAATTTTTTGGAGAAAAAAATACATCATCTTAAAGAAAGTGATAGCTTCTTTTGAGATTAAATACATATACTGCATAGGTACAGATAGTGAATTAATAATTTCTAGGTTATTAAACCCATTAATCGAGAATAATTGGTCAATGAATATATTCTTTGAGTGTACAATCATTATTATTCTCTAACAAAATTGTTTTTTTTTAAAGTTCAGTTGGTTGTTTTAGTCACAAGTTAAAGAATTGTCAAATGATTCACCAATTCTCTAAGCAAATACTTTTAACAAAGTATTCAATGAAATGAATACTTTGTTATTAATTATAACAACAATGAAGTTCAGTGAAAAATGGCAGTAGAATTCACATTATTTTGTAACCATGCCTTTAGACATGATAGGTCTACCGGAAGCTACAGAAGCTTCTTAAATATTTGCTGTTAGAATGTTTTGCATTTTAAATCAAATATTTTAGGTAATTCCTTTCATTTATCTTAAATAAGTTTTTAAATAAAAAAAAATCCCTATTCTGGAAGCGTGTATATGAAAAGTTATAGGATATTGAATCAAATAAATTGTTGTTCAGATAGTTGTAAATACGAGAAATTGTGTTATAGTTTCTATAACGAATATACATACCAAAGAAATACACAATTTAAATATTTTTAAAATCATAATTTTTCATAAATTGTCTAAAGAATATTTCACCATTCATAGAATTAGGTCAGCAAAATAAATTCAACATAAAACTATGTCTGTCGAATAAGAAAACTTAACACCAATACAATCATCGCATTTCCCAGTTTTGTTGTGAGCAAGAAAGAACTAACTCCCTAACAACGTCCTCTTTTCAACTTAAATCAATCAAAGCTAGTCTTCGAGAATTGCCATAGCCAAGGACTTTTATTTTTCTCATATTACACCCCATATCTTGGGATCAAGATATCTGAGAAGATATTGACCCGTAGAAAGTAGTTGTTCACAGTTATCAAGTTGGCCTTTGATCACTTCAGTAAATCGCGTGTCATTAAATGCTGCGTGAGTTGTTAAAGTGGTTTCTTCAACTGGATAATACAAGAGAATTTTATTTGTAAAATATGCTAAAACAAATGGTTTGGATAAGTTGTTTGCTTTTTTTGGTACTGTCGTTGGTAGTGGGTGTATCACGTAAGTATTATTTTGTTTTTATTTTTTAATATACTTTTCAAAACTTATGTAAGGAAACCTTCTATAAGTCAAGTCAACCATTTCATAATATTTACATTGCTTTAATATTTTTGATTTGTTAAAAATGTTCTCTTAAATGTTAAATTAGAATTAACATTGGGAATCGTGTTGGTCATGGAAGAAATCTTGTATCGTGTTTTTATGAAATTCTGGTCATTTATTATTACAAAATTACGATCTGAGAATTGCCACGATTCAACTCTAATAATTTCTGGGAAAGCTGATATCGCTGAGTTGTAGAGTTTCACACGAATCACTAATAGAGATTAAAATAAATGGCACTTCAGATTAATGGTTTACAAGAGCGGGAAACAACCGTTTATAGAAGCAAGATCGAAGTGTTAATTATTATGTATAAAATGAGTACAACAGTCAATAAATCTTGGACAACAGATTTATGGAAAATAATTCCTGACACAACTCAGGATTATTTTTTCATAAAGACAATTCTCAGAAGCTTTCACAAAAAAAAAAAAAAAAACTGTCATGAGTATGACAACAACAAATTAAATTTTTTCCCTCTAGTCATTGCGTCATTTCCATTAAGCATCCACAATGATCATTTACTGTACTTGGAATACAAAATTGGGCAAACAGACAGATTCGAAGTATCATTTTCTTTATTTATAGTAAAAGATTTCTCAGGATTTCGAGAGTTCGTGCATCCTACCATTATTAAAGAAATTCCAGCTTATATTTGTATTAAGTATAATCCATTAAAGTTTTAGAACAATTTTTTCGTGGTTATTAAATAAAGTCATTTGATTTGAAATCTGAGTTACTTTATTAACATTATAAGGAAATTACTTTCCATTTTTGAAAAGTGCTTACAATGGCGCATTTATTTTGCAAAATATTTAAAATTTTATCCTAAAAAATTTGTTTTTTTTTTTTTTAGAAAATGAAGAATATATATAATTTGAATAGTTCAAAATATTTAAATATTTTTTAAAAAGCAAAATGTATTTTTTTACTTAGTAAATTGAATTTAAAACACATCTAAAGAATTATCTCTGAACTTTCAATTTTATAATTAACACAAATATTTTATACAGATAGAGTTGACCAAAAAAATCGAAAGCAATACCAATTTTATTATCGTACAAATATAAGATACCTAAAAAAATATTTACGAAATATTACGAAGAATGTATACATTATTCTGTGAACAAACCCTTCTTTTTGTATCTTGGTGTGATTTCAAAATTAAGAAACTTTATTTCTTATTTTAGAAATCACTGACTAATTTTTTTGTAAAAATTTCAAAGAGAAATTTTATTGTTCTTTTTTAATACCATTCATCTTAAATGTACTATCCAGAATATTGCTTATCAAATTTTTTTTACATTATCTTTCTTAAGTAAATACAATATTGCACTCTTTGAAATATCTTGAATCATTTTTGAAAATCTTGCTCTTCTAAATTTAATTAATAATCTGGGTGTATAAAGACGGCAAATTTGTCAATATTATTTAAATTTACTAATATGCAATTCTTCAATAATATGCAAATCTTTTTAAAACTATGCTCAAAAGATTTTTTTTAAAAATTTTATCATAATAGAAGTTATTATTAATTTTTTTTGAATAGTACAACAATTATTCTAATATACTTATTTATAAGCTCACCAAATATTAATAGATATAGCATAAAAATGCTTTTAAAAGCTAATAAACTAATGAGGGGAATTCGGCCAGCTTCTTTTGCTCTGGCCATGTGCTTTTTGGAATCGTATAGCATATGCTTTAATAAATTGATAACTTTATCTTATAACTTCATCTATTAGCTAACTAGTTATTTGATAATCAATTTGCTAATCTCAAAGGAATTAAGAAATTAAACGATGACTTCCAGTTTTGAAAAGCGAACCTCTAACCTAATTGTAATTAACCTGATTCTTACCAGCTTCTCGTGGGAGTATCAGTTTTCATGATGACCGGAACCAAAGCGCGCAAATGTAAGGCATTACCTACTTTAAAAATTATTTCATAAATTACCATTTTATACATAGAAATTTCAGTTTCGAAATAAAAATATTCTACATTAGTGTAATATATCAGTTTTAAACTATTATTAAGAAAATTATGTTATTAATAGCAATTTTAATAAAATTTGTAAAAAAGTGGAAACAGAATATAAAATGTATAACAGAAGTTTTAGATGTTTAGTTTGATCTAGGTAAATTAATATTTTCTTTTAAGTTATTAAATCAAATTTAATTTTTATGTGAAGAATTTTCTTTTAAATGTTTCTTGTGAGGAGAATAAGCTGCCTTTTTTTAATTTAAAATTTCATAAGCTCATGATGTCATCAAAAATTTAAATGAATAGGAGACATATTTTGTATCCTTATAAATGTTTATTTTAAAAGTAATTTTGATTATAAATTGAATATTGATATTGATTATTGAATATTGATATTGAATATTGATATTGATATTAAATTGAGTATTGATTATGAATTGGTGATAATTTTAATTTTTGTAAACCTTAAAAAATACCATCAAAAGATTTTTTGAGATGAACAGAAAAAAATACAGATATATATTAAGATTTGATAGTTTTTTTTATTTGCATTCATTTTTGATAATGATTCAAGTTACCAAATGAGTTTTTGGCAGACATAAATAGTATTTTTATCCCGAAATTCAATGAATCCATTCCACTTATCGCAATTAACGGGTCTTTGGTTTCTTTCCTCAGATAATATCGTGACAGAACATGTCAAGTGTAATAATGCTCTTGGCAAGAGTGAGCTTTTGTGGGTGAACAAAAAAGTATTTGGTATCCAAGGTGACATTTGTTGTTCTCATTCTCATAGACTAGAAAGAGATTCAGTTCATTATTGCTATCATCACGAAAAAGTTATCTTGACACAATATAATTGATATAGCAATTTATATAGCTCTGTTATTTGGCTCTGTATCTTCTATTTACGCTCAAAAATGGAAAATAATCGCTTTTGTATCTTATAATTTTCATGTTATTTGTAACAAATGGTCTAATAGAAAAACAGTGTGATATTATTTGTTAGCCACACTCAATTAAATTTTTGAAGCATGCTTATTATTATCGTAATAAGTGTTTTATCCGATGTTTAAAATCATTTTTCTAAAAAGCGTCATTTAAGAAAAATCTCAATTAATTGAAGAAAAAATATTATAAATTTAAAATTTGATAATTAGTTATTAATTTCTAAATAATCTAAAGTTAATCATAAAAATAGATTGTACAATATCCCAAGGAATATTGGTTTATCAAAATTAGTTTAGCTCATTATTCTTTGATATTATATGAATGAATTAGTAACAAAAAACAGAAATAAAAGAAAAATATTTTGCAGTTTTAAATATCAAATATATCGGGGTAGGTATGATACTGAAATTTTCTAAATCAATGAGTTTTATAAAGAAAAGAACAATCAATCATACCATTAGAGTTCCACAATAATCCTTTATATCTTACTTTGTTCCAGTTTTAGGAATTAGATTCTACAAAATGTGATACAAAATGTATATATTTATTACGATATGAAATAAAATAAGATGGTTTTGATTTATTGATGGAAATTTAATATTTCAGAAAATTTTTGCTAAAATTCAGTATAAATTGCTTAAAAATATGAAGAAGAGCAAAACTATTCTTTTACCATTTCCTAATAAAGTTATTCTACTTAAGACTTATTGATTTTGGTTAAGCAATGAAAAGTTTCTTTGAATTCTTGATTGTGGCACAAATTGTCCGAAAATATAATGATGTTCCTAATAGCATATTTTAGTATACTTTGAACTGATTAGTAAGCTTAAAGCCTAATTCTAAATATCTTAGAATTCATAAAATCTATCAAGTGATTTTAATAAATTTAATTTGTAAACTTTATATTTATTTCAAATAACTGAGGGTAAAGTAAAGATATTGTTACATGCATAAAATGTTTGCTAACATTTTCACAACATTTTATGATAAGTAAATATACAGAAATTTACCTTACATTTACTATATTACATAAACCAAATTATACTTTACAAAATTAACATAACTTTTCGTTAATTAATTTTCTCAATCTAATTGTCTTGTTTAAATTTAAATTCTCAAATTATATACAAACTATGCTTCAAGAGGCTTGAGTTTGTAAAATTCTAAGAGCGTTTTGATGTGGATGTAATGAGATGTTTTTACTAAGTATCACCAACTACCTAAAAACAGAATATTTGAAAACTAGGCAATAAGCATCTCACTTGAATGATATCAATTGGATGGTTAGAATTTTAGAATATAATTTAGAAGACAAGCTCATTATAATTAAAAATAGACAATGCACAACTCACTGATATTCTCATCATCGGATAAAGAATAAACATTCCGAAATGGAAGGTTGGAACACGTACAGTGAACGTTTAAGACCGATCTCGCTTTTCATTCACTCTTAATGAATACAGTATAAGGGATGGTATTAATTCACATATTTACAAATGAGAATCTTGATAACAAGAAAAAATAGTACAGAAATATTTTATAAACACATATACCAGGGGTGGCCAAGACGTCGACCGCGAAGATATTTTAGGTAGTCCACGCGATTATCCCGATAATTACTTAGGATATTAACAATTTAATTTATGACTTATGACATAGAATCAATAAATTATTTAAAATAAAAATTTACTACACAGTCTACGCTTTAAAACCCAAAACAAACTGTGCAAAGATTTTCGATTTAAAGATTTATGATTAAAGGTTTACGATTTATATAAAATCTAAAACGGACATGATGAGTGCGATTAAAACATTCAAAGAAACTATAGAAGGTATGCATCTCAATTAAGAAAACATGAATTGAGAAACTTTAAAAACATGGAAGAAGAGTGCATCCCTAATCCAAACCCAGACTTCGAAGATTTTGCTTAACACTTAATTGTTTTTTTTTTTTTTTTTTTTTTTTTTTTTTTAAGAATTTGAAAGAAGTTTTCCTGAATTAATTAGGTTGAAAGAAAGAAATTTTATGATATTTCCATTTAATGAAAATGTCACAATGAAAATGACAACATTGATGGACAACGTATCTGATAAAATAGGACATTTAATAGATATCACATCAGTCACAAGCGAGGAAGAAATTATTAAATTAAGATGCAATATATTTCTTAAATCCAGAGCATATTTAGCGATACTGATTTTTGGAAATTAATGTCTGAGGAAACGTTTCGAAATATTTACAAATTGTGATTTTATATTCCAAATCATACTTTGGATCAAGGTATCTTTGAGAATCTGCTTTTTCAACCATGAACAATAAACAATTATTGGTCGCATTTATGCATTGCAATAAGCTCGAACCAGCCAAAATATGATAAACTTGTCGCAGATATACAGTGCCAAATTTCAACTAAACGAAGTGAATAGGATGGTCACTTTTTGATATATGAATACTTTGATTATTTTCGTCAGTAAATTTTTATTTTGCGAATATTAATATTAAGTTTTTTTTTTAGAAAATTTACATAATTTAGCATTTTTTCTTGTTATCGAAAATAAATATGTATGTTAATTTAGCTCTACCATTGGTAGAGCACGTTCGACTTTTTAAATGTGGAGTAGACCCCGGATCCCAAAAGTTGGACCACCCTGACATATACAGTAATACTTATCAATGAGAAAATTTTAGACTAATACAACAACTCAGTTATCTCAACTTTACTAAAAATATTATCAAAGAAGGTAAGCAAGAAAATTAATAGCTTATTTTTCTACAATTGTAAAACAGGTTAATTGGTTAGTTTGTTGCTTTATGGTCATTTCAAACAAACTGAAACTAATTCAACTGCAACCTACGATAAAAAGTAGAATCCATCAAAATAAAATCAATTATCGTTCAAAATAAAATCATTTCCAATTGAACAGGCATATGGGCGAATATATGGATTAAGGATTTCATCTCATCCCGATATTTCACATCAGTCACAGTTTCTCCCTGGAGTGATCATTGTGATCATTGAGTGAGACCCCCATCCAAATCCTTATTTATCACCGCGGTAACTATGTCTTTCCACAATGCTGATGGCATCTAATGATTTGTTCCCTTCAGACCAGCGCATGGCTTGAATCGCTTTTCCGTGTGAATCGCCTTTAAAAAGTACTAAAACCCATCGTTATCTGGTTCAGGTAACGTTATCTCATGCCCAAAATAAGCGGGCCTTTGTCTATCGTCCGGTGAAGAGGACATATACATTTGGTCATCTTTCATAGAGACCTGCCTGTGACTTCTCCATTTCCATCAATCCAACCACCCACTGTCTTATGAATGGGGCAAATATCTGCTCTCAGACAGTGTGAGATTCTGTAGACTATTATCAAGGAATCTATAGTTTTATTTCTTATGTTGAGTTTCGAAAAACATGTTGTTCCTTAACTTTAACATACTTAGTATAAATATACATAATCGATATGGTACTTTAACTGGACAAGTGGTTTTTCTGGGACATTACTAGACCCCACAAACTCTTGTCAACCAATCTGTTAATAAAAGTTGTAAAAAAGAAAAACTCACAAGTATAGTTATGATAGCCGAAGTTTGTGTATTTTTCTCTTATTCATATATATGTCTGTTCTTTTTTTTTTATCAAAAAAAATTATTGCTAGGGATTTTGAATGTGTTTACGTAAGTTCATTTTGATCATTTATGTAAACTATAAATTTTATTATTAACGTCATTTCTTTTATGATGAGCCTCGAAAAATACATTGTTCCTTAACTTTTGCAAGACATTGTAGTTAATCTACATTTCGATGTACACTCGGCGTCATCAGAGATTTATTCAAGGCAATGGAGTATCTGTGATAATGTGGCAAGTTTGGAATAATTTGGAACTTTTGATACGTCAAAAAATTGACACAAGTATTCGACTTGAATTAGTTTGCAAAAATACTTTCAAATGAAATATAACTCTTTATATTAATGAACATATAAAATTACAGTAAAATATTACAAAAGCATTTGTTAAAGTTGATTATGTATTAAGGTTTTTCATTAACTGACTTCAGTAGTAATATATTTTGTATTTATTTCTTCGTTATCCATAAAAATTTTTGTATATGAGCTTCAATAAACCCTTTTGGTTAGTTCAGTATCGGACTTTTTATAATGATAATTTATAAAAGAATTTCATGTAAACAACAGTACTTACGCAAAATAGTTGCTTATTCTTAGAATGATGTACGTTGTTTAGAAAACAAATTATTTTGAAACTTTATCTAGATAAGACAACCTTTAACTGTGATTTAAAGAAATAATTGTTGTTCAAAAAATTTTACTAATTTTTTGCTTGTAGTAAAAATTAAATGCAAAAATTAAATTTATAAATAAAAATTTTAATTCTAGGAGAAATAATACTAAAATATTGAAGAGGATAAAAAAACTATAAACATAAACATAAAATAAATTCGCATTTTAGAATTCAAATCAATGTATAAAAAATATTTTAACAATTAAAAATATCCATTTTAAATCCGATATATTTTCCTTAGATTTTTGTAATATTTTATAAAACTTCCGCAAGAAATGTTTATTAAATATTCTCAAATGCAATAATCTTAAAAAAATGTGATTTTATTTTGAAATTATTTACCCAGTATTGTATACAAGCATTCCAAAATCAAATAGATGTATTCTTTTATATTAAAGTATCAGAAAATCTTATGAATATGATAAATAAATAAAATAAAGTGAGAAGAGAATATGTTTATTAAACTAGGAGAGGCGTCTCTCTGTGCGAAAAGTAGCGAGTTCGATATCTTATCCTATCCACAGCCTTGCTGAATCTTGGTTAATAAAAATTCAGCTTTCTCCAATATCGTTTAACCAGTAAGGCGTAGAAAAAGCATTTCTAACTCAAATATAAACCTCGTCCTTTGACCATAATGTCAAAATTATGAAACAGTTGAGTGTTTTTGCAGCTTTGTTTTTAATGTGTGAAAATGCTTTTCATTATTGAATTTTATTACTACCCCACGAAAGGAAATTAATTTCTTTTATCAAATAATTATAAAATCTTTATAAAATTTTCAA
>JAPDSC010101557.1:88954-100337 GCA_026290005.1 Latrodectus geometricus | reverse complement strand
TATATATATATATATATATATATATATATAATTGTGCGTCTAATGAAATTACTGAATCTGTCTCTTATAAATAATGTAGGTTTAGTGTCACTTATATAGTAATAATTATGGTAAAGTTTATTTTTGGGTCCCCTTTATTTTGTTAACACCAAGATACGCGTCAAAATGTTAATAATGAAATGGTAACTCTAAAATTACATCAGTTAAGGTCCACGGTAGCCTAGTTGGTTACGGTGTCAGTCTCGCAAGTTCAAGGTTGTGTTTTTTAAGACTAAAGACGGTCGTATTCACTAAAGTCAACTTGGGAACGTAAAAAATGTCATGGTCGCTAAGTCTTCCATGTTGCCATTCCAAATTAATACCTCTGGGGTGGTAAGAGCCAGGCCTTGGGTCTTCTCTGGCTTCTTACATCTAAGTTGAAAGATCCAAATGGTACTGCCATCTATGAGCCAAGTCGTACTTTTACCATCTTGAGAAGAAGCTCTGTTCAAGAACGGAAGCCACTCTTTCTGATTCCATTCGCCCAGTTTCAGATGGGTTTGCTTGACTCCACCAAGTGTCATAAGTAACAACAACAATAACACGTAAGTTAAAGCGCTTAAAATACCAGAGTTACAAAAAATATAATTTTATCACCAAATTTTTTGTGGAATTAAGTAGAACCTCGTGTACACTTTATCCATAGTTAATGACAAATTATTTCTATGTAAGTAATAACATAGAAATAATTATTACCACTTTATTTGCAATAGTTGGAATTGTTAACTGAATGAAATTTTATAATCATATGTTATAATTTTGATATTTAATAATTGGGCATTATTAAATATGTATATAAGCTATAATATTATGAATACACTTAAATTTATGTTTAATATAGCTTATGAACTTATTTAAACATTTGCTTATAGTATTTCTTACGAACATTTTTAATAATGTCCTATTTAAAATTCAATTATTTAAATTAATATCTTAGTCAATTATTATATTTGAAAAATAGTTAAATCTTAATATTATAAAATTTTTTTTATTTGATAGTACTATATGAAATATTATTTCATTTGAATAGAATAAAAATGTTACGTATCTATTTAAACATTCCCATAAAAACAAACTTTGGAACACTATAAACCTTACCGGCAATTTAGACAAACAAATCCCCTAGCAAAATTAATCAATATAACCAAATACAATCGATAGCGTTCACCAATCGATGCTTTCAAATCGAATTAAGTTCCATGATTGTTCTGAAACATTCCCGGAGAGGTTTTTTTTTTAACCCTCCCGGATTTGTGCGCCCGCCTCCGGATCCAGATATCGAAGTTCCCAAGGTAAAGAGTAAGATCTAGGCTATTGATACAAAGGGCTGCAATTGGATCCATCCTTTCGAAGTTCTTGATTGCTTGGGGAACCCTTTCCCGATGCTCCCCACTTCTCTCCAGAATCGATACAATCGCTCAATATACAAGGAATCGATTGCACATTTTTTCATATAGGTGGCGCTCTTGGGAACTGTTTAGATTTTGCGCGAAATTTCAGCTCATGTTTATAAGATTTGATTTCAGCATTCCATTGATGGCAATGACTTTGCAAGAGGCTTCATCAAATGTAAATTTCGAAGTGCGACTAGGAATCTAACTATTTTTAAAGATTTTTTTTGCTAAATTTTGGTTTCAAAAGACAGTTAAAAATCTGATTTATTCGATATATTGCCCAAATCGAACAAAAGTTGCAAAATTCAAAATCTCAGCTCCCTTGTAATGTTAGTAAAATCCAGTGTTTTGAATGGATTCGATAGTAAATTTTGATCATTAAAAAAAATCAATATACTTTGATTTATTTTCTATTCCTTTTTATTAAATGAAACTATTTATAAAAATTCCTAGTCTGATATTCTATTGCTTCTGGCTTTGGTAACAGACAAATTTTTTTAAAGCTTATCGAAATATATTTTTCAGTAGTTCGGAGACTTTTATGATGGTAAAAATCTCAATGCATATCAATCAATCAATCAATAAATAAATAATTGTAGTTAGGTATAGTGTTGGCTAATTGCATTTATTAATAACGATACCGTTCGATAAATTAAAAACAAATCACAGTCATGGCAGGGCAGCAATCTTCAGAGTGAAAGATATGAGGTTCGATTCCAGCCACTATTTAAAAACGAGATACTTACTTCACGCTTCTGTTTCCTACAGCCACAACTGCTGGAGTGGGTGCTTGGTAGTTTACCTGATATCGTCTTTTGTGACACGTGAATACGAATCAACATCAATGAAATGTCTTCCCAGAAGACAATTATGTGGGGAATACTAAAATTCTTACAACAGCCAGTGTGTATCTTATTTTTATCATATTGTTTTAATCTGTTCATCATACTGTGTACTAATATTAAGTTGGGTGAAAAAGTAATCAATTACTTTTACGGTAGAAAGAAATGCAATAATTAATATCTCATAAAGTATCGAGCAAAAATTTTTTAATATATCCTCGTTGAAAAAGAGACATTTTGTACTAAAAAATTATTTTGCTCTTTATTTGTTTTATCCATTCATTTATGAGCGAAAGAGTGTTAAAAGTGGAATTCAACAAAAAGAAAATTTGGCACATTTTACATTTTTTCTTGTATATTGGTAAAAATACAAGCTAGATGATTGAAATTGCGAATTTTAATTATGGTCACGATACTGTAACAGTAAGTTGCTTGCAATTTTTCTATCATCCATGCAATTCAAGTATTTTTTTATGCTAAAGATGCACCTTGAACATTGGTATCGTCATCGAAATTGTCTATAAAATATTAGAAATTATAGAAGCTTATTAGCAGCTATATAATTTTGTCCAGAACCTAAATATCAATTTTTAAATAGTTTTAAGAATTTTACATGCTTAAAACTATTTAAATATTTAAAATTTAAAAAAAAATTAAAACTCAGTGAATCCGAAACACACAAATTACAACAAACTTCCGTAAAAGTAATAGATTTCTTTAATATAAGTAATATTTTCCTCCTAATTAAATACAAAATTACTTCCTTTATTAGAAAATCAACGTTCCATATTTCACACAAAATAAAATTAATATAAATAAAATAAAAGAATACTTGATAACTGAACTCTTCTAAGATTGAAATAAATTTGAGTTTCATATAAAAAAAATCTGTCAAAAAATTGACAAAAATATTTAATTAAGTTATTTATGTAGTAATTTCACTAAATATTTTATTTATTTAGAGTCCAAACATATTGCGAAAACAATAACAATCATTTATGTAATACATAATGATAATTTTTTCAATAACAGAAAGCAAAGTAAAAAAATAAAAAATAAATTATGTTCATCTTTTTTCGATAAAAGTTGAATCCATTTATATAGATATTTTTTGTTTCTTAGTTTCGCACAAGATCTCCAACTTCATAATAATTTTTTTTTTAAGTAAAATTAAAAAAAATAGTTTTTGACATGACTGCATTTTAAAAGAATACGAGTCAGTTTGCTTTTGGTACAACGACGTGGGATATTATTATTATTTTGCGTAATTTTTCAGAAGTGATTGTAAATTTTTACGTTTAATAAAGCAATATTTCCAGTTGATATATCTGACAAATTTCTTCTGTTTTAAGAATATTCATTTATTGTCTTACAAAAGTGTTTTTCTTGTTGCTGTTGTTGTTATTACTTACGACATGGGCAAATGAAGCCAGATAGAGCGTCTTACGTTATTGGACACAGCCCCCCCCCTCCAACATGGGTGCAAATTTATTTGACTTTTGACTCATAGATGGTAGCACCATCTGGGCCTTCCAATTTAGAGATAGGAAGCCAGAGAAGACCAAGACCTGGCTCCTTCCACCCCAGAGATATGAAATTGAAATGGAAACGTGGAGGACATTGCGACCACGGCGTATTTTGCGTGCCCCAGTCGCCATTAGTGCACACGACAGTTTTTAGCCGGAATATTAAACGCATGGTGAATTAAATAATATTTTATATACTTCACAACCAAATTCCAGAAATATTTTTAAAATGAAAATTAGCATACTAATATTTTTTAAATTAAATAGTTTTAATTAATATATTATAATAAAAATAATTTTGACAATATTTTAGCTTTACAAAGTTTCTTTTTCTTTTTTTCTTTTTGAAATTTTAGTTGTAGACATTAATGCATTTTATGTATTTCACTCCTATAGTGAGTTTGCTTATGAATAGATGTTTTACATCTGTAAATTTTAATGTATCTTGTTTTTATTGTTTTAAATCATATTCGTTTCCATACATTCTTTTCTGTGTTTAATTTTATAGTTTTGGTACTTGCAGTTTTCCTTGGGAAAACTGATTATTATTATGAAGTGTGATTCGATATCTATGCTGTCGCTATCTGGATAAATGAATTTGAAAAAGACATCAAAATGAGCAAATAATGGTAAAATATATGTGTTGTTGGATTAAAATATTTATTCATTTAGAAGTACAAAAAACGAAATGATATTTATTGGAGAAATATACAAGAAATAACAAAGATTAATCCTTAAAAAAATTTGGAAGCATAGATCCTATGTATTTAATACCCAAAATAATTAATTTAGGAGGTAAAACAATGCTTATACACCCAGTTATTGAGTTAAACATTAAATGAATACTATATTCAGATGTATTCCCCAATGGCGCTGTCGATTGGATTCTAGAATTATGCGTTCTATTCGGCATCTCCCAAAAATATGTTATCATTATATTGCTGTAAGAAGAATCGGGATTCGTCTTAAAACACGCTGTCACAATATTTATGTCCAAAGTTGTCGTTGATTACTCCATTAAAGATGTTCCAGTCAAGGATGTTGTTCTTTCTGATTCCATCCGGTGTAGCACTGCTACATTAGATACACGAGCCTCACAACCCAAACAAAATCAAGAGGCACCAGTGGATTCGCAAAAAAATCCTTTTTAGTAAATCCCAGATACAAAAATAGGTTTTGGAGACTAGCTTGGTAAACACCGCATTTACAACAGGTAGAATAATGCTTACGTTTGCCATGTAATTTAAGGACACGAGATGATCACTAGCAAACTTAGAATAACAAAGCTTAGAGATAAGGGGAACGGCTTTTGTTGACCAGGACCTGGTGCACCCAAGGACTGATCTATCACTTGACTAGTATTAGTGTTGAGAAAAATGAAGTGGCCCTCATGCCTAGAGTAGCGCTACCAGAGTGAAAAACTCTCAACGTATACAACATATATCACCCACTTTTCTAGGAACATCCCTTGAAACCTGCCAAAGATAAACATGACCACTGTCATAGAGTTAACAGTCTTTCGGTATCGCCAAACATTTTTCAAAATCTTCGTGCAGACATTTGTTACTTTGTAAAAAAACTTTTTCTTGACTTAAAATTCGTAAACAGGCTGTATAGTGAGAATAAAATGTCAGTCTTCGATGTCGCAAAAAATTGGTTAGTTAGGGCGTCGCTCTCTTTATTACACGATAATGAACTCCAATCCCAACTTAATCAAAGATTCATCGTATTAAATAAAGGAAGCGCATTAAAAATATTTATGGCCACAATGTGCTCGAATTGTGATACCTCTGAAGGTCAAATATCGAGAGTCTTTTCCTTGGTCTCTGGTTCTATACTACGAAGGCTCTAATCCAACTGCTTCCACTTAACTGTTTGAGCCTAACTCAGGTGAAGATGCTGGGATATATATCAGTGGAAACATTTAGGTATGTCAGAGAATGCCTGTGGATATTCATCATGGCATTTCATACCATCTTTGTGAAAAACTTTCATTATCATCTTCTTAGTGTAAAAATTATAATGACCATAAGTGTGTATCCTTTGAGATCTACATTTATCAAGGCGATTTTCCAGTACCTCAGGGGGCTCAATATTCCTTATATTTTAAAAAGAGTAAATTGTAGACAAAAGCATCAATACAGTGATTCAATGTATTTCAAGCCTAGTATCTTACAATTGGACTTCTATCAAAGCCCGAAACGTAAGCATTTATTAAATGACACGAAAACAGATTTTCGTGAAGTAGATACGTTCAAAAGCAATTTGCGCTTGAGAATTTTTGAGTACAACTCTATGATTTAATACTACGTACACACAGTATCATTACCACTATATTCATATAATATACATTCCCTTAAAATCAGTTCAAATAATATACATCCCCTTAAAATCAGAAAAGTGAAGCATCATTTGCCGCGCAAATGATTTTGAGGGTGACCACATTCTCCCCTCACTTTGTTGCTGAGCTTTGTGGCCTGCAGACGTGTTAACATTTGACTTACAAAGTACTTCCGCTGGTGTAGCGTGGATGTGCAGAGGAGGGTTACAGCTCAGGTATGACCTCGTCACCTGCCCTTTTTTCAAAATTACGGAGAGAGAGTATTCCTAAACCAGTTAATTTTAAAATATAGTTCGGAGCTCACCTATGTTTGGATGTCTGCAATTCCGCCATCGAAATCATAGTATTTTTTCGTTTTGTCAGTTTGTAGACATTTTCAATCATCAAAGATATTAATTCCCTTTGATACTCGTTTCATTTACCAATCTTATTAATATATAGTTTTCCCTTTCGAGTTTCATCATATCTTAAAATTATGCTTGAGTATATTTGAGAAAATTGAAAGTACCTTGAAACCGCACCCGGCCGTTTTTTCGTTCAACCCTCTTCGCAACTTAAGAGAAAGGAGGACTGTATTGAAAAGGCTGTAGAATTGTTAGAGATATGCTATGTATATGCAGAGAGAGCATCATTCAGTAATTTCAATATTCTGCTTATGCTTATTAAGCCACATTTTAATTAATTGTTAGGATGTTGGAGACATCGGCCTCATCATGAATAGCAGCTGATTATTTAGAGTTCTCAAACCGTCTTTTGCGTAAGTATTTTGATGTACTGGGGATGTCACAGTTTCGAAACTAATGATCAGTTAATCATGTTAGCTGCTTTAATCAGCTTTGCAAGTAAATCGTAAATGATAAAGACGTTAGTCTTATAAAAATACGTCCATCAACTTCTCAAGTTATACTTAACTACGTTTTGTTTTGTGATGCATAAAAGTAAATTAAAACTAGTAACTTAGCTATTATAATTGCAGCTATTCCTTATAAAACCTAACCAAACTGCTTTACAAAATGATTTTCCATTTCGAAAAATAAGAAGTAATTGTGCTATTTTCTCGGAACTTTGGTAATGTATTATTCATGTGTTATTTTCTCATTACTCTTCGGTAATGTATCATTAAATTTCTATTGTATAACTTTAATGGGCTTCGATATGTTTGTGATGATTTTTTTCAATGATTTTCAATTTTGATAGAGAAGAAGTAAAATAGTTATTTCCTCGGAACTTTGGTAATGTATCATTAATGTATTATTTTCTCATTACTCTTTGGTAATGTATTAGGTCGGGGAAAAAGAAATCCATTATTTTTACTTGAACTTTATGTAACTTCTTTTGGATTCGCTTTGTAAAAGGTTTAAAACAGCTTTCGTGTAGATTTTTAGGTCTTTCGCGTTACGACTGCTGACATGCGGTCAACATTTCATTCATCATTTTTGATATTTTATAGACATTTTCTACGATGCTGTATTCATATCCGAGGTGCATCTCTAACATCAAAAATACCCGAACGGAATCGAAGAAACAAAAATTGTACGTAACTGGTTGTTACAGTCTTATATAGGACAATAAACACCTTTCACAATTTTAGCCACCCGGCTATCTTTTTCGCCGTTACAAGAGAAAAACGAAAATGTATCGAATTTTCTGTTTGTTGTCTTCCATTTTTAAAACCTTGTACTCGTAACTGAATAAATCAAACAAAACACCACAAGAGGATATTTTAGTGTCAAATGTCACCTTTCCAACGAGCATAATTCTGAAATTGTTTGATAGATACCTCACGAGATATCGATCACTACAGACGTTTACCGAAAAAATAATGGATTACTTTTTCCCCAAACTAATATCATAATTTGTATGGTAATAGTATAATTAGGTAAGTTCTGTTGTATAACTTTAATGTGTTTTGATATCTTTTTGATGATTTTCATGGTTTTTTTCATGATTTTACATTTTGATAGAGAAGAAGTAATGGTGTTATTTTCTCAGAACTTTAGTAATGTATCATTAATGTGATATTTTAACATCATTCTTTAGTAATGTATCATTAAAATTCTATATAACTTTAATCTGTAACAAAAGTTTAGAAATTAATAAAATGATGACTACTGTATATAATAATTGCGATTTTATTGTTATGTAAGGATATAAGTTTTGGGAAACACATTTTTTAAAAATATATTTTAAGAATAAAAAAGTGAAAGTTAAGATAACATTTGACTTGAAACCGAGTAGTTGCGATTTAGTTTTATTCATTTATTCAGCTAATATCCATTCTAATGGAGAAAAGATATCGTTGTACAAATAAAGCCAGTAAATAATTCCCAACTGTTCGATATTTATTTTTTGAAAACAAATTTACAGTTGCCAGATTTCAGTTTCTGTTTTTGAATAAGTAATGCTACAAGAGAAATACTAACGAAAAAGTTACTATGATAATTTGTTGAATACTTCATGTAAGAGTTCCCTTTTAATTAGGAAAGCATTCTTTCAAACAAAATTCAAATTTCTTGGGGTAGCATGGAAAAAACAACTACTTGTGCAACCACGAAGTCATTAATAACTTCCCAATTCACTGTATTGTACCTCATGCTATCAGAACCACGGTGTGATCGCATCTCGAATTAAGGGTTGAAGGAGCAATCACGTGATAGCAATTAAGAGTTTATTATCCGCCCACCCCGCCCACATCATTTTCAGTGTCTTTTCGAGTATACCGTTCATATGCAAAACGGATAGTTTTTTTGATTAAGAAAAGTTCCCTCGATTCCGGCCAAAAATTTAATGATTTCCCTACTTTTTTCCCTTTACTTCCGTAAATTCCTTCATTAGGGAACCCGTCTCTTTCAGGTTTCGCCTTATTAACAACTCCTCGATTCTAACGAGAATAAACTGTCTCCTTGTTAAGAATAAAATGCTAAGAAAAAATAAAAAAAGGAGTAAGTTTCGGCTATGAGAAAAGGGGATTTCTACTAGAGGGAGGGAGGAAAAGAATCGATCGATCAGTTATCGGAATCTGTCAGGTAGTGGGCAACGAACGGTCCGTTGCCTGTCATGCACCACTTAGGGAATATCTCGGTCGCTTAGGGAAAATGTTGCCCCTTTTCTTTGCTAGTTTTGGCGAAGTTTTATTGGATTAATTATGGGCAAGTTGAGAAAGAAGTTTGGTTTCTGGAGAGGGGCGATGAAATAGTTGAGGAAGAAAAGGATTGTTAGAAAAGTTTTAAAAACGAATGGGTGAAGTTTTCCGATTCTTTTCAGATAAAAATATATAATTACTAACTGAATTACTAAAAGCTAAGTGTTTTTTCAAGAGCATCAATTATTAAATTAGAAAGAGAAACTAAAACGAATCAAATTAAATTATGGATAAATTAAGATAAATTCATTTTTAAAATTATCATTTTATTTAAATTATTAAATAAAATGAATTCAAAATAATAAATATGAAAAAAAGTATCAGCAAGATATGTACATGATAAAGAATTCAAAATGTAAACTTCCAGAATCATATTTTTAAAGCATCGTATACAGCAAATCTGAGAAAAACAAAAGAAACAAGAAAAATGCTAGAAAGTCCGTATTAAAAGATTTAAAAGTGAAATTTTTTAACTATATTTTCATATGCCGCATCTCAATTAGTTAAATAATATACAATAAAAAAGAAAAAGAACAATATAAAGTGTGAAAAATGATTTTCCCAAACTGCAATTGAATACGCTTCCAACCAGATATAGATTTTTAAAGAAACAGAGACGCCCACCCTGTCTAGTGGTCAGCGTGCCTGATTGTGGATAGAAAGGTCCTGGTTCCAATGCCGGTTCGGGCATGGATGTACTTTTTCTCTCTCTCTTCTTTGTCCTTTCCTTGTATGAATAGTTGCCTCCCCTATAAACGGATACCTATGGCATGTGTGTACTGAGGAAGTCGGACTCCACACCACATTACGGTTCATTTGGAAAAGTGGAGCATCGCACCTTATATTACCAGCCTGCCTGCACCCGACAAAAAAAAGGTACAGAAAAATATAATTATAATTTAATGTTTAGCATAAGTTCTAATTTTTTATTAAAATAATTAATTTGTAAGCTAAATTTAAATTTAGAAAAAATTAATATTCTTCATTTACATATTATATTTTTATTGGAACTATATAGTAAATATTAGAATGTTTTATATACTACCTATTTATTCAGATTTTATATAATATTATGTGAAACTCTTAATTTTCGTGATTAAATTTCAGAGATTCAGTTACATTATTTTTTATTTAAGTTTGGTAATTTTACTGAGAACTTGGTTATTCTTAAATTTCTCTCTTGGGTATGATAAACAGCAGTTTATCAACTTGTAATTGTTTATGTTTTAAATGCTCGGCTACTAGTATTCCCACCATTCAGCACAGCAAAGGGCGAAATTGATGGCCGCTCTTGTGAGTGAGTGCAGTGCTTATATAGTGGGACAACCAGTGGGTGCAACATCTCAACCCCAAAAGTGAGTCTTCGAAATGGGTCTATACAGTAGTGAGTCTTCGTAGTGGGTCTATACACAAAACACTCAGAATTTTCCTGCCAAACCCAGAGGTATCATTCGAGGTCGCGGTAGCCTGGTTGGTTAGGTCGTCGTTCTCATTATCGGAAGGTAGTGAGTCCGAACCCCGGCTTATGAGAAGACACATCGTGTTCACTATTGGTGACTGGGGCACTTAAAATATGTCGTGGTCCCAATGTCCTCCAGGTTCCCATACGAAATTAATACCTCTGGGGAGGGGTGGAAACAGGCTATTATGGGTCCCCCTTGACTTCCTGTCTCTAAATTAGACGACCCATGTGATGTCACCATCTATGAGCAAAAGCCCTTCTTCCATCCTCGTATGAGAGTGCTCAGTTGAAGAACGGAAAACGCTCTTTCTGACTTCATTCTCCCAGTCCCTGACGTCATATACAACAATAAAAACAACGGTATCATTTCAGATGGAGTACATTGTGATCACGATAAATTTAACATGCTGTAGGATTCAAACTCACTACTTTCCGAAAATGAGAACGATTGACCTAACCAACTAGGGATATAAGGGATATATATTTTCAAAAATACCATTAAAATTCCAAATCCAGGTACACTGTTGTTAAGGTGTTTCTTATCTCTGTTAATCCATGCAACTAAGGCAGATTTCTTTTTCTGTACTGTCCATAGACAACGATTCTTGATTTCGGGATTGAAATGATAATTGGATCC
>JAPDSC010101557.1:66118-88944 GCA_026290005.1 Latrodectus geometricus | reverse complement strand
TTCGAATCTTAAGACACTCATAGGGGTGTAATAGTTTAGACACTTTTCTAGAATAAAAAAAGGATCGTGAAAAATGGTATAAAAAACCACTTTATCGTTGGAGTAAGACAGCCGGATGTGGATCTTAACCGGAAGGAAGTCCTCTTCAAGAGGAAATTGTATCCGGTTCATCGCATTAGGGGATGTGGGAAGGTGGCGTGTCCTGTTTGTTCTAATGTTTGCGGAAGGAGGATGCTCCCAAACGATATTTGATGCATTTCCGAAAAGTCATTTCAAGATTTGGTGGAACATTTTATTTTACAACTTGTTTTGACGTCACTTTTTTGGTAGATTTTAAAGGTTGATTTAAAGTACTTGTTTTGATTTCTTTTAGATTAAAAGAAAGCATTTCTTGTAAACGATGACATGAACATTTACTGAAGACAGTTTATGACACAATTCAAAGTAATTAAAAAAATAAATGTAAAATGTTTATTATATCTTTAAAACTAAAATGGAGTAATATTCGAAAATTTTAACAAAATAATTTTAATTCTTTTTTCTTTTGCAATTAAAATGTTTTTTTTATGGACATTAAAGTGCTTTCGATTTAAAAATGAGCAAATTTACAAGCTTGATAATACTAGAACCTTAAATATTTTGATCCTATTAATACAGTAGTTATCATAAATTAAGAAAAAATCACAAAAAAGACGATAACGTAAAAAGGTATATGTGGAATTTAATAAACTTATACACATTATACAAGACATAGAAAGATAAGAAAAAGCATAAAAAGAAATCACATGAGAGTTATGGTGCTATAAAAATTAACATATGTATACAACGAACAAATGGGACGTGTAAGTTTGGCATAGGGAAAGTACATTTAATATGGGGTATGATCCCCCCGAGAGGCAATACAGCATATGCAGCGATGTGTGATGCTCTCAAGTACGCGATTTATTAATTGTGCAGGAAGTGCTAGCTATTGTTCTTCAAAGGCAGCTGAAAGCATAGATAGGATCCAAGGAGCGGAACTGAGAGCAGCTACACTTACTTGTGTAGCTGCTCTCAATTCCACTTGTGTAGCTGCTCTCAATTGGGAAGTTTTAGAGCTTCCCAAACATGCTCATTTGGGTTGGGGACTGGCCACAGCATGCGCTCAATTGTTTATAGCATGTCTCAAAGATAAGTATCGACGATGCGAGCTCTGTGTAGTCTCGCATTATCAACCTATAGCACGAAAGCATCACCTACTACCCTGCCATAAGGGCGCACATAAGCAGCCAGGGTATCATCTCTTTAGGTCCCAAGCATGCTTATTTTAGTTAAGGTCCATCCGCATCATGCACTCAATTGTATACAGCATGTCTCAATTTACGGTCTCAGCCCAGAGTGGTTACGTAATGTCATCCTATAGCACGAAAGCATTATCTACTGTCCCGCATATGGTCGCACATAAGCATCTAGAATATGATCTCTCTAGGTTAGAGCAATAAGATTCCCACGGGAAAAGACATGGAAGTCTGTGGGTCCACCCGAAAATAAACCCCCCAAGGACTGATGCTGCCAAATCCATATACATCTCTTTCAAAGGTTTTTGATGGATGAAAACGAGTTTCGCGTTCCCTCCAAATGAAAATGCACTTACTATTGCTTTCGAGGCTAAGCCTGAACTCATCTGTAAAGAGAACGGCCCTTTCCATTGATCACGCATCCTGTGGACATGTTGAGGTGACCATTGCAAACAATCCTAACTATGTCGTGACGTGAGTGGGATGCATATGATTGGTCTCGCATAAAGACCATTTTTGTAAAGATTTGGTTGCTGGATACCAACCTTCCGGAACTTGCAGCGAGGGAGTATTTGACCTAGCAGGAGTTGCGGTTCTGTTACTTCATGCTCATAGTAACAAATATCGTCTTGTCTTTGGCAGTTGTGGTAGTGCTTGGCTTAACCTCTTGGATGCCAAATCCGTAGTTAGAAATTGTTGCTTAAGTCTGTGAATCGCAGACAGACTCACATTCAGCCATCTAGACACCTATATCTAACTTTGCCTTGCTTCCAGTCTCCTAACAGTCCGCCTTCGAAATTTTTCTGTCAAATGACACTTGGAGGCCGCAAGTTCGCTATACCGGATTTCTAATCTCAGAAACGCTGCGACAATTGTCATCTTACATTTATACCCTTCTCGCAAATGACGTATTCTGACAGCAGAATCTATTTTGATTAATGTCATATTGTTCAGCCCCTTCTACCAACATATTGAAATTGCATTGAGATTGGTTTATTTTGGAAAAAGTTATCGCAACTTATGTAATTTTTTGTAACTAGAGTATACACAAATTAGTAATGTTAAACACAGTTGAATAAAGCTGTCGTAGGTCTAAGCATGACTTCCACAGCATAGACATTCTCAATAGCCATACTAGAAAATAATAATACTTAATTATCCACCTGATGCTTTCAAAAACACAATTTTAGTAGCTACACGCCATAGTAAATCATTTTGGTGTGAAATATTATTTACAATATAATCAGATGTAATTTATTTAAGATTCAATATGTATTCGCATCTACAATATTCAACCCAAACACAGGCTGGAATTTGGATATGTGTAATTGCTGTTTTATCATTGAATTAATTTAGAAGCACCTAGTCGAAATGCATTATTAAGTTTTGAATCTCACTGTGGGATCTAATATCCCTTCACTAATGCGGCTTAGCTAGAAAACAATTAGTTCTGATGGACATCGCCACGTGTGTTTGTAATTTCAAAATAACATGTCGAGTGATATTTGATCCCTGGCAATCAGTAGTCTGAAAATAATAGGCTATTTTTAAGCATTTGAAATCCATTTTCACATTGCTTTCTTGTAGGACTACAATGAAAGGGGACTGAATTCATGCGTCGCCGAAAATTCTAATGTCTCTTTGATAGATATGCATGCAGGAAACTAAACAAAAACTGTCAAATTATTCAACAGTAATAACATTCAAACTCTATTGTGAACAGTGGCTTTTGACTCAGATGAGAGTATATTTATTTACAAACCCATCTTCCTCTTAAGCAGACAGTTTCAGTGGCAGAACTATAGCCCTTCTGGTCAGTAGTTCCACCAAAATTTTATTGATTCCTAGTTCTAGTTTATTGTAAATCTTCAGTCATTTATTGTTAATGTTTTAGTACTAGAATCGGAGGATATAATTTGAAGTTCTAATTACTTACATGACATTTCATTGTTTGGCTCGCTCCTCCAGTTCATCACTAGTATAGGAGCAGTCGCTCATGGGGTTCTCTGGCGCTTGTTTGCAATAGACAGGATCAAAATCACTTACTCGCTTTCTCAGTGGACACCTTAAAACTATGAAGCTCTCTGGGGGATGTAAGCAATTTAAAGACTGCACCAAGTGTTTCATGGAGGAGGCTTCTCCTGAACACATT
Source organism: Latrodectus geometricus (assembly GCA_026290005.1). Lineage (NCBI taxonomy): Eukaryota > Metazoa > Arthropoda > Arachnida > Araneae > Theridiidae > Latrodectus > Latrodectus geometricus. Next base: position 85,515 of record JAPDSC010101557.1, on the reverse strand, counting down.
CTTGCTTGTCTGGGCCTCTCCAGACATTACCTTACTGACAATCCACTTTTAGTTTTGGACTTCTTCAGGGTGCACAGCTTCATGGACTTGATTTAGCTCTTCCAATCTAGGGAATGTGCGACAACAACAACGACAAGTTCCCATAAATTTATATACGGGTACTTGTTGTTATTCTTGTATAAAAGTATTAATATTGTATAATATATTAAGTATTTTAATGCCCTTATATAAAGTTTTGTAAAGAATATAGAGTTTTGTAAAGAAAAAAGTCTATTATAATACGTTTTCAAATAAAAAAAATTATAAAGATAAAAGACTAATTAGATACATTTTCAAATAAAAAAATTTTGGTAATAAAACTTATCACTAGACGTTTTCAATGTTTTATAAAATTTTATATTAAACACCGCTATATAATCACCTCATAATTTTAAACAGCATTGTTAAATGATATTGATACTTTGCCCATTACTGTTCTTTCCACAACACAGCGGTTGAAAGACATTGCATCACATATTATATGCATAGACTCTCTCAGACGATGGTCCTTAATTCACTGTTTTCTGGATTTAATGAGATTATTTTCACTACCAATCTGCTATATCATTCGTATTTAATCAAATAATGTTAATGAAAGAAAAATAGAGGTTCAATAGATGAGCATAAATATCACGAAACAAAATTTTAAAAACATTTTATAAGCATTTTGAGTAATTGTATTTTTCTGAGGTACATACGCATTTTTCTGCAGTATGTGATGATTTGAAAAGAATACTAATGCGCATTTACAAACCTAATGTTTTTGAATAACGATTTAGTTAGGCTATCACACTTAGAATTGTTAAAGTGAAAAAAATGGGTTTATTTACCCGTCTTGACATTTTATATATACATGGTTCATTCTCACCAGAATTTCTGGGAATTTTGAAAGCTTCCATGAACATTGAAAGATTTCAAAGGATGTAATAAATTCCGAGAATTTTTTTAATTAAAAAATTATAAAAATAAATAAAAAAAAATTTTTACAGTTAAACACTCATTAACCCATTGAAAAAATTTATTGTTTTCAGAGAATTTTTTTCAATAATTTTTTCAGGGTATCCATATATTTTCTCTTTATTAATTAAAATTAATAAATTAAATCAGTGGCATGGAAAACCATATGGGTGATCAGGCCAACAGTGCCCACATCTGTTTCTTTGTCTGAGCCCCACCCCAGGCCCAAAGCATATATTAAGTGGTCGGCCTAAAGCGAAACCTCCAGTGTTTAGTTCCCCTGCTTGTTTGGTATTCAGTTTTATCGATCCTCTGAAGGGATGAAAGAGAAAGTCAACCTTGCTAGCCCAGGTGTCGAACCCCGAACCTAACCGGTTTGATAAGCGCGAAGCACTATTACAACGACATCGGGATTCTTATTAAGAAATTAAGTGAAATAATTTTCCTTGAAACGAAAGCAATTTAGAGTTAAAAATAATTTAGAATAATTTTAAAAATTAAAGTTCGAGACAATTTTTTTTCTTCCTTTCTAAGCACAAATGTATATCAATAGGGACATCAAAATCAATATTTATTCTAATAGTTCAGTGAAACTAATCTAGATATTTTTAATTAAATACTAATTCATAGTTTTTATTATTTAGATTGGTATTTTTCCACACAACTTTAAATAATATTATATAAATAACTTTTGTTCTAGATGACAAAACAAGTTTTTCTTTTTGGCATCACAATTATCTAATTTATTTCGATTTGATTCATATATGTAAGATAAAGTAATCCGTTAAAGGAAATATGATCTGTTGAGTTTGTTCTATCAAAATACCTCATAATCTCCAAATTTCCTGGTTTATTTCCAAAATTCCCGTGCTTTATAATTCTTTGTAATTTTAAATCTCTAATCAAACTATAGTTCTGGTGACTTCTAAATTCTTAGACAAAAAAAAGGGAATGTGTGTTGATACATTCAATGGGCATACACCTCAACACAACTATTTTTTATTAAATAATAACAGACTGTTAATTTCCATTTATATAAAAAAAAACAATACATTTCAGCAAGCAACCTACCTATACGTTATGAAACAGTTAAGGCAATGATTTTCAACCACTGTACTAAGATACTTTTGTGTGTGCCGCCAAATTATCAAAATGTATATAGTAAAATTTATAATATTTTTTTATTGTAGTAAAGCTTTTTTAATCCAAGAAAACTGCATTGTAAAATAAAACTTAATAGTTGCAGTTAAGTGCCATATCTTTTGCAGTTAAAAACCGTTTTTATCTTCGATAACTGTGACTTTACATAAAGTGAAATATTTGCCAACAGTGAAGAAATTTCAAGTCCTCTTAGTAATAAGATTTTCTACATATTTTTCTTTTGTTTCTAATGGCGGGCACATTTGAATAGATAACCCATTTGCCGCAACAAGGCCAGAAACTGCTACTCATTTTATCGTTACCCCGGTGGGCACCTGTGAACCAAGTCACGGAGGTACGAGTAGCATCGCCCATGCCACACCACCACAAACCCGTTTAAAGGGTGGGCCACATTCATCCATCATCTGAGGAAAGGACAAGAAACACAGAGAGAGAAAGAGGAAATACACCCATGCCCGAGGCGGGATACGAATCCAGGTCCTCCCCATCCGTAGTCAGGTACTTTAACCACCAGACAGGCTGGGCGATTTTCTACATATTATTTGTGTGAATTTGGAATTTCAGTATTAACCAACTTAAAAACGAAAAACTGATCGAGACTCTTAACTGTATAAGATGATATGAGTGTAGCGTTACCATTCGTAGCATCCAATATAAATGAAGTTATCAAAAAACATAAAAGTCAAATTTTTCATAAATGTATCTTTATTATTACTTTCTAATTAAACCCTTTATAAACGTACTGTTGTTTTTATAGCATATATTTTTTATTTTGCATTTAAAATTATTATCATAAACTATTTTACATAGTGCATTATGGGTAAGTAAACAACTGTTAAATTTATCTTTTTATTTGTGTGCCACCAAATTTTCAAATTCTTAAAAGTGTGCCACAACAATATCAAATTGATAATCAATAATTTAAGCAACCTTGTTTAGATAGTATTGATATGCTATTCAAAATTCACAAGATAAACTCTTGTCTTTAAAACACTTCTCACAAAATATTTTCTTACATGTGCTTATTAACATTTACACCTAAATTTTTTTACTCGTCTCAGGAAAAGTTAATAATATAATAAAAAAAAGATTTCTTTGAATTCTGCTTATAAGAACAAAAATGTCAGGTTGAAAGATTTTAAAATAACAATTTTTTTATTTCAAGCCATGTTAGGGAAAATGTTTTTGGATCTTAAGCTCCTTGGATCGTCATTTTGGTAAGACCAAAACAATCTTTATATCATCATTGGAATTTGCGTATTTACTTTGCACTACAAATCATGTGTAAAATCCTGGTAAAACAATGTGAATCTGACCTTCGGTCGAGCATCAACGCTATCCAGAAAAAGATTTTTTCTATCAAATGAAAGTACACAAGCATCTAATCTTATGTTCCACAGAGTACTCTCGAAGTAGTTCCATTCTATAATCCGGTTATTATGTTCCATTATGACAGACTACGAGACAGTAAACTGAACGGAAATTGTCCTTTGGAAGTGCATTAAGTGCTGTCGTAAAGTAGACCGTACAGTTCGCATGCCAATAAGTCTTCCCATGGCGATGTTTAATGGCGATATTAATATGCCTGTTATGGTCTTTATTGCTTTGTTGTCTTCTTTGATAAGAATATAAGCAAAGCTATATTTCGGAGAGTAAATATGTCCCTCACAGATTTTCAATCTCAATATTTGTAAGCTTTTGAGTAACTCTGCGAAGGCAGTAAAATATTATTGGGTCGGACTCAGATTCTCAAACAATCCCTCATAAGCTTCAAAATACATTTTGATAATAAAAGAGTTCACTAAATAATATCCATGCAATGTTTCAGTATTATAAGTCAAATTTTATTTGCAATATATGTTTGTTTAGCTTTTAAAATAATGAAATGAATTACTAGAAGTAAGAAATACTCCATGAGGAGACTTCTGAATTGCTGTCTTGTATCGTGTTTACTTATGACACTTAGCGAAGCCAAGTCCGCCCGTCAGGAACTGGGCGAATGAAGTCAGAAAGAGCCTTCACCGATTTTGAATAAAGCAAACCCTTTCGTAGGTGGAAGTACGAAATTCCCTCATAGATGGCAGCACCATATAGGTCTTCCAATTTAGAGAAAGGAAGTCTGAGAAGACCTACAGCCTGGCTCCAAGCACCACCAGAGATATTAATTTGAAATGGGAAAATGGAGGACATTGTGACCCTACATATTTTACATGCTCTAGTCTCCATTAGTGAACATGACGGATTTTAACTAAACCGGGATTCAAACTCACTACCTTCTGGCAACAAGAACGACACCCCAACCAGCCAGGTCACCACGGTCCAATACTGTTTTAAATTTAAATTACACTTCTGGCCATTAAAATTGCTACACCAGGAAGAAATGCAGATAACAAAATGATATTTATTGGACAAATATATTATACTAGAAATAACAAGTGATTAAATTTTCAAACAATTTGGCTGGATAGATCCTGAGAAATCAGTACAAAAAACAACCACCTCTAGCAGTAATAACAGCAGTTATACGCCTGGGCATTGAGTCAAACAGAGATTGGATTGCATGTACAGGTACAGATGCCCATGCGGCTTCAACACGATGCAACAGTTCATCAACCGTAGTGACTGGCGTTTGGTGACGAATCAGTCGCTCGGCAACCATTGACCAGACGTTTTCTATTGGTGAAAGATCTGGAGATCGTGCTGGCCAGGGCAACAGCCAAACATGTTCCGTATCAAGGAAAATCCGCACAATACCGGCAACATGCGGTCGGGCATTATCCTGCTGAAACGTAGGGTTTTGCAGGGCTCGAATTAAGGGTAGAGCCTCGGGTCGTAACACACCAGTAACGTGCACTGTTCAAAGCACCGTCAATGCAAACAAGAGGTGACCGAGACGTGTATTCAATGGCACCCCATACCATCACGCCAAGTGATAGGCCAGTATGACGATGACGAATGCACGCTGCCAGTGTGCGTTCACCACGATGCCGCCAAACTCGGATGAGACCATCATGATGCTGTACAGAGAATCTGGATTCATCTGAAAATATGACGTCTCGCCATTCGTGCGCTTCGTCGTTGATCACACCATTGAAGGCGCTCTTGTCTATGAAGCAGCGTCTAGGGAAGCCGCAGCCTCCGAGCTGAGAGTCCATGCTGCTACAAACGTCGTCGAACTGTTCGTGCAGACATTTGTTGTCTTCCAAACGACCCCGTTTCTTGACTCACGGCTTGTAACGTGGATGCACGATCCATTACGGCCATGCGGATAATATGCCTGTCTTCTTGGCTGCTAGTGATAGGTGGCCGTTGAGATCCCACATGGCGTTCCATATTACCGTCCTGAACCCATCGATTCCATATTCTGCTAACAGTCATTGGATCTCGATCGACGCGAGCAGCAATACTGCGATAAGATAAACCACAAGGAGGTGTCAGCGCATTCAGACACCTCCTTTGTCTGAATGCGCTGAAAAACTAATCATTTGCATATCACAGCACCTTCTTCCTTTCGTATAAATTTCACGTCTTTAGTATGTCGCCTTCTTGGTGTAGCAATTTTAATGGCCAGAAGTGTAATATCAAGAGATGAAGTTAATGACGTAGTTGCCACCCTTCGTTTCAAAATATTCATTTTTAGGCATCATAACGACTGGCTTCACGAAACTTTATTTACAGTTAATTATCAATTAAGTGGTCTATATAATCACTTACCAGGAATTTCGTCCGTTTACTAAGTAATTGAAGAATAATTGATAGCAGTTAACCAATGCGATAGGTAAAATTGTTCTTAAACTCAAAGCATTTTAACTCTATGAGTTAATTCTCACCCCTATAGACGCATTTCACTCTATTTATTTGGTGGTTGCGAAAATGGAAATGAAAAAAATCCAAAAAAAAAAAAAAAATTATTTCACAACCAAAAATTGACTATTATTATAAAAGATGACAGATAATTATTGACGAAAATAAAACTGGTATCCAGACATTTTTAACTAAATATTTGGTTCACGGTGGCTGGTTAGTTAGGGCATCGTTTTCGTTCCCGGAAGGAGGTGAGTTCGAATTCCGGCTTACTCGAAGATTCAACATTTTCTCTAATGGCGACTGAGACACGTAAAATCTGTCGTGGTCGCAATCTCCTCCATGTACCCATTCCAAATTAATACCTCTGAGGCTGTTAGGAGCCCGGCCTTTAGTCTTCCCCTGCCTCCTTCCTATCTCTAAATTGGAAGACCAAGATGGTGCTGCCATCTATGAGCCTAAGGTCGCACTTTTACTCTCGTAGGAAGAGGGTGCTCTGTTCAAAAACGGAAGGTGCTCTTTCTGATTTCATTCGCTTAGTCCCTGATAGGCGGGCTTGGTTTTGCCAAGTGTCATAAGTAACAACAAAAACAAAAAATATTATGTGAAATAATTTGGACGAAAAGCTGACATTAGTGTCGAATTTGCAGATTTAGTAGCTAAAACAAAATGGATATTTAAAAGCTTTACATTTTGGTTTACACCAAATTGACATTGATTCTTGAGATAATTGAAAATAAAAATCTGAAATAATTAATTCATAATTTTCAGGAAAAAGTATCCTTGAAAGGAACTTTGACAATGATTCTATTTGAATTCAAATTTAGCTTCTATTATCATGGCGATTTCAAGAGTTTGAATTCTAAATTATTTTAAAAGACAAAGATTAATGTTAAACACATCGTTTCTGGAATCACTAATCATTATTGATGAAGATATTGAAGACTATATAGCCTTGAGCAAAAATTTATAATCCAATATGTAAGAATGGTGAGTAATGGCGTTAAAAAATTATACAAAATAATGAGTATTGCACTAAAAACTTTGTCTCATTTTTTAGGTCATTGGATTGTTCGTGGCAGTCCTTATAGTATTTAATCTATCACTATTAGCGTCAAACCTTATTTTTAAGAAATACCATTCATGATGTCATGAATGTCACCTTACTTATTATTGCCACCTTACTTAGTGACTTTGTTTTCCATCGTTAAATCCCTTTTTGAATTCATTATTAATTTTTTTAATTCATTATATATTAATTAGGCACTTTTTCCATCTTTAAATTCATTATTAATGTTTAAGAATCCATTTTTGAATTTATAATTAATCATCATTAACGTCAAACTCTTTATTTTTAAGTAATGTCATTCATGAAAGCCACCTTATTTAGTGTCTTTGTTTCCCATCTTTGAATTCATTATTAATTTTTTTAAATTCATTATTAAATAATCAAACGTTGTTTTCCATCTTTGAATTCAATATTAACTATTTGAATTCATTGTTAATCATTATTAATGTCAAACTCCTTATTTTTATAAGTAACTATATTAATGAACTCCTTATGTTTGCTAAATTGCCATTCACGAAAGCCACCTTACTCAGGGACTTTGTTTTCCTCTTTGACAACATGATCATCTGTGAAATAATAAAATGTTTTTTAAATAATAATAGTGTGATTTCGTAATTAAATTATGGCTTAAGCTAACGGTAGATAATACAACCATTATGCTTGACATTTCTGATGTCAAATCAGGTTGAATTTAATTGCATGAATAACATTTACGGTTGATACGATAAATTGTCTACATGAAATTTCTAACGAAAAAATTTTGAAATACTTCACATGAAAAAAATCAATTGTTTGTTAACGAATGAAATATATATATTTGTTGATTACTTGAATCATAATTTCTTTCAACGTTTTCTTCTACAGAATAGCAATTTAGTACTATCATATAAGAGATTAATCATTTTTCAATGTCTGAGAAAAGTGAGTAAAATATATACCAAAGCAGTGCTTTCTGGACGAAGGCAATTGTTTGGTAATAACCAAAATTGAAAATCCTGGCTTGTTTAGTCAAAAACTTGAGCATCGTTCCAGTTTTCTTTTGCTTCAATTTACGGTAAGTAATGTTAATCTGACCCAGTCATAGGATAAAACCTGAATTTCTTCCTCGAAGTGCAAGACAAAAAGATCTGTTAAGAGCTATTTGTAAGGTTAATTCATCAGTCCTATGGTGCGAGAGTGTGAAAGAATAGTCCCAACGTAGTTCTTGTCTGTCGCCAGAGGCGACTGAACAGTGTACCCGGTGTCCTAGGGTATTGCTAGACACTCATGACACCTGCGGCTTATAAAATAAAATGACTGGCCCTCCAGTTGCAGCATTTTTCGTGGAATCTATTACCTGATACTGTAAAAAAGTTTCAGTTCCGAAACTCCAACAAAGTACAAACAATCTGATTCTTCTCAAGAAGCCCGGAAGAAAAATTAGTACATGGAATATTCTTAATTTAGGAACTACTTTGATATACCCCCCCCAAATCGGAAATTTGGTGACCTTTTTTTTCGCCAAGCCAAATACCTGTTTTTGGCGCCTTTTTTCTCGCTAAGATGGGTTCTTGCTAAATACAAGTAATTAATAACAAAAAAAACTTAAAAAAAGAAAAAAAAAATGGTACAAAAAACAAGAAAGTTCTAAATTTGGCAACAGCAAAAACCTAAATTGGCAACACCAAAATAAGAAACAGCAACCCTAAAAAGTCCGTAGGATGTGCCAGATTTGGCGCTTAATTTTGGGGGGGGGGTGGGTATATCAAAGTTGTTCCTCAATTTGTTGTGGAGCTCAAAATGATATATTTGTCACTTTTGCCACTGATATCTCTGCAATCCATTAAATGAAATGGCTGGATATATTGTTGACAAAAACCTGCCACTATGGATTGAAAAACTCTGTTACTGAATTTTAAGAATAAGGCTCTCATCGGAATACACTACAATAACCACCATTTGAGTCCGTGCACCAATTGACAATAAACTATTCTAGTTTAGATTGATTTTTTATTTTCATCTTCACAATTCAATGCAGTTTTAAAAGTTTATGATGTAATTATTTTCATTTATCGTCAGATATTTTTTTCATGAGCCTTCAATATATTGCCACAAAATAATCTTAAATATTATGAAAACTCAGCGAATGTCAAAACTTTTGAGCAAGTAAAAAGAAAAAAACTTAGAGTTTAAATGACATCCAAAATATAAAATGCTCGGAAAATATTAGTAATGTTTACAATTTAATTATTTTGACGATACAATTTTGAAAATTTTCGCAGGAAATTGGTCTAAATAAAATCAAAGAAATCCTCAAAAACCAAATATTACATAAGTGAAAACAAAATATCACGTGATACGTTAACAAAGAAACATGGAGGGATTTGTTTAAATGTAGATGTATGTGTAGCATTATGGTTTTTACAATAACCAGTTCTTCAAATAAATTAAAAGAACAACTATGTGTACTTGCTTAATAATTTATAATTTATTTATTTCTTTAAAAAGATTAATACCCTAAAAGTTTTATCTAATTATTGTTGAAGAATCATTAACTAAATATCTATTAAATAAAAAAAAATCACGATTGCAAGAAATTTATGTATCCTCGGTGTTGAAAGCAAAAAAAAAAATAAATAAATAAATAAATAATAATAATAAATAATCTATATTCATAAATTAATATTTATTTAAATATCAACAACAAGAAAAACATATAAAACTGTGAATTGTTAAAAATTTAAATATGTTAGTTTGAAATCAACATCCTTATGCAAAATTTTTGTCGCTAATTAAAGTTAAATAATTATAGGACAAATACCGAATTAAATTTAATCGTATACTATTCTCAAGTCGTTTCTGTGGGTAAAGTACTAATTAAGAACTTGATAGATAATGGTGTACTTGATCAGTATATCAAACTTTAAACAAAAAATCCTTTGCTAAATTATCAGTCAAAACTACTTTAATAACACGCTTTAAAAGTTGAAAAAAATAAAGATGTCTTGGAAGTTTAAACTAGATAATTGTCCTTTTTATTTCACGTTGATTGGTTTAGCCTCATAATTAAGGTGGGGTTAATGAAACATTTCAGTGTCTATAAACTAGCAATTTAATGACGAAATTTAATTTAATCATTTCTTAATGGAATTAAAATAGCGTTTTTTATTAGCAGTTTGTTTGGTTCTCTATTTCTTATTAACACAAAAATATGACTATTTAATGCAATCTATTTACTGAACTTTATTACTTAGTTGTAGTGAAGTTTTCAATTAAATAAGATGCTAATTTTTATCGTGATTAAATTTTAAGTAAACTACATTGTGTTTTAAATTATAGTTTTGTTTAATATAAGGATTTTTATATAGTTTTATTTAATAAGGATTTCATTTATTATTCAAGTTTACAGTGATTTTGCACTTCACCAAATTAGTCTAAATTATTTACAATAAGTTTGTGTTCGTTTTAAATTAAAAAAATCTGTTCAATGTTCTTTTATGTGATTGTTGCTGTTTTGTGGCAGCTAGGCTGGTAATATGGGTTGCGCTGCTCCATTTTTCCAACTGATCCGTCATTTGGTATGGAGTCTGACTTCCTCAGTACGCACATGCCATAGCTACCTGTTCATAGGATAGGCAACCATTCACAATCCATTCATACAAAGAAAGAACAAAGACAGCAGAGAGAGAAAGAGAAAGTATGGCCGAGCGGGATTCGAACCCAGGATCTCCTCATCCGCAGTCAGGCACGCTGACCACTAGCCATGTTGGGCATTCCTTTATGTAAATTACTAAAATGTTTTCGGAATGTTTAAAGTACGATGTATTAAATGTAATTATTCATAAATTTCTGATTGGTAACCATGATTTTCAACATCATTTGCAAACTATTGTTAAACATGTCTTCATGGTTTTCTTCAAACGAATTTTGTGGGTAAAGTTTTTAGAAAACCATCATCAAAATAAACGTTATGAGTACTGCGCAGTATGTAAAAGCAACTAAAAAATAAATAGTTATCGGGGAAACATGTGTGCAATTGATATTAAATTTTGAAGAATTTTATGCGTTCCTAGAACGACATTTAATCTTCTATCTCTGGTTTCCACAATATGTTTACAAAAAGCTAATAAGAAAATCCGTCTGCTAAGTCGTTGTCCGAATGTAAACACACACACACACACACATCTAGTAAATTGTTCATGGGTACGATTCCTACTTTAAGTTTAGCTATTTGCAATGTTTTGTAATAAACTTTAGATTGTAGGTTCCAGTCTAATGAGCTCCCGTTTGCAAATAATGACAACTGAGCGACAAATAAACCAAACCAAATAAAGTAACCTTCATTATAAAATATAATCTGTGGCTTCATTCTATTATCAAAAATGTCCACCATGAATAAGAACTTATATGTACTTTTACGACTATATACTTTTCTATCATGACTATGTACTTTCAAATGTAAATTATTTTCATCTGGCTCTCATCTAAAAAATAGTGTTGGCGTAGAGTTACGATAAACTACAAAATTACTACATATTAGTTTTGGGAAAAAGTAATCTATTATTTTATTCATTTATTTATTTATTTATTTTTTTGGTAGAAAGCTGCAATGGTCGGTAGTATAAAGTATCGATCCAACAATTTCAGATTTATGCTCGTTAGAAAGGTAACATTTCGCACCAAAAAAAATTCTTTGCTCTTATTTGTTTGTTTCATTCATTTATGAGTTACAGATGCTAAATTTGGAATTCAACAAAGAGAAAACTCGGCACATTTTAGAATTTTTCTTTGATAAAGGCAAAAACTGAAGCTATGTGATTGAAATTATGAATGTATACTCCTGATACTGTAACAACAAGTTACGTTTAATTTTGGTATCGTCGATTCAGTTCAGGTGTTTTTGATGTTAAAGATGCACCTCACACGGGTGCATCGAAATGATCGATAATCAGTGAAACTGACTGCTTGTTAGAAGTCATAGTATAACTCACAAGCTAAAGATCGAACTTAAGTCAATTTTAAACCTTTTATGTTAGGCGAATCCAAACAAGTTACATAAAATTTGCATAAAAATAATGGATTTCTTTTCCCCCAGACTAATGTAAGTGACCTATAAGATAACTGTGTCGTATAAAGTTCTATTAGCGACTTTATTACGTCACTAATTTTGTCAATTCTAAATGAGAACGAAATATACAGCTTCAAGTCTTTGTAAAGAAAATTTATGATGGCTCAGATCTCATGGAAAATAAATCCACATTCTTAAAAAGGAAAAATAATTGTTGTTGTTTTCGTGTGCAATCCAAGATGGCGATATGGGGTGCGCTGATCCACTTTCCCAACTGAACCGTCATTTGGTGTGGAGTCCGACTTCCTCAGTATACACATGCCATAGGTACCCGTTTATAAGGTAGGTAACCACTTACTCAAGGAAAAAATAAAGACAATAAAGAGAAAGGAAATACATCCAAGTCCGAGCCAGGATTCGAACCCAAGTCATCCCCATCAGTAGTAAGGTACACTGACCATTAGACAGTGTAGGTGGCACAAAAATAATTTAATATGTATACATAACCAGACAGAGCCAATCGTGGCAAATTATCAGCGAATTTCTCTTATCAAAATTGTCAATTTTGAATAAGAAGAGAACATCATTTAGAAAGTTTGTTCTCATTTCATAGGATAATATTCAGAAATCAACACAAGTTGGTCTTCGGAACACAAAAAATAAAATATCCATTTCTTGAAAAAGAAAATTGTTTTTAAATTTGCATGTTAGACGTATAATTGACTATGTATTCAGAGTATTCTGAAATACTCTGAATACATAGTCAATTAAAACATTTAAAAAAATTATAAAAAGAATCAGATTTATTTTCTGGCTGCGGTGGCCTGGTTCGTTAGGGCGTCGTTCTCGTCACCAGAAGACAGTGAGTTCGAATCCCGGCTTATCCGAAGATCCATCGTGTTCACTAATGGTGACTGTTTCACGTAAAATATGTCGTGGTCTCAATGTTTTCCATGTTCCAAATTCAAATTAATACCTCTGGGAGTGATTGAAATAAGGCCATGGGTCTTCTCTAGCTTAAACCTCTAAATGGTACCCAGATGGTACTGCCATCTAAGAGCCTAAGTCGTACTTCCACCCTCGTATGGGAGTGCTATGTTCAAAACTGAAAACTTTCTTCTTGACTTCATTCGCCTAGTCCATGACGTGCGGACTTAAGTAACAACAATAACAGATTTAGATTATGGCTGACATTTACTGTACGGTCACTATATGCTCGATTTTTCCATATTTAGCGATAAATAACATTTTTTGATAACCCAATCCATTCCGACCAATCGCAGATGAGGGAGTCTGGCCAAGTACAACCACGCTTGAGCAAAATGGCGTGATTTTTGGCGACTTTTTGAAAAAGTCGCAAGAGTGACCGTACAGTAAGTCTCAGCCTAGATTCTTATAAAAATTACGTCTTGAGGTTTTTTTTTTTTTTTTTTTTTTTTTTTTTTTTTAACAAAACTTCTCAAGTATAGTTCATTGTATAATGCAATTTTGCATTACATGTTTTCTAAATTGGTTTTTTCACCTTACTTATGCACTTTTTAAAGGAATTCTAAAATTATATATATATATTGATTGTAGCACAAAAAATAAACTACTTAATAACTCCAAAAGTAATATAATTAAAAAATATAAACTAACTTAAAATTAAGCATTCCAAAATTTTATATTTATCCTTCATCTCTTCTATGAATCGATAAAACTAAGTGCAAAACATACTTGAGCACTAAACACTGGGGGGGGGGGCGCATTAGGCTGACTCATATGCTTTTTACCTGAGAGCCCTCGGTAAAGGAAACAAATTTTGGAACTGTAGGTCTTGATCACTGGATGGGTTTTCGTGCCTCAACGTTTAATATTTTAGTTTATATATTAAGAAAGTTGTTACTTTGTGAAGACACAAGAAATCACAGGACATTCTAATGAATATCTTTGCTGAATGGCCTTTCCCTAGAACTCTTCGCAGGGTCGTATTCACGATTTACAAAGTAGGAAACACTGAAATTTCCCAATCATCCATTTAAGCAAGCCTGCATGAATGAAGAAGAAACATCTTGATTTAAATCATCTCCTGTTGTTCAATATTCGATGAGATTTTACCCATGGCCTCTTGACCCCGTGGTTCTTAATGGACTAAAAACTTTCTTTTTAGTCTTCAAAATGAATTAAAATCATGGAATCTTATATATATAATTTTTCATGCTTTTAATAGATTTGACAATGGGTGTAACGTAGATCTATTTCCTCGCGGTGCACTCTGGGTAACACATACTGGTGACTCAAGGGAAATGAAACAGCTACTTCTTTGCCAAAGAAAACAACTTAAATTTTGCAAATATCAAATAAACTTATTCTTTTTTACATTATTAAATGGTTAATTAAAAAATCTTATAGAGAAGATTTTTCGAAAAACTTTAGAGTAAACCACAAACAAAAAAGAGGCCTCGGTGGCCTGGTTGGTTAAGGGATCGTTCTCGTTACCAAAAGGTGGTGAGTTCGAATCCCGACTAAGCCGAAGATCCGTCGTGTTCACTAATGGCGACAGGAGCACGTAAAATATGTAGGGTCGCAATGTCCTCCATGTCCCCATTACAAATTAATACCTTTGGGGGTAGTTGGAGCCAGGCTATGAGTCTTCACTGGTTTCAATCTCTAAATTGGAAGATTCAGATGGTGTCCTCATCTATGAGCCAAAAGTTGTCTTCGTATGAGGGTGCTCTATTCAAAAACGGAAAACGCTCGCTCTCTGGCTTCATTCGCCTAGTCTCTTGATTGGCGGGCTTGGCGTTGCCAAGTGTCATCAGTAACATCAACAAACAAGAAATGGGTCGACGAAATCATAAATATACAACTTTGTCCAAGAGAGATCTGTTGCCATTTTTCACCTCGCTGCTGGCCACATTTGTTTCTCTAAGCATCTACATCGTATAAAAGTATTTTCAAATTCTCTTTGTCAACTGTGCAAGCGGAAATGCAAGTGAACAATGAGGGTCATTCCCTTGCTCTGAACTCGAGACCCTTGTCAAAAAAATAATGGAGAGCTCTGCACAAGATGGAAAATTTATAGTTTTATTTTGGTTTCAGTCCTGTTATCAGTGTTCATGTTACCTTTGTTCTTTGTTTTAGTTTTCAATTTTATTATTCTGACTATAGTTATCTTCTATTCTACCGACAGAAATTTTCCAAAATAGATTTCTCCCCTTTGACTGACAGTTTGTATAGAGCATGCATATTAAAGCACGTTCAATTTCTTCGTGTTTAACAGTTATTTTTTTATATATTAGATTTTATTCAAGGAACTGGAGATTTCATAACCAGAATAAAATCTCCTAACAGAGATCAGAATTGAACTCATAAACTAAACACCAACATATTTCTGTATCGGCCGTATTCACCAAATACGGGTTACCTAGCTTATCTCGGATATAACTCAACTCTACCATGACTCGCCGATTCTTATTCACGAAGCGGGGAAATTCCCATGTAAAATAACTTTGGATTTAACCAAACACGACATGATAGACGGCTTCCGATTGGTTAGCAATCTTGCACATCAATGTCAACAAACATATTGCTTAAATCCGTCATTGTTTGCTGACTCGGCGCTAACACTCCGAAATTATAGAGTTATTCTAGGGATCCATATAGATGAGTTAATCGCTGTGTTTGTCGTGTGAAAAACGTTTCATGACTTAACTCGCCCTTTACCCCGAAACCTCGTTTAACTCTGGTTGGTGAATACGGCCGTATAAGGGCTGTGACAGTTTAGTAAAAGAAGCTAAGCAACGAGGTGGTCTGATTGGTTAGGTCACCGTTCTAGTTATCGGAAGGTGGTGAGTTCGAATCCTGGCTTAACCGAAGATACCTCGTGTTCACTAATGGTGAACGTGGTCACGTAAAATATGTCGGATCGCAATGTTCTCCACGTTCCCATTCCTTCCAAATTAATACATCTGGGGGTCGTAGGAGCCAGGCCTTCTCTGGCTTCTAACACTAAATTGGAGGAACTAGATGCCTCTGTCATC
This sequence comes from Latrodectus geometricus, assembly GCA_026290005.1. Taxonomy (NCBI): domain Eukaryota; kingdom Metazoa; phylum Arthropoda; class Arachnida; order Araneae; family Theridiidae; genus Latrodectus; species Latrodectus geometricus. Next base: position 69,416 of record JAPDSC010101557.1, on the reverse strand, counting down.
TATGAGGGGAAAGTCGTACTTCCACCCTCGTGGGGTTCTATAATCAATAACAGAAGTTGCTTTGTCTGCTTCATTCTTCCAGTCCTTGACGAGTGGACTTGACATCACTAAGTGTCATGTGTAAAATCTAAACAAAGTGATTTAGTCTTTGAATTAAGAATCAATTACCAAGCAGAAGATTTTCAAGTCTTAACCTCTAGAAGTATCATTTCATTTGAAGGATCTTGAGACGACGCATTATCTGACATAACTCGGCAGCTTTCAGTGAACAGGACAAGTTTTCGGTTAAATCGGAAATATAACTCAACTGCCTTTGGACAAGAAGAAAGACTCCCATTCAATCAGTCCATCTCTCATGAACTATTGATCTAGAACACTCATCAGTTCTGAGCGCTTATTCGCAGAAAATCCCAAAATGTTAGCATGGAACGAGACAGAATAGTTTTGACATAAGATGGACAGCGTGGGGAATAATGAGAAGGAAAACTCCATTTGTTAACGTAATGACAGCTTAATATGACGATTATGAAACAAATTTTACAAGCATAAGAAAATACACCTAATGAATATTTAATATAACACGTTTTCAGAAAAAAGAGAGCATGAACTGAGTTGCATGTACTGAGTTCGAAACCGATTTCAGATCCGTCGTGTTCGCTGATAGCTACTGGGGAGCATTAAATAAGTCGTGGTATCAAAGTTCTCCATTCGAAGTAATACCTCTGGGCGTGATAGGCCAAGTCTATAGGGGCTCTTTCTTCTTACTCTCTGATAGCCCACCCACTTTAGGGGCAATAATAACACACCCACAGGGTGCCTCACTAAATAAGTTGCCATCTTTTCTGTCCCTTGTAATGCTGAAAGGTGGATATCCTAAAAAAGCCGGGCGTTACAAATAGAAAAACACATTTTCTTATCTCACTGATCTTCGCTTGCAAATCCTCTTTTTCTTTCCAGAGAATTAATTTATGTTAAGTGGAAAAAATAATTTTTCAATTATAATTTTTATTTATAAATAGTATTAATAAATGAAAATAATGATTTTAGTAAAGAAAAATTCTTAGTTGAGAAACATAGAATGTGTTTAAAAAATGTATAATTTTGAAGAAACATAAGCAGTTCACTCAAAATGAAAATGCATTGTAGATCCTTCCGATATGTATACCTGCATCAGAAGGTTTCAAAGGACAGAACTTAATTTTCAAATCAATGATTTTTAACTACTCAAATCATCAAAATAACTTGACTGTTAATTTGTTACATACCTTTTTTGATCTTCTGTATTGATTAATGATGGTCAGTACATAATCTCTAAGGCTGCGGTGGCCTGGTTGGTGAGGGCATCGTTCTCGTTACCAAACGGTGGTGAGTTCGAACCTCGGCTTAGCCGAAGATCCGTCGTGTTCACTAATGGCGACTGATGCACGTAAAATCCGTCGGGTTGCAATGTCGTCCATGTCCCCATTACAAATTAATACCTCTGGGGGTGGTTGGAGCCAGGCTTTGGGTCTTCACTGGTTTCAATCTCTAAATTGGAAGATTCAGGGGATGCTGCCATCTTTGATGCAAAAGTCGTACTTCCACCTTCGTATGAAAGTGCTCTATTGAAAAATGGAAGACGCTCCCTCTCTGACTTCATTCGCCCAGTCTCTGTGACGGGCGGGCTTGGCGTTGCCAAATGTTATTAAAAACAACAACATAATTTTTTGACTACCAAACATAACATAACACAAGGTACATAATTCAAGACCAACTAATTTGACATCAATGAACATTCTTTTGTAAAGATTATAGGTTACAAGAAAATAAATGTCAAATATTGATAACCTTAAATGCAGGAGATATTGCGTTTTTAATTTATTTATTATATTACTATAATTTATTTGCGTTCTTACATATGGCTTCATAAATATAACAGAAAAGTTCCATAGGATCATTATCTATCGCACACATTTTTAGTTTCTTAAATAGTTAGATCTTTAACTTAAACTAACGATAACGTATCTATAATTTCTTATAAACTTGATTTGCAAAAGTAAATTTTATATAATTTTGCAGCTAAAAAGAAGAAGAATTTAATGCTTTTATGTCTCTTTTACCATAGTTAGAAATTTATAAAATACTTTTGTTAAAAGTATAATGGTAATTTGTCATAAATTAGTAATTTTACTCCTATAGTAATTTTTAAAAATATATTTATTTAGTTCGTTCATTGCTTCATTCACCGCCCATCCTGTCTAGTGATTAGCGTGGCTGACTGCGGATAGGGAAGTCCTGTCTTCGAATCCCGGTTCAGGCATAAATGTACTTTCTTTTTCTGTCTCTCCTGTCTATGTCTTTTCCTTGTATGAATGGTTGATTACCTTATAAATGAGTACCTATGCCATGTGTTGAAAATGTTGAGCAACTCACCTCATATTGCAAGCCTGGCTGGCACAAAAATGATCCTCTTTTGCTCATAATGGACTCCGCTGTGAGCCATCGTTATAAGCTAAATCAACTTGCGCTTTTGGCAAATTAATAATACTCTGGTTACAACTCAAGGTTTTGTAGATTCGATTCCCATCTCTAGGATGGGTGTTGTTCAGAGATAGCTTTAAAATGTAAGTCAGACAAATTATTATTCCTTCGTATGAAAAATGCAGCTTAGATTATAAACCAAACCATTAACGTGCATTTTAAAATAAATTCCCAAAAACTTTAAAATTTACGTCCAAAATTAAAATGAATTATTGAACTGTTAAATCATTAACTATTCAGAATCCAGTGAGATAAAGTGTAGTAGAAAAAGTAATGCAACAGATACCAGCATAACATTCTTCTTGATATATTGCAGAGGTCTTCAAGAATTCTTATGTTAGTAAATAAGGAACAATTGAACTGCATTTTAACTGTCAAAAATTAACAGTATTCTCAATTATCATTATACAGAATTATATAATTTATTTACGATTACTAATTTCAGTCAAATTAATTAAAATGTAATAACCATGATCAAGTAAGAGCCTCCAATACCGCCAAAATAATTGTAAAACACGATCGAGTTACAGATTTATTGCCTTACCTTCTCCATGTCAGAAAATGAAAAGAAGATCACACGAAACTTTAATTTGCAGAGGTCATCATTATTTCGTACTTGGAATTAGATGATGGAATAGTACATAGGTAAAAACATGTTTTCCCATTAATTGTGAAACTTGAAATCTAATGGTGCAAATTGAGTTATAAATGTTGCTATTTAAAATTTATTCACGAAAACTTTGCTCGTCATTATTAAGGAATATTTGGCGATTAATTG
>JAPDSC010101557.1:36327-50510 GCA_026290005.1 Latrodectus geometricus | reverse complement strand
ATATATATATATATATAGTTACCACCTCGTAAAAATAGATTCATGGTTTTTACTTTTAAACGAACCGTGATTGCAACACTCATTAGTTGCTCGAATGCAGCATTCTTGACTGCACTGTACAGCTTTAAATATTCACCATAAATGAGTTGTTTTCGTACTGTCTATCGCAAGAATAGGTCCCGCCAATTTGTTTATGCATAGCTGTTGCTATGGAAACGAAACGCACCCCATTTTCGACAGGAGGAACTGGAAGAAAATCCTCTATTTCTGCTTATTAAACGCTTTGTGTATGATATGAGGTACTGGCCCCTAAATAACACCAATTCATAGCACCTTTAATTCCTTTATAAAATGAACAGCTCTTGCTGCTATAGTAACCGCCACTCACCACACTATTTGGCTTGAGCCATTATTCCTGTGGGCAGACAGTAGAAGTAAAATTAGGGTTTCTGAATCTGACCAACAGATAACCAGCGTGCAGTAATGGCTGTTTCATGCCATAAAATGTACTGTAGGGTCTATTCCTCTGCTAGTGCTACATGGAGAGTCCAACTCAGGTGTCGACTTCCTCACTTGTAACGAGGGAGTTAACTGTGTTTAAAGATTTTGTTGGCAGAAATGGTTAAGCAGAAATGCATTAAAATATCTTCCTTTTTTTTTGAAAGCATTTTCTTAAAATGCTTAATGACCACATTTAATTAGTTTAATTTAGACTTTTGATAAAAAATAAATAATGGGAGAATAAAGAATATTGAACAAATATTTCCTGGATAACCTTATTAAATCAACAAATACTTAGTGTATCTCAGTCAATTCTAACGTACTGAGCATATAATTAGACATGCTATTTGTTATTCTGAATCCATCAATTTTCCAGATTTAACATCCCTAATTTTTATGGCATGAAAAAAATTTTAATAAAAATTTAAAATAAGAAAATTACAGATTTAAAATTTTTTCTCAAAATCTTTAAAAAATTCTGAAAAAACATACAAAATAATATTTATCACTATAAACAATATTATTCGAATATTAAGTATTAAATTATACACCTCACTTTGCGTATATATATATTTATATATAATTTAAAAAAATATGTTTTTTTGTTATCAAACTTATAAGATTAAAAATAAATATGGCCTGTTACAGTAACCATAATCACATAAATATTATAAAAATGAAAATAATTATTTAATTTTATAATTTTATTTAATTTATATTAATTCATAATTTTCATTTTAATTTATAAGTTTTTTTTAAATTAATTTATTTTACTTCATAAGAGTTTATCTTTTACTAAAGATATCAAAATAAAACTAATGTTGATAAAAACAAACAAGATTTGTTAATATCAATATTATTTATCACAGTAACATTTAAATCAACTGCTTTCTTGAAAAAAAAATTTACAAATTTTTGTGGTTTCTAATAAATTTTTTCATCGACGTGATAAAAAATTTACGATGTTCTGTTAGCATGCACGATTAATTTTATCTACATTATTTCATAATTAAAAAATAAGCAATATATAGCAATTACTACATTATTTTTTCACATACATGAACTGCAAATTGCTGCAAGAAAATTCCTGCAAAATTTCGATTCGTTTTATTTGACAAGATAGCTAACGAACAGTTGATTAGATGTCACTTCTATTCAGAAGAATCTTCCAGGTGAAAATGTGAAAGATTTTAAGATCTTCCATACAAAAGAAAGTTTATTTATTATGTTACGCAAGGATTTTATTTTCTACTTTTAAAGAGATTTTAGGAAAAATGACTTAAGTTATATTTCTTAGATCATTGACAACTTGGGAAATCACCATTCAAGAAGGTATTTTCTTCTCTACATCATATTTGTTTTCTCTCCTAAAAAGGTATATTGTAAGCCTTATTCATGTGTGTCGCAAGGAAGAACACCTGGGAAACTCCCCAGCACTCACTTGTACAAGCAGATGAGCAACATCCATATGTCCATGCTCAACGGTCGCTAGGATCAATCAGGGATTTTTCGAGAGTGTACTGTGAGCTCTCGATACTGATATAGAAATTTCTGATGAATCCAATACAAAACATCCAGAGAAAATCATTGTTGATTCAAATAAAAATAAAAAGAATATTGTAGAGCCATTTCAGGATAAGAATTCGGTCATAACAAAATAATGTTTGGAAGCATCATTTTTAATAAAATTTTCTGATGCATGTTTTGTTCTAAATTTAAGCTCCCGATACTTCTATACTAATTGCTGATGAGTCCAATAAAAAAGTCTAGAGAAAATCATTCACGATTCAAATAAGAATAAAAAGAAGAATATTGTGTAGCTATTTCAGGATTAGAATTCCGTCATAACAAAATAATGTTTGGGTGGCTCATTTTTAATAAAATTTTCTGACGCAAGTTTTGTTCTAAATTAAGGCTTTCGATTCTTATATAGTAATTTTTGATTAATCCATAAAAAATGTAGAGAAAATTATTCATGATTCAAATAAAAATAAAAAGTCTGTCACGACAAAATTAGGCTTGGATACATTATTTTTACTAAACTTTTCCAATGCCTGTTTTATTCTAAATTAAACTATAATATAATTCAATACTGTTTAATATCTCCTGTTTACAACCACATTTCTCAATTTCTTACATTACCTTGAAATTAAATCACTTATCGTAAAACCATCTGTTTGGTTCTAACATTCGATTTCTCTGAACAACCGTACACAGACTATTGGTTGAAAATCCTCCCAAAATTATCCTCTAATACAACTGATTCATTTTGCATTACATCCAGAAATATATGAAGATTCCGGAACATTTAAATTTCATGGCAAATCTCTATGAACCCCCAACAATTACCTAATTCTTATTTTGATCTCCAGCGTCCCCATCCCGAAATCAATTCAACTCTAGATTTGGAATGATCTTAATTTATGAATAATCTGAATCAAATCCTAGGATAATGGCATCCGAGCTATTTCCTGTCCTTCCCAAATCGATCCCGCAGGCGATATTCTACAAATATTTCTCCCGTGGCAACAGTAAAACAGCAGCTCACTTGCGTATTACGCCGGTATTTCTGAGCAAGACAATGAATATGAATAAGACGTTGCCAGAACTCAGAAGGAATAAATAGCTGGAACTTGGCATGGGCTCCCACTGGATTTGCATTGAAAATAGTTTGCCTTCAGCATCGAAAACCTCTTTCGCAGAACCGAATTACTCGGAAATTTGAAATGGAAAACAGAACTTAAGTGACTTGCTACTGAATTTATTTATAAAATGTAAAGACTCGCTGAATTTTAGGTGAAATTTCTCGTCACAAGCAAGTTATCGAGAACCTTAACTTCTAATGCTTTCCCTTTCTTATCATGTAACTTCTTTTTTAGTACCTGTTCTTTTGTATCCGTTCCTTTTTTTAATGAATTTTTAGTATACATTGGAACTAAAGTCCCATTAAGTTTGTCCTTAGTGGATTGATTTGAATTGTGGTATCGATTTTTCAAACTTAAATTGAGTCTTGCTCCAATTTCAGATTTGATCCCAGATTGTTACATTTTAAAATCATTTTAGTTAGTTTTTCTAAACTACATTGAATACAGATTAATTTTGACATTAATCAGAATCAATTCAACGTTTAATTATGTTTTCATCGAGATTAATAATTTTAATCAATACTAGTCATATTGATGTTTTTTATCGAATGCCAGCCAGGTTTGCAAAATGAGGTGCGCTGCTCCACTTTTCCAACCGAACCGTAATTTGGTGTGGAGTCTGACTACCTCAGTACACACATGCTGTAGGTACATGTTGATAGGGTAGGCAACCATTCACAACCCATTCATACAAGGAAATGGGAGACAGGTGAGAGATAAAGAGAAAGTACATAAATGCCCGATTCCGATACTGGGATTCGAACCCAGAACATCCCGACTCGCAGTCAAGCACGCTGGCCACTAGGCAGACTAGGCGGCATTCTTATTCCTTTATTTATAAAAGTGAAAGTACGTTCAAAACAACCGGGGTTAAATCATTAGTTTTTTTAATGAAAAATTTAAGCTACGAAGAAAATTCTATACAATACTAAAAAAAATTAATAGTATTCGGAATTGCAAATATACTCATTAATATAAATAATATTTTAAAATTAATAAATCCAAACATAACTGCCAAAATAAACTAATCTTTAAAAAAAATCGATCGTTAAACAAAATATAAGCAAAACATTTCAACGAATGGTTTGTAAGAAACGCTAAATAATATTTACAACATTCTAAAGAGTTTCCAACTGATCAAAAAGAATTTACTATTGTAATATATTTCATTGATTTTAATGTTTGTGAAATTCGTGATAATCTTGAATGATCCTGAGGTCTTATATTGCAGCAAATACTGAATTTGTTGCCTAATATGTTTTCTAAGTTTTCTGTCGAGTGCTGCCATCTTTTATCAACAGAGTAAATCATAATGTTTCAGACTGGTTACAGTATTTAATGCAAACAAACTGCAACAATTAGCCCTAATGAAATGCAAAGATTAAAATTTCTATAAAATTTGAATAGCTAGAATAGCAATTTTCAGACTTACAGTATCCAATTTTTTTTGTTAATTCAACAAAATTTAGAATTAAGACTTTTTTAATAAATTAGTGTATATATAACATGTATCAAAAATACAATCTGAACCTGAAGCAAACATTTAAAATAAACATGCTGAGAATAAATGTTCGGCCATGATTACTACAAAATTATCTCAAGATTAGTAACAAAAATATTTTAATATGTAGTTATATAATATAATTCGACGAATTGCCTGTTTATGTTTGGGCTCATCTATCTCAGAATTTTATTTATTTCTCTAATACACGGCTACTAAAGAATTTCCCCCTTTCAGCGCTACATGGACTAGAAATAACATCAAATTATACAGTGGACCACCCAAAGGGTGTGCCCTCATTGCCTCGAAAGTGTCTGGGTCTTCTTATTTAGAGGCAGGGACCAAGCAGAAGATCCCTAGATTGGGCCTAACACCCTTAAAAGTATTGTTCCACATGGAGGCCATTGCGACCATGACATATATAGCCTGCCCCAGCCGCCATTACCATACAAGACGGATCTTTGGTCGGGTTGGTATTCGAACTCATTATACCTCTTGATAACGTGAACGAACACCCTGAACAACCAATCTACCTCGGCTTTATACTTTTATAAGAGTCTAGAGCCTAGAATTATAGAGTAACTATTAATTAATAAATCAAATTATTTGAAACTATTGGCTAAGTTGCATATTATTGGCTAAAGATTTAAAAAAAAAGAATCAGCAAAAATAATCATCAAATAAATTTTCCGTTAGACGTGCATATATTTAAGCCTGGTAGTTCCAAGTATACGGGGACACAGTGATTTTTTTCAGTTCCTACTATTATTTCTCCCTATATACATTTATATATCTTGTTCAAGTCTTCTTAAATATTTTTTATTCCTCCACTCAAGTTCATTTTTTTTAAATTTTAGTGAATAGCACTTGATGTTAATATTTCTTTAAATATGTATTAATTTAATTTAATTAATTAATTTTAGTTTCATGTTAGAGAAAAAAAGTTTCTCGTATGCAAAACATTTAGCGGAATATGCATTTAGGAAGAAAAATTGCAAGGAAATTCGCATTTTGTTTTGCCTCTTAATATGGTGATTCTATCATACGTATTATATTTATATTAATTATAATTGTTTAAAAAAAGTAAATAAAATAAAATATTGACCTAAGTGGGACTTGACTTTAAATTTCTTTTATGTGAATTGTTTATGTACTACGATGTTGACAGTACGACTTTAGGTTCATAGATGGCAGCACCATCTGTGTCTTCCAAATTAGAGTTAGAAGCCAGAGAAGACCTAAGGCCTTGTTCCTAACACCCCCATAGGTATTAATTTGGAATGGGAACATGGGGGACATTGCAACCACGACATATTCTACGTGACCCCGTCACTATTAGTGAACACAACGACCTTCAGATAAGCCGGGATTCGAATTCGCTTCCTACGGATAACAAGAACCACGCCCTCTATTTAATGTTCCAAATCTTACTTAGCTAAATGTCCACAATTGATCATGAGAAGTCGTTTTTAAATTATAAGTTACAATCTCAGACAATACTAATAATAAAATAAAAGTTTTAAGAAAAAAAAAATGCGATAAATGCATTCATGCTTCTTACTTAAGAAGCACGAAAGCATTTGTCACTAGTTAACCTCATTAATTAAACTTTATTAGCATTAATTCTAAAATTTAAGGTCCTGAATTATCCAACCTAGTTTTCAAAATTTCCTAATCTTTTACTTCAAAAATTGGCAGAAAAATTGAAAAACATTCTTTTGATTATAAAAATTAATTATGAAATCCGTAATTTAAACTTACTACAAACGCTTTAGTCAAAATATTGATATGACACATAGATTTTATTCTAAATTTGGCAATTTCAAATCTTCAGATATATTCCACTATACATCCGATCTCAATTCAAACTTGACTGAAAATTCGACTGACAGACAAAATGGGGATGCTTTTATAGATTTCACAGGTCTTTTGAGGTTACATCACTTCATTTACAAAGTGTATTTCGTTTGAATTTTTAATTTTGTATCTTCAACGAAGTAACTGAAAGGAAAATTCCAAATATTTAGTAAGAGATATATTTGATGTTACAACAAATGATTCAATACAAAGGAAACTACAACAACTTTTTTCCCAAAGTTCGAATTATCCCATTAGGAACAAAGCACCGCGCGCTATAGATTTCAGACGGTACGCATCTGTTTGATGAAGAGAGAGTCATTTATTGTGGTTGCTCGAACAACTTTGCGATTTGGAATCTGGCAACATCATTTTTCTTTTCGAGCATTACAGAACTTATCTGCGGAGCTGGAGAAGAAAGCATAATAGGTACTCCAAAAGCGCGGCAACGTTTCGTCGCCATTTTTGAACAGTGTTAAAATTTTACTTTTATTATCAGGAATATATGAAATTACATTTATAATTTTCTCAAATTAAAGTTAGAAACCAGTTTTTTTAAAAATATTTATATTATCTTGTTCAGTGAATAAGAAAGATAAAGGAAATAGGTAGATATTTTCTTAGAGTTCTTCCATTTTTATATCAATTCTTATTAAGCCTGAAAACTACCATAATCACCAAGTTAGTTCAATTTTGGCAAGCTTTCAAATATTGTTCCATAAATTTTTCCTTTTAACTGAATAAAAAAAATCTCTCGTAATACCTCTTATATTAAGAAGTATTATCTGTAATAAAGATTTTTTTTTCCTTGAGAAAAGGATTTTACTTTCCTAATTTATGCTTGAATTTTTGTCTTCATTCGAGCTTTTAAATGTTCTTATTATACTTTTTTCTTAAGTATCCATATTAATTAAGCTGCAAACACAGAAATATTAGCTAGCGTAATTCGATTTAGGTAAGCTTTCGAATTTGATTGCATAAAAACCCATATAGCCACTACTCTATCCTTCCTTGCTTTATAAGCAACGCCAACTAGATGGTTGGTTTCGAGTCATGGATAGAAGAAAAAAATTCAAATAGGACCGATTTTTTTAATAAAGCATCTACGATGTGACGACAATTTTCCTTATATAAATCTGCCCATGGGTTGCCACTTAGTTGCAGCAATTGCACCAGAATAGCGGGAAAGTTAAAAAGGTGTTTTTTTTGGGGGGGGGGTTCTATGTCTGGGCAATTTTTGCAGTGACAGCACGGCCTTGACCCCTTTTTATAAATCTACAACCTCCTGAAGTGTACTGTCCTGAGTCTTGTCAGTGTACTGGTGAGGGTTCTTTTGGTACTGATTTCTGGAATTCGGTACTTGATTACGGTTTTTCATCAATTAGTTTTGCCCTACCGACCAAATTGATATCGCTAAGAGTGACATGAGGAACTTCGTTGGAGTTAAGTTGTCTTAAGGCCAACGAGATCTGTGAATACAATTTATTTAAATACTTCCAACACAAAGCAAGGACAGTTACAAAATTATGCTCAAGAACAAAACAAAATAATTAAATATTTAAGTCAGAAACTTAATTTCATAGTATCTGGACTTTCACGCACAATTCAGTTATTCTTATTGCCAATAGAAGTTTGAAATTATATATATATATATATATATATAAGTGTTCATCTTAATTTTATCTATCATTATTATTTTAGTTTATTTAGCAAATATACCTATTGATTTATTTTTTTAAAAAAATTAAAAAATAATTTATGTGCTTGTCACACAAATGAGATATTTAAAAAATAAAAATGGGGCACTTAAATTTGGAATGAAATTTTTTTCTGAAAATATTATATAATATTTCGAAAAAAGAAATTTTAAAAAAGTGTTCGAAAAGAAAATTGACTTCGTAATGATTTTTTCGCTTCTGGAAGCCAAGATAGGTCGAATATCCTAAAAGATATAAAACAAATACAATTTATATATTTTCAGTTTTATTTACATATAAAAATTTAGTTACGTGTGGTGAATTCCATAAATACACATTGAGAAAAATGAAATAATTTCTTTGCAGTCGTAAGTAAACCACACTTTTTTCAGAATTTCACATGTATGATGAAACAGAAAATATATAAATATACCCAAATTCATTCAGAATTTCGATTTCAGAATCAATCCCAAGTTTAGGCATTCAAAAAAATTCTTAAACTACATTCTATTTATCTCCTTCTTTATATATATAACAATATAAAATATAAGAAATTTTAAATATAATAAGTGAGGAATAAAGTTGCTTGAATTACTCGAATTGTATTTATAAGAAATAATTTCTAACAAGAACAATGTGAAGAATTTAGAAAACAGAGAAATGCAATTAGAATAAGTAAAAAAAAAATGAGAAGAAAGAAAACGATATTATATTGAGAAATGATAGATATAAAATTTATTTCATTCTTACGAGGGAACAGCGAACAATGGGGAGGCATTTCGAATTCATTTGTAGAAAGATTCTAAAAGAATAAATAAATGAACATCCCAGTACCTTCGAAAGAAAATATACTTGTCAATTGATAGTATAAGGCGAAAATTGAAAAACAAAAGAATCGCAAAGGAAATTACAAAAAAAATGTAATGTTTGGTCGTGTAAAGTGATTACATATATGATATTATATATATATCAGGGGTATCCAAGACGTCGACCGCGGTCGACTCGTAGATCTCGAAGACATTTTAGGTAGTCCACGTGACATTCCCGATAATGACCTCGGATATTTACATTTAATTTATGACTTGACATAGAATCAATGAGTTATTTAACATAAAAACTTACTACAGTCTACGCTTTAAAACCCAAAACAAACTGTGCAAAAATTTAGGATTTAAAGATTGAGGATTAAATGTTTACGATTTAAAACGGACATGAGCGTGATTAAAACATTCAAAGAAATATTTTCTATAGTTTTGCATCTCAATTAAGAAAACATGAATTGAAAAACTGCAAAGACATGGAGGAAGAGTGCATCCATAATCCAAACCGAGACTTCGAAGATTTCGCTTAATACTTACTTGTTTTGTTTGAAGAATTTGAAAGAAGATTCGCTGACTTAATTAGGTTGAAAGAAAGAAATTTTATGACTTTTCCATTTTATGAAAATGTCAAAATTGATGGACATTGTCGCATTGAAAATGTCAACATTGATGGACAACGTATCAGAAAAAATAGGATGTTCAATAGGTATCACATCAGTCACGGTCGAGGAAGAAATTATTAAATTAAGATATATTTCTTAAATCCAGAGCATTTTTAGCGATACTGATTTTTGGAAATTAATTTCTGAGGAAACGTTTCCAAATATTTACAAATTGATTTTGTATTTCAAATCATACTTTGGATCAAGGTATCTTTGAGAATCTGCTTTTTCAACCATGAACAAAAAACAAACATGGGTCGCATTTAACAGATGAACATTTAATTTCGTGTTTATGCATTGCAATAAGCTCGTACCAGCCACAATATGTTAAACTTGTCACAGATATACAGTGCCAAATTTCAACTAAAGATGGTCACTTTTTGATATATGAATACTTTGATTATTTTGGTCAGTAAATTTTTATTTTGTAAATATTAATTTTTTTTTTTAGAAAAATTACAAAATTTACAATTTTTTCTTGTTACCGAAAATAAATATATACGTTAATTTAGCTCTGCCATTGATAGACCTCCTTCGATTTTTTAAATGTGGAGTAGACCCCGGATCCTAAAAGTTTGGCCACCCCTGATATATATATATCAAAGTTCGGCCTTACATCTCTTCAGTAGGTTGATAAAACTGATTAACAAATATGCTTGGAAACTAAATACGGAGAATTTCACGTCAAGCTGCCCGCCTAACCAGGATATGTGCTTGGCACCCCAGGGTCAAGGAAACAGATATAGACACTGTAGGCCTTGGTCCCACTGGGTTGTTGTGCCACTGAGTTTAGTTTATTTTAAATCGGAATATTGATTTTTAATGTGATTTTTTTTATCATAAAAAACAACCCAGATTTATATCAGAGCCTAGCATAGTTCCTTAAAAATGTGTATAAAAGTATTGTTTGCACTATTTTTTTCTTTTGTTATGTTACACTTTTGTGTTATTACATTTACACAATTTTTTCTTAAATTTATTGAGTAAATTTTCTTTATTTATAATATATAATATCATTTTAAAAAATATTAAATTATACACACATTACATAAAGTATACCGCATTACTTAAGTAATTAAATATTTCTGATATCCAATTTTTATGAATAAGAATTATTGAATTATCTGCAACTCCTTCTCTTGCTGACGAAAAAGAAAACATTAAAATTCTACTTTCTAGATTGTTGAGAAACTATACTTCTGATTTGATAAAAGATGATTTTGATTGTATAAATTTGTTGTATTTAATAATGAGAAAATTTATTTTTTATTTCAGAACATCAAGAATCAAATCATGACAACAAATGTTTGGGTCGAACAGGTGAGAATAAATTGCCTTTATTACATATTCCTTTTTGGCAACATTAAGGACAGAATATTTTACCATTTTTAATAAAATTTTTATGGGAACATGATCTTTGAGCTATAATCATTCTAATAAAACAATTCCTAATTTGATCAGTCAGTTTATTATTTATAGTAATTTTCTAATAAGAGTTAAGATATTAGATTATTAATCAAATAGATATTTTTATTAATTACATATGAACCATATTGTAAAAAGAAAGAACACTAGAGAGACAACTTTCCCCTGCTTTCTTGAATTTAACAAATTTATAAGATTTTCTTGTAAGACGACAGGTGTCGCTGCTTACAAACGCAATTGTTGAATATTTTAGAAATTGTTTGCCATTCAATAAATAACTACTAAAACGTTTTAACTTAAAAATTTATGTAGTGGGTGTGCAGACAATTATTGGAATGACAGTGTATAAGAAACCATTTTGACAAAAACACTGAGAAAAAACATTATTCCCCTACCCCGAATATTTATTCGATATGTCACGTATGAGAAATTAACTTTAAATGTATCAAGAATACATTTTTTCAAAATTCATCATCCTAATCGCTGATGTATATTGACGTACCAGTTACTTGGCTGGTACCGGCTAAGATGTTTTATATTGGCAAGAGATCAGGAGAATATACTGGCTAAAAATAAGGTCATTTTTTTGTATTAAAGAAGTACCAGACCAGAACATATAACAAGAAGACGTTGCCGTAAGCAAATGATATGCTTTTCAAAACATTCGTTTAAAATAGGCGTTGATAGTAGTATCCGCATTATGTTTAAATGAAATTTTTTATAGAAGGTTTCTAATACAAAAATTGAATTTTAACATTGTTACCTAGTGTTTGCACCAGGTAACAATGTTTCAAACGCAATTTTTTAAAAATGTTCTTATCTTTATATTTAACAGATGCTAAAACATTCATATTCTTGCAAGTGATGGTCTTTCTAAAGTTATGAACTTTTAACGGTGACCACAAAATTGATAGCTTTATATTCAGATAATTTTCGTCCCAAATACTTACTTATTGAAGTATGGAGAATTTCTACTAATTTTGGATTTCCTTTTGTATGGGAAAATTAAAAATAAAGAGCATTTTATTATTATATTTAAAAAATTAAAAATGTGTAAGAGGACATTTTATTAAGAGTTTAAGCCCTTTTGCACACGAAAGTGTGTGATTTCTGGACTACTTCACTACATGCTTGTTTGAAATTTATATGGACAAAAATAAAAATATTTAATAATTTAAAATCAAAAATAAATAACTTACTAATTAGCTCAAGTTTACAAAATAAAATCAATATTCCAATAAATTGGAAAACCATGATACTGCTAGTTAAGTTATAGTGCTCTTGACCCAATTTACCGCACAAATATTTAAAATAAAAAGCTTTGTGAATTATTTATACAAACTAACCTTTAAAATAAGCTATAAAGCCTGTAAATTTAGTTAAATAACTCGAAAATAATCAACCAATAAAGCAAAAATAGATAACTTACTATAACCAGCTTAAGTTTACAAAATGAAACCAACAATCCAATAATTTGGAAAACGATGCGCCCAATTTGGTATTCAGCCTTCATGCCCAAATTTATCACACAAACATGTGAAATAAATCATTATCTTTGTGAATTATTTAACCTAATAATTAAAAATGTGTTATAAAGTTTTCAAATTCAGTTTCAAATTGCTTAAAACATTTAAAAAAAAAGTTTTCAAAACAGATAACTCCTCCATCTTTAAAATGTATATTTTATAAATCAAATACAGAGAAAGGAAATTTCTTATTTAAAAAATCTAGACATTTTGCCAATTTAATTCAAAACAGCGATTTGAGATAATCGTACACTTTAATATAGACTTTCGGTTTTGATTTATGTCTTGAATAAATTTATCCCAGATGTGCTGCCAAAATAATAAATGACCCTAGAGAAGTTATATTTGCTTAATACTTATGAGGAAAGACTAAAGCAACACGAGTCTTTGATTGGGATGATTAAATTAGTAAAAGGAATTTTGGAACTCTTTCATATATCTTACAGTAGCAAACGCTTAGGAATCTCCATTAATTCAATATTGGTTTTTGAGAATGATGAATATTTCAATACCAAGATATGAAGAACATAAATTACAACACAAATTTGTATCACACGTTATGAATTGTTTAACTCATCTGTTGAAAAAATATTTTTCATGCATTGTAATTATTTTAAAAAATATTTCTAATTATGAGATATATTATATAATTAATATTACAATTCGCTTATGTAGCAATATTATTCAAACTTTTAAAGGCAAACTGTTTTGTTTTCGATTTTCTAAATAAGATAATCGTAAGATTTACATTAATGTACATTTTTCACAGAAAGAGTTTGAATTCTGGTTATCTTTCGATAAAGTAGATCAAAATTTTTTTAAGAGAAACTATATAATAATTAAACCAAATTTTGCACTAATTTCATAGAAGGCTAAAGAAATGAATTTAGGAACTTTAGTCAAATAAGTCGCCAAACCTGTCTAGAGATTAGCGTAACTGACTACTGATGGGGAGGACCTGGGTTCGAATCCCGGCTCGGGCATGAATGTACTTTCTCTCTCTATCTCTCTGTTTCTTGTCCTTTCCTCAGGTGATGGATGAATGTGGCCCGCCCTTATAAACAGGTTTGTGGTGGCGTGGGCGATGCTACTCGTACCTCCGTGACTTGGTTCACAGGTGCCCACCGGGTAACGATAAAATGAGTAGCAGTTTCCGGCCTTGTTGCGGCAAATGGGCTAATGTACTTACTTGCTCAAGGGTGCCCGCTATTAGAAATTATAAAAAATAAAAAAAACACGCACACTTTAATCAAAAAGAGAATAATGCTTAAATTCATCTTCAATCAAATCAAATCCATTAGCATTTATCTATATTTTCCTTGCATTTACTAATTTAAAATTATTGTAATGCATGTTTTAGTACAATGTATTTTTATCTCTTTAAATGAACATATCAACATTTGATGAATAATATGACATTAATTCCGTTGATTTATGAGTGATTATAATGATTTAAGTGAAATTCGCCTTTTTGCTAGAAGCACAGTAAATAACACTGATTTACTAGCAATATTAGTATATAGTCAGTATTAAGGAGGATTATCATTA
>JAPDSC010101557.1:6963-34463 GCA_026290005.1 Latrodectus geometricus | reverse complement strand
TAACTACCCATGTGTTAAAGACCCACTATGAAGCAGTTTATACCATTTTCAAAAAGTAAATCCGAAATATATTAAATAAAGTCTAGAAAATCGAGTGAAAACAATGGATTTATAACCTAATATAAATTTTTATTTTATTTTAAGGCAACATGTGACATACATTTTAAAATGGTTAACATTTAGACTATAATGGTGTCTTTAAATACCAAAATTTAAGAACTTGATCAAGTTGTCTTACAAATTGATCGCTAGGAAGTTAGTAATAACCTCTGCAGTCTTTACTTAGGAGTTTAATCACATTCTTTCAAATTAGGATATTGGGAAATGAGAGGCACAACAATCAATTTGATTTATTTGTTGAACTTCTATTTGTTTTGAAGATTAAAATTTTGAATCATTAATTGATGGTCTTATTTGGAAGAACTATTAGCAATTCTATTAATACATTATTCATGGCTTAAAAGCATGATTTCATGTTGAACAAATCTATTGTCTTATTTAAAAAAAACGTTTATTGAGATTAAGCAGATTTACGCTCGAATAATCTAAGATTTCAATCAATAACTTCGTGACAGTTGATGAAATTACAAGGATAATTCACTTAGATTTATTGTTGCTGCACTTAAATCTTGACTAAAATCTAAATAAAACATGGCAGTTTTCAGAGTTTTCATGACAACTTGAAAGATTATGATTTACAACGAATATGTTTGACAAATAGGTAATTGACGAGTTAATGAAATTATAAGAAAAATTGAAATTTTGGGGTTCTGTGTTAAAATGGATATCCTTTCGTGTGGGGATAAAGTTTATTTTCTGGCAACCCCGGTATTTTCAGTGTTTTTATCTTAGTTTAGCTTACATGTAGCTGCAGCGACCATTTTGTTGCTGACATCTTGACTCCTATTTTGGCGTCAATCATAAAATCAAGTGTCAACCGTTTGTAAACTTTCATCAGATTTTGATGTTAAGATTTAACATTTAATGCCAGTTTTCAATAGCAAAATTGAAAATGGGCTAAAGTGTGCATTATGGTCTCATATCAACAATGGTTTAAAGTAATCAAATCTGTAGAAAAATTTGTTGTTACATTTGGCTTCTTTAATAAACGTTAATTTAACAGTTAATTTACATTATTTTATAAGGTAATAGCGCAAATAGTTAATGTTACAAAAGATTTTTAATGTTGTATTAAAAAAAATTCTAAAGATTGTTAATAAATAAAAAAAAATTCTAAATAACTGTAAAAGTTTTTCATTTACCATTGTGTGTTATTAATGCACGGGTGAAACAAGGGACGATTACTAAATATATATAAGATTAAAGGGGTATTAAATTAAAAAAAAATTAATTATATTTTTTCGTTTCAAACTTAATATTACGAGCAGTTAAAACTTTTACTCATTTAGAAACACTGTTTACAACTTATGGAAATTTCTCGAAGGATTTTGAGAGCTGGAGTTGCTCTCGAATTCGTTAGAATCCTAGAAATCATTAGAAATTATCTCAGGAAAATCATTGAAAGGGCAAAAATTTATGTGACCACGTGTTGCCATATATTAAAATGAAATGTAAGGAAAATACATCTCTTTTAAAGAGGAAACAGAAATCCAACTTCTCATTTCTAAAACAAACAGTTATCACAATGCTTCTATAAAGACAAGGAGAGACAAACTACACATTATAATGACTTTGACTATGAAACCACAACTATAACCCAACTACTCCCTTCCAAGGTCGAGAATTATAGCAGCTATTCTGACCCTTGTAAGGAAATAGTTTATTTCTAATTTTCTCCACATCAAAATTAATGTTTAGGATTAATAAAAACTAGTCAGAAAAAAAAGAATAGTCATTTTTTATTCTCTTAAAATCTGTTTGATCTCTGCATTGTATTAAGTAGCAGTGACCGAGTCTTTCAATGTATAATTGCCTTTGATGACGTCATCTGCAAAGAGCAACATTTGAAATTTGGGATCACAGTTAGCAAGCTGTCGCAGCCTGGTGCTTCGTTGTAATAAGACCCATAGAACAGTTGCCTTTCCGATCATATAATTTTTTATGTACTTTGAACAATCCAGTAACATTCTCTCTATAAGACACGTTCAGTTTAAAATAGGGAGAAAAAATCCTTCATTCATAGTTCATGGTGAAGTTCGTAGGATTTCGAAGGATTGGTATTTTCAATTATTTGTTAAACAAAGTATATTTTGTAAGAATTAATCTTTCTTCTAATACTTTGCTACTCATTTAATACTTGCTGTTCCAAGTTACCGATTCAAATTGAAAATAAGACACATACGCACTATATCGATAATATAACCAACTCTCTGGATTGTAGTCCATGTTGGACAATAGCCTGCCTAATAACTCTACTCCAAAGCAACCTCTCTCTTGCCTTAGTTTTCCAATTTGTTATTTTCAAGTTCTTAAGATACTTTTAAAAGAATAGATCTTCCTACATCATTAATGTTACTCTCGTTCACCCTTAACTCCCGCGAATCACCGAAATATCTAATCTATATTTGTCACCTTGTCAGTGTATCTGTCCCACGGCAACAGAGCGAAAGAAACTCAAAACATTCCAAATACCTAGCCTTAAATCGTTAATCTATCTATATATGTCACCCATTTTGCGAGGCAAAATGTAAGTGACTTCTCAACAATAATTTTTCCACAGAGTCCCTCTTACAACCCCCAACCTGGAGGACTAGACCCCCTTATTTATAAACCCCCAGAAGTAAAGGGTATTCAACTATATATATATTTTCTTCTTCTTCTTCTTGAGCTTGTCAGATATGTGGCACCTCTGCATTGTTGCAATATGGACTAGAGATATGGGCGAACGAAATACAACTTTGGTTTATACAGACTCTACGGGAAGATACAGATACCACAAGTCCTCTGGAATAATAGCTTGGGATTTTTTTAGAAGACAAAAAAACAATACTGTTAAATAATTTAAAAAAATGTATGTGATATTATGCCAGAGGGAGACCTCTAATAGATTTTTTGAAATGCACTGAAAAAGACATGAGTGTTTTTAAAATTAAAGAAGACCAATAGAAAATTCTGGAGGAAACACTTAGAGTTGAGGTTGAAGGTGTAGAAATATATATATATATATATATATATATATATATATATATATATATATACTTTCCTTGTCTTTCATAGGAATGGAATGACTACAAGCTCCGATGGGAACCAGAAGAGTACGGAGGCGTTTCCAAGCTTCATGTTCCGGCTGAACAGATTTGGTTGCCAGATATAGTTCTATACAACAAGTAAGTTTTCCTTTAACTCCAATCTCTTTTGTGTATCAGAATAGAATGTGGCATCACAATGAAAAGCGTTCATTGCTATAGTAATTAATACATACGAGTTACTTTAGTTTGTGCATTAAAAACAAAGAGGTTCACAAAAATATCGCTTACTTAGTCTTATTTTGAAATATCAAATTTTTAATTTCAATCATTAATTTTATAGTTGTGCATTGTAATTTTCCCTAATAATGCAAGCATATAATTTGGCGCTGAATGTAAATAATATTCTTTTTCAACGATAATATAAATTTAAATTTACTATAAATTTATAAATTAAAATAAATTTCACTTTTTAAAATCCTAATATGAAACACACAAGTAGAATAACAGTGATAAATTGCTTTTAATATTCACTGTTTTTTTGTTGATCTTAAAATCAGTCTAAAGCTATAAGAAAAATTCAGACAAAAAAAAATAGAAATTTCCGGCACATATTTAAAGACAGATAGATGGATTATTTATAAAATAACATTTGGAAATAAGCGTGCTCAAAGTTAATAGAGCACACAACACACATTAATTTTCAAAACATAATAAGAAATTGCTTGACATTTATACTGTTTTTAAAAAATTAAAACTTTTACGAATGAAACATGATCGTTTCTTTAGGAAATTCACATTCTTCATAGAAAGTCATAATCCTACCAATCACACAACTGCATTCATGTAGCAATGTGTGATCTATTGGGTTGTTTGAAAAGTAATTTCGTTTTTTACGAAAAAGAAAAGCGTATAGAGAATAAATATTTTATTGCATATTCTCAATTTTAGTGCACTACTTTTTGCGGTCTTTCTGGTAGTAGCGTGAGTCCACACGCATAAAATGATTCGTTTTTACAGGCAAAAAAACTGATCCTGGTGAGAAAAACGAAATTACTTTCTGAAAGGCTTAATATTTTACTCTAAAAATTTTAGGCGAAAGGTTGTGTCTCAGCTATGAGAATGGGAAAGGTAATTTAAAGTTTTTTTCCCCGGTTTTCAGCCAAAAGGTTAATACTAGTGACAAACTTCAAAAGGATTCGTTCGTGTTAATGCTTATAACCATTTAGTAGCACGACCATATAGATCTATCGTTAATTTCTTAACACCTAATCAACAAACTGCTCTGCGCAAATGATTCCTAAAGCTTATTGTTTGTCCTTCCAGACGTAATTAGAGTTATTTTTAATCGCAACATTTACTTTCAAATTTACAATTTTAATACTTTTTATACATTAATTATTTTGACTGGAACGACGCCAATTTGCATATTACTATTTTATTTAGTTCTCATTAACATATTCAAATTTTATGAGTGATTACTTACCCTTAGAGCTGTGTTTATTTAGTAATTTTAATTCATGTCTTTTTATCTTATTGTTAATAGTTTTTATATTATGATAATGAATTGTGTGCTATATTGTTATTTTTCTTAATTTTTAAAATCAATGAACTCATTTGTGAGTTCGTCATTAAGATTCATAAAAAGTCTTTTCATATACTTTCAAATTATTTTTAATTCTTTTTTTAGTGAAAATACTATTAAAGGCATGAATACTTTATTTGGATTTGGTGAGAGAGAGATATTATAAAATTTTCTTATAAAAAGGACTGGATTTTTCTAAACTAAAAATGTTAATAGAATTCAATATTTTCATTTACTTAATAGGGAATAATAAATCCGTGTCTTCTAAATGCTTTTTAAATTTCAATTTTATCTAACTTCTATCTTTAGTTAAAATGAGTTTTGAGTTCAAAATAAAGGCTACAGCACAAATTTCTTTCAAAACTAAGTCCTTATGGAATATAGAGTTGTCTATTCAGTCGCCAGTTAAGCAGAATTATGTTCTATATCAATTGTGTTGAATTAATTTTCTTTTAACTTTACATATGCCAAAAGTAGGGACATATGCATTTTTAGTATTTTGATCCGTAAGCAAAAAACAATAGGAAAAGTAATTTAATAATTTTATTTAAAATAAATAACTTTTTACTCGAAAACCCTTTCAATTCATAAACTGTATTTGAATTAAAAATAAATTATTAATAGAAGGATTAATTAATTCTATAATTAATTTCATAGTTAATTATTTACAATATCCATTTAAATTCATATGACTAGAAAGCTATTTCGTGATTTTTAAATCCAAATTAGCAGTAATTGTGATAAATATTATTAACTAGTTTTAAAGAAACAAATAAAAATTGTTAGAATTATAAAACCGTACTTACTAATTGTCCTTGGGTTTCAGCCAATTTGTAAATGTGATCATTGAGTAACTTTCATCAATAACTATTTGATTGCAAGAAATCTCAACATCCAAAATTAGAAACATTTTTTTCTTTTTTCAGCGCTGACGGGAATTACGAGGTCACCATCATGACGAAAGCAATTTTGCACTACGACGGTCAGGTGATCTGGAAACCACCTGCCATCTACAAGAGTTCTTGCGGTATTGACGTTGAGTACTTCCCATTCGACGAACAGACCTGCTTCATGAAATTTGGCTCTTGGACCTACGACGGTTACACGGTACGTTTCACCATGAACATTTATCTATTTAGGAGAGTTGATCTTAAAAATAACATTTTCAAGTTATTCTGTCTCATAATCACGGAGATTTTGTAGTGCGAGGTTGTTTGCCATTGACTTTTGATTGAAGTACAACATCATTTTGTTCATCGTGAAAGGATAGGGAACATATACGTATGAGGAAAAGATAATTCAATTCGGGCTTCTCCTAAAATTTTCTGCTATTAAATAATTAATTTTCGGTCCTTTTTTGAAAGAGACCCATTTCCTATCGCGGAAAATCATTACCGATGTAAAATAAGGGGGGGGGGACCCCTTTTACCTACATATTAAACTGGTGATCAAAATTAATTTACATTAATTAATAAAATTAAACAGGTTTTCCATGTATGCCAAAAGTGACTTTTGGGCAATAAACTAAACCTGAGTACAGCAATATAATCTCCCATTAAACAATTCAAAAAACGACATGGAAACTATTTAATGAATTATATAACTCAATACATAATATTTTATTTCATTTTATTGATAAGTTTACAGTTGCAAAAATGTCTTATTTCAGTATATATTTAAAATAAGATCTTATTTGGATTTACCTCAAAGGCAAGAGCGTTAAACTTCAACAGCAGAACGCAGTCCATCGCCAAGAATTATTCATTTTTGGAAGATTATTCTAATAAATTTTATTCTCCTTTTAGCTTTAAATAATTGTTAAGACGATCTTATATACATTTTAAAATAAAATATACTCCGTGCTTAATGCTACACGTCTGAATTCAAAATTAGTTAATTTTTCTTTTATTTTATGCAAGTCTTTCATTATTTTCGAATAGAACATGTTTGCCGTATTTTTGTGTGCCATATATTTGCTGCCAAACGGTGATCTGAAATAGGATTTCACAAATGATTAATTTTTTGAAAGTAAAGTTAAAAATAGTAGCTTCAAAGAATAGTTATTGATACATAAATTTTAATTATATAATTTACCATTCGGTATAATTTTTCGTGGATATAGTTATGTTAAGTTCTTTAAATTAAGTTACAACCAGGCAATAGGATATTTTGATACTTACAATAAAGGAATACTATAACCATTGATGATGTTAGCCGATTAGAATCTAACTCAGCGCATTTTCACGAAAATACCAGGGACCTTTTACATAGTTCAGAATAAAATGATATTAAAAATAAATCTCTCCGTGTATTGTATAATCTATTAAGGATTTACAAGATATTTTATTGATGATTCATTAAGTAATTAAAGATTTGCTTTTTAGTAAATATTTTTAATTTTAAAGAAAATTTTTCTTGGATTGAACTTTATTATAATTATTTAAGCAAATAATTTTATATTCTATCACTGACAAATATAAATAAATTTCATCAGAAAAATTAAAATTGAGTATTAGAAATTTTTAAATTGATTAAGTATTTAAGAAAACTATTTTGATTATTATTTCACTATTTTCTTACGTATTCAGAAATATCAAATACCAAAGATTTCATTTTATTAAGAAAAAAGATAAAAATATTTTAAAAAAATTTTTAGTACATTGGGAATCCGTCACTTAAACATGCTACCAAACAACGCAAATAGATCAATGAAATCTCTTAAAAATAAGCTTTCTTGAGAGCTTGTAAATTATTTTAATTTATGAAGGAAATATTTTAGAATATAATCTCAACTTTTAAATTATTAGTAAGGTCTTTTTGATTTTATAAGTAAAACAATAAGTATGAAGCAAATATTTTTCATAAATGTTTAACTTCAGTAGCAATAGGTGTAGTTTTTATATTTTACTTTTAATTAATAAATAATTTAAGATAAAATAAAAAAACTACACCCTGTGCTTCAATCAAAAATGTGATATTTCCTAAATAATCTAGATTTAAGGCCTAATTCAATAAAAAAATCATCAAATATTATTCAGGACTCATCAATATTATTATACTCCCTAGGTAGAATAGATTTATACGGAGAAAACAAGTGAACGATTTTTACTTTCACAATAGCGTAAAATATATAAATTGCTTCAACTGGAACACTAATTTTGAAATTCTTATTTTTTTTTTTTTTAACATAACTCATATTTAAAAGTGAAATTAAAGTTTATTAAAAAATTAAATTATTTTTTAAAATAAAATTTTACATTTGACATGTATTTCTTTAGAATTTTCTTCTATCTATGCGATCAAAAGATTTATTGCATTAAAATGAAGATTATAACACACAAAGATAAAAAAAAAAGTTTCTGGCTTAAATTTACTTTTATGAATGTTAAAAAATTCAATTGTTTGATTATTTTAAATCTAAATTTATATTTTATTAATTTATAATATTGTATGTGTGTGTGAGAAAGAGATTCAGACATAATCAAATAATTTTCTATAGCTGGTAAATTGCAAAGCTTTTTTCCAACTATTTCCAGTGGAGTTTTAAAAAAAAAAGTTCAAGTCAGAATCTATGATGTTGATATATTGTTTGTATAAAGAGAAATTCTGATTCCCATTAGTGTTATAAATTTCCTAACTATTTCTTTAAATCAATTTATAAATAAAACTTATAACTTCAGAAGTTATTGATTCAAAATATTTGCTCGCAAAATATATTGTTTGGTATTAGTTTTACACAAAGAAAAGATTATCGCCAGAGAGAAACAACTCATACATACAAAGTTTATTTTGTAACTATGTCCATTAATGATATTGTATCGAGACATAACATAAATAGAAAACTACATGGACGAGCGAATAAAAGCAACTCTATCAGCGATGGCGATGCAAGAAATGGAACTCAGAAACAAAACAACTCTATTAAAACTGCTTACATGACAAAAGGAAAAATGTCCAGAGAGCGAAAAGAGGGGGGGGGGTGGAATCAAAAGCAAACAAAAAGACATCGGGGTTGAGAAAGAGGAAGCGAAGAAGAAAATGTCGTCTGCTGACTTTTATCTACGGGGGTGTCTTTATATCTAATACACCAAGCGATATTGGCAGTTTATTTTCTTACTTTCCCTGGAAAGCGCGCTCGATCGTAGTTGGCAGTGCTTTCGCCCACCCATTTAATGCCTACATAAATCCGACGCCAAAATAACGGCTTTTTCCCGCCAAATCCCCGTGAGTTATGCAATGTTCTTTTGTACCTCTGGCGTTTGCTGAATGTATATTTATTCCTCATGATAAAAGACTGGATATTAAGTAACCGAAAGTGAGAGTTGAGGTAACAGTTCCTGGGAATTATTGAAAGATGGAGTTGATGGTGATCTGAAATTTATAGCTAGATCTAAAAGCGATCCTTTCCCAAGCTGAGTGAAATAATTCATTTGGTACCGATTTCTTTACGCCTAGAGTATTCAGCAGAGTCAAGGATAGTAGAATTGGGTACTCAAAAAGAAAGTACTAAAAATACTTTGATAAATTTGATAGCTAAGACATTTTTAGCAAATCATTAGAAATCACGTATATTTTTAGAATTAGATCCTTTAACATTATTGGCCTAAGGTTGCAATTGAATACATAGCTATGTCTCTTTGATTTGTCCTATACTTTAGTTTTTAAATTGTAAATAATATATAAAGTAATTTTATTTTTTAAAATAACCGTGCATGAAACTTGAAATGTTTTGCATCATATTAATTAACACGAAGAATTCCTTTTTTCAACTGCTGAATTGTTTATTTTCTGTTACTAAATATTGTATTGATTATCTTCAATAGAATTAATAGATCGAAACTTTTTCATGCCTTATATTGTTATTTTCATTAAGATACTGTGATAATATTTAACAGAAAATTAGATCAATATTAATCAAAATATATTAAATTGAAAAAAAGAAAATTTTTTTTTGTAGAAACTTTCAATGATCTATATCCCATATAGTATCGATCAAGCAATATCAGGTTTATTCTTGTTAGAAGGATGATATTTCGCACTAACATTCTTTTGTTCTTTTTTGTTAGGTCCTTTCCTTTAAGAGTTAAAGACTGTTAAAACTTGAATTTAACAAAGGGAAAATTCGGCACATTTTACAATTTTTCTTAGATAATGGTGAAAATAAAAACTAGGTGATTGAAATTTTGAAATTACTTAAAGTTGATCCATAATATGCTAGTTAGGAAAAGAGTGTGAATTCATGAAAATTTATCCCAATACTCTATTATTACGAGTAATTGGTTGATCTATTAGGACTTAACCCATTCAGTTGTTAATCTCAAAAAATCCTTATTGCTTGAATTTGGATTTCATATTTAGCAGAATACTCCATAATTAAAGCGATTTCTGTCAGATCTGTCAATCATTGTGGGAAAACGAAACCAATTATTGTATCTGGACATTCTGTTTTTGTCGTTGACTCGAAATTTCATAAAAATACATTTTGTTTCTATGAGTTTTTACAATAAGACTTTTGAATCGACAACCAATGTTTGCATAAATAATTCCAAACTCCGTGAGGCCTATTTGTCAGCTGTTGCTTATGGATGCATTTTCCGTTTCAGCAGTAAATATTAGTTAATGTTTGGAATTAATTTCTAACTGTTTGAACCATTCAAATTGGAATACGTTTACAAGCAAATTACCACAAAAGTGACATAAGCAAACCCGAAGACTCGAATTCTGTTAAATATTCGATACGGACATCATCTTGATGATACTTCAATTAAAAATTTTCTTCTTCTATTTTAATTTTGATGTTTTTTTTATATTTTTAACTCTTTAAATATTTATTCAAATTCCTATGAAACGTTAAATAGGGTTGTTATAGATTTCGTAGCTTACAATATTATAAATGAAGATTAAGTCTTAACGATGAATGTTACAACAAAATTATATTTGTAATACTTCTTTGTTGATTCATACAATATATTGCTAATTAGGTAGCCTTGTTCGATTATTTTAAATTTCCTTCTTTCATTATATATATACAGGGTGATCCAAAAGTCAGGATGAACTTTAAAAATGAATAATTCGAAAACGAATCACGATACAAAGATGCGGTTTGCACCAAACGGATGGAAAAGAAACCGGGTTTTGTGTGGCAATGAGAAAAAAAATAGTTCTGTTGGCGACGAACAGATGGCGCTATAGTGTTTTATTGCAACAAAAGATGATTAACAAATGAAAAAATTATTAATGAAGTTAAATTAATTACAGTTAATTAGTACCTACTACAGTAATTGTTCAATGTGCTGTCCATCATTCAGAAGTAAAGCTGTGAGACGAGTCACCACACCATTCACAGCATTTAGTAGCATTTCTTGCGTTATGGCAGGCACATTTTGACGGATGGCATCTTTCAGTACCGCTAGTGATGTCGGTTGGTCACGGTACACTTTTGACTTCAAGAAGCCCCACAGCCAAAAGTCACAGGGTGTGAGATCGGGAGATCTTGGAGGCCATGCGTGATTAAAGTAGCGACTGATAATGTGATCTTCCCCAAATGTTGAGCGTAGCAGGCGTTGCACAGGCAGAGCAATATGAGGTGGTGCTCCATCTTGCATAAAGGTGACTGTTTGGAGTGCCTGTCGCGCTTGCAGTTCAGGAATAATGCTGTTCTGTAACAGCGCTAGATATCGCTTACTGGTGACAGAAACTGTTTGGAAACCTATCTGTGTAACTTCCTCGAAAAAAAATGGACCAATTATGAAATCAGCAGTGAAGCCACACCAGACTGTCACTTTAGGCTGTTGCAAGGGTACTTCAACAAATGCATGTGGATTTTCTGTGGTCCACACTCGGCAATTGTGGGTGTTAACAGCACCAGAGAGTGTGAAATGTGCTTCATCTGTCCAAAGCACAGTGTGAAGCCAGTCGTGCTGCTCTTCCATCTTATTGAAGACCAAATTAGCAAAATGTCGGCGAGAGTTGAAGTCAGGAGGTTTCAGTTCTTGGTTATGTTGCAACTTGTAGGGATACCGTTGCAAAGTTACTTGCAGCGCTCTCCACACGCTTCCGTACGACACTCCTGTCTGCCTCGAAACTTCTCGAGCACTGCACTCCCCATGTGCAGCAACCGCCGACATGGCTTGCACCGTCTGCTCCACTGTCGTGGCAATAGCAGCTGCAGTTGAGGGACGTCCACTTCTTTGACGCCAAAGAACCTGTAGCTTCAAATTTTTTCACAATTTTGTTCAATGCAGAACAAGTTATTGGTCCTTTCCTATCTCGCATACCCTTCATGTAGCGATATGCTCGCAAGGCCGCAATGGCACTTTCCGAATTCTTATAAAGCAGTTTAACTAAGAGGGCTTTCTCAACTATGGACAGCATTTCGATGCATACCAGTTTCTACTACCATTACCTGCTGCAGTTGCTTCTTTTTATATCGTTTGTTGCTTTGCATAATCTACATAAGAAATAGGATAGCGCCATCTGTTGGTCGCCAACAGAACTATTTTTTTTTTCATTGTCACACAAAACCCGGTTTCTTTTCCATCAGTTTGGTGCAAACCGCATATTTGTATCGTGATTCGTTTTCGAATTATTTATTTTAAAGTTCGTCCTGACTTTTGGATCACCCTGTATATATATATATATATATATATATATATATATATATATATATATATATATATATATATATATACAAAGCAGTAAATACAATATATAATAATAATCGAAGATACCAACTTTCATTTTAATTATATTTATCTCTTAATCTACATTAGAAATTATAAACTACTTTAACTTCTTAATTTAATAGATAACTTTTCTTATTGCTTTTGGCAACCATACTCTTCTGTATTTGATACCTATTTTTCATTGTATTGCTTTGCTTATTTTTCCATATATTGATATCATTCTATTTACTTCAATTTTGGTATAGTTGTATTTCCCTTAATACAGACACTCTTCGGGGTAATAGCACGAACATTTTTAGTCTTTTGTCTTTCGTGCTTGTCAGAAAAAAATGTTCTATTCGCATAGTTGACCATCTCCCTCCTGATAAAGATGTGGTCCCTATGCCTTTTTTCCCTCTTTGTATTATATAGTTTTTTCTTGATTTTGCCTTATTTTATTGAATTGTATAGTTTCTTCTTACTATTGTCTTTGATTTTTATTTCTCTTCCAATTATTTATACAAATATATATGATAGAGTGATTTAATTTTACCTTAACATTATTTTGGCTTGTTTTTTTAAATAAGCAAAAGAAATATTGAGGTGAAATGTTTATAATCTCTTCACACATTGTTATTGCTTGTATTTATTTTTCCGTCATTAATCATTCGTTATTGGTGCAAACTTAATAATGCAACTAAAACATTTTAGTTCATTTGTTTTTCAGTGTACTGACAATAAATCATTTTTTTTTTTGTTTGTAATGTAAGAAAGGAAATAAAATTCAACTTAATTCTTTTAGTTTATCTGATCTTTTCATAACCAATAAAACGCTTACCATTTGAAAATTATTTTGAGTTTAATTATTTGCTGTTCTCAATCAAATCCATTAATTTAAGTACTGATGTAAAATAAAAATAATTTTCTCTCCTTTTTCACAATGAAAAAAAACTATAATAGAGAAGCTGCAACAAATTTATTAAAAAAAACTATTTCGTTAAATAATAGCTAAATATTGATAATTGTTACATAATTACAATCTTTTATATAAAAAATTTCTTTGATATTTTTGCTATGTACTTCAGGAGGAGACGAAATAAATTTCATATCTCTATCGAGCAGATACAGTTGTTTTTCTTAGAAATGAAATGGGAATACATGATACAAAAGATATATCAGACCGAAACTAGGATGTTATTTATGGGGAGTGCATACTGGCTTTGTGGCAACATTAATTATTTTTTTGGCAATGTTTCAGAAGATGTTTGATATATTGTTCGTATTATTTACCAAAAATAGTTAAGTTGTATTATTAAGACAATAATAATCTATATAAATACGATAGATATTTTCTATATTAAATATATTTCTAGAAATACATTTTCCATTTATGTTACAATTTTTGTTTACTTGGGTGCATTTCCTCAATAAAAAATACTTACTACTAGTAATTCTAGCCCTTACTTTTATAAAATTTTCCTTGCGTATATCATTCTTGATTTTAGATAGCTTAATCTCTCTAGTATCGTATCTAAAGAAAATTCTTGACACTGACGTATTTAAATAGTTAAATATTTTTGAAAAATTTTTATCCTTGGCAATAATCTTCGCTTTAAGGTGATTTAAGCAAAATATAATCCAACAAATAATTTTTATTTTAACTCAAATTTGAATGAATTACTCAATTTAATGAAATCATAAATTTCTTTCTGGTTTGTTCTTATGAATGTTCTAATTTCATTTAATTAATCTTGATTTTCATAAATTTCTTTTTTATAAATTAAACGAAACGAATTTTAGTAATCATGAATTTTTGCAAAAATAAAATTTATAAATTACATTTATTTTTCATTAGAGTTAAATGCTGCTCACCCTGACTAGTGGTCATCGTGTCTCACTGCGGATAGGGAGGTTCTGGGTTTGAATCCTGGTTCGATCATGGCTTTCTCTCTCTTCTTTTTGTCCTTTCCTTGTATGAATGAATTATGAATATTTGCCTACCCTATAAACGAGTCCCTATGGCCTGTATGTACTGAGGGAGTCGGACTCCACACCAAATTATGGTTCAATTGGAAAAGTGGAGCAGCGCACCCCATATTGCCACCTGGACTCGACAAAAAAAATTAGAGTTAAATAATGTTTTGACGTATTTTATATGTCATAATTCTTAAACAACATATTACAAACGAAAATATCAAAATTTTGAGAGACATTTATTTTAATTTTAATTAAAGGACTGAAATTCCACCGAAATCTTTCTATATTATCGGTATGCATGAAGACTATTAAAATAATCACATATACTCTTATATTTTATGGAATTCTGAAATAATTTATTTATTGAAGTTTAGGCGTTTTCTTTTATTCTTTACACTTTTATGCATGCTATGTAAACAAAAGAAAAAATGAAATTACATAAAGCTATTGCATTCCATGTAAAAAAGCACAGCTTTTAGATAAGAAACTGTCTTGGTGTATGTTACGTATATGTTTAGTATAAATAATTAGCGTTGAGTTAAAGACAGTAAACACTAGTTTAAATCTTAAGAAAACTGCTTATACTCTCTTGCAGAATCAGCAACAATGTTCCAAAAATAAATGTTTTCAATGGTGTTCTATGAAATTACTAATAAAGGAGAAGTTAATTTCTTTAAGTTTTATGGAGATTCTTCTTAAAACTTTTAAGGTTTGATAATCTGTAGAAGAGGGTTAGGTTATTGTAGCAAATTTCCAGCTGCAGATCGAAAGACATAGAACGCATCAGCATGGTTTGCATTTGGCATAATATTTTTGTCTTATTTAATCTCTGTAATCTTTATGTTATCTACATTTTAAAAAAAAAAAAAGTATGATAGCAATCATTTATTTAATGTACACAGGTTGACTTGAAGCATAAGTACCAAACGGCCGAATCAGACAATATCCCGATGGGTATAGACCTCAGCGAATTCTACCTGAGCGTGGAGTGGGACATCATGGCCGTTCCGGCAGTCCGCACAGAGAAGTTCTACAGCTGTTGCGAAGAGCCTTACCCGGATATCACCTTCAACATCACCCTGCGTCGGAAGACCCTTTTCTACACTGTCAACCTCATCATCCCATGCGTCTTCATCTCGTTCTTGTCCATCCTGGTCTTCTACCTGCCTTCGGACTCCGGCGAGAAGGTCAGCCTGTCCATCTCCATCGTCCTGTCCCTGGGCGTCTTCTTCCTGCTGCTGTCCGAGATCATACCGCCCACTTCCCTGACTGTCCCCCTGCTGGGCAAGTACCTCCTCTTCACCATGATTCTCGTCTCCTTCTCTGTGTTCGTCACCATCGCCGTGCTCAACGTCAACTTCAGGTACAAAGATTTTTTATAACATGTCGCTCATTGTGCTTCCTTAAAATTTATATGTCACTTTAGCCATTTAAAAACTAACTATTTAGAAGCCGCAGCCTACTCGCGAAGCGAGTGTAATGCCTTTAGTGTCCGCTGCGATCACTGGCCATTTAAACAGACCTGAAGACTAGCTATTTAAATAGACCTGAAGACTAGCCATTTAAATAGACCTGAGCACTAGCCATTTAAATAGACCTGAACACTAGCCATTAGAATACACCTGAACACTAGTCATTTAAACAGACCTGAACACTAGCCATTTCAGAAGATCTGAACACTAGTCATTTCAGAAGATCTGAACACTAGTCATTTAAAAAGATCTAAACACTAGTCATTTAAAAAGATCTGAACACTAGTCATTTAAAAAGATCTGAACACTAGTCATTTCAGAAGATCTGAACACTAGTCATTTAAAAAGATCTAAACACTAGTCATTTAAAAAGATCTGAACACTAGTCATTTAAAAAGATCTAAACACTAGTCATTTAAAAAGATATGAACATTAGCCATTTAAAAAGACTATCCATTTAAATAGACCTGAACACTAGCCATTTAAAAAGATATGAACATTAGCCATTTAAATAGACCTGAACACTATCCATTTAAATAGACCTGAACACTAGCCATTTAAGATGATCTGAACACTAGCCATTTAAGATGATCTGAACACTAACCACTTAAATAAACCTGAACTCTTTAATTAAGTTTTAAATTTCATATCAATTTTTTTTAATTTTTTTTGAATATTTGATTTACATACCAGTGGTTCCTGAAAATTTCATGCGAATAATGTACGTATTTTATATGTAAAATATATATACAAAATGCGCAGTCTATTTTCAAAATCTTTTAAATAAAAATAAAATATTTTTTTAAAATATTGCCATTTATTTGTATTTAGCTTGAAAATATTAACCATATAGTATTTTTAATTAAAAAACCATTAAAATAATAATTTAAATATAACAAAGCTATGAGTCAGGTAAAAACGAAGTAATGAGTTAATAAGTAGTTTAGAAATGAAGTAAAAAGTAATATTAAACAAATAAGGAAAATAACATAAAAATAAAATAATAAGTACATTAAAAGCTTAATATAATATCTGAGTAAGATAAAATTATAAATTGGATACAAATAATAAGCAGTATTCATGTTTTTTTATACAACCAGATAAAAAAATTGCTAAACCAAATTTAAAAAACAGGGATTTTTCAGCTTACAGCTTTTTTTTATTCTGTTTTCATCAAATTAGGTATTTTATTATGTCAAATTTCGAGGAGAAATTGGAAAAGTTTGAAATGAAATCACATATAACATTATAAGTATTTTAATTATTGTATATTATTTATTTTTATTGGGGTGTTTTTATTATTGTATAGGTATTTTTATTATTGCATTAATGCATAATTTATTTTTTTATTTATAATACTGATTTCATAGAAAAACTATAAAAAAAATTAAAGAGAGAAATTCAGGCTTAAAATATGTGGTTTAAAGATTTATATAAGCAATCAAAACATTTATAGAAAAATAATTTCAGTTCCTCAAAAACACTATTTCTTATAATCTTCCATATATATTGTTCTTCCATTTTATTTTAAAACAGATATTTTTCAAAAAGAAAATGTTTATAAAGTAAGGAATATTTACATTTTAATTAATTCTTGATGATTAAAACTCCTGGTTACTTAAAACGAGTAATTAATTAAAACAAGTAAAATTAATATCTGAATTAAAAGTCCTAATTTGCAGCTTCGAGAGGTAAATTCTATAAATGATTAAAAAAATATTAAGGATGTATATTAGAAGTTTTGTTTTGTGAAATATTTGTCCTAAAAAATCATCTCAAATAAATGAAGTGAAATTACAAATATATAAGTGTTAATAATTTACTCATTTGCGTCCAAATTTCTCATATCTTCTATTTAAATTAATCTTATCCATTAATGACGAAACAAAGTGATTCAATTTCACAAAAATTTTGTTAGAGCTATGTGTGCTTGTCAACTAGCTGTTGAAGATTTCAAAGTTATAATTTTGTAATTATTCATAAAATGTGCATATGTGATATTTATATGCATGTGTGCTTCAAGAAGTATTGATTATTTGCATAATCATGAGAGTTTTATCTTCTAACACAAAAAATATGAATCACTGTCTCGTTACAGGTCTCCATCTACTCATAAAATGGCGCCATGGGTGAAACGGCTGTTCATCGAAATTCTTCCCAAGTTCCTGTGCATGCAGAGGCCGGACAATGGGGAAGTGGATGAGAATTCGAAGCCCGAACCCAACACCTTCCACCACCAGCACCATCCGCAACTCATGGACTTCGCCGAGAAACCTGGTGTCATCGACTACGAATGTGGCAGCTACAGTCCCTATCCCGTGGACGAACTGCATGTGGGTCTCCAACCGGACATCAACGGGTCCCTGGATGGAATCAAGACATCCCCGGATGTTGAAAGGGCCGTGCTTAATGTCCGGTTCATCGCCCAACACATGGAGAACCTTGACAACTTCTCTGACGTAAGTACTCCTACCGTTCATCTTAAAATAGAATTCCTACCTTTTATCGTAAAATACAACTTTTACCTTTCATCGTACAATGTAGCCCTACCTTTAATCGTCAAAT
The DNA here is from genome assembly GCA_026290005.1 of Latrodectus geometricus. NCBI lineage: Eukaryota > Metazoa > Arthropoda > Arachnida > Araneae > Theridiidae > Latrodectus > Latrodectus geometricus. Next base: position 16,054 of record JAPDSC010101557.1, on the reverse strand, counting down.
ATATCTCCTCCCTTTCATCGTAAAATATAATTCCTACCTTTCATCTTAAATTATAACTCCTACCTTTAATCGTAAAATATCTCTATCTTTCATGGTAAAATATAACTACCTTTCATCTTAAAATATAACTCTTAATCGTAAAATATAACTCCCATCTTTCATAGTAAAATATAACTCCCATCTTTCATAGTAAGATATAACTCCCATTTTTCATAGTAAAATATAACTCCTACCTTTCATAGTAAAATATAACTACCTTTCATCTTAAAATATAACTCGTATCTTTCATCGTAAAATATAACTATCTTTCATTGTAAAATATAATCCCTACTTTTGATCGTAAAATATAATTCCTATCTTTCATCGTTGATATTTAGAGAGAAATAGCAATTTTATATTGGAATTTAATGAATGCTGATATTTTTTCCTAACATCTGTGTTTAAAACTGTAAAATTATATCCTCATTAAATTGCAATCCCAGGAATTATTAAAAAATGAAGAAAAATGTTCCGCTTCATCTTCTGAGCATGCGCGTTTGTTGGAGTGGGTGTTTGAGAGCTTCCTGGTGATATGACCCACAGTCTTTTAAAAATTCCCAACTAAAGGCAAAATTTTTGGCGCAAGCATTAAATTATCAATAGTTTGGTGTCTTTGGGCAACATCTACATGATATTAAATAATGTAAGGAGAATCAAGTTAGATATCGTCCTGATATGATGGAATGTTCAACACTGTTTAATGAAAACCTAACTATGAAATCTACAACGAAGTTCTTTGGAATGCCAAACCAACATCTAGTTCCTATGAGAACAGGATGTTTACTTTTCTGAAATAGTGGATATTGTTCACGTATTTCTCAAAAAGATGGCTGAATGGTTGGATTTTATGGTGCAAGGTCCAGAATAGGACACTGTGTGTCATTCGTCCCTGAAACAAAACCAATAAATCTCCTAAGCATCCATTGGTTGACGTTGGGGGGGGGGTTTAGGTTAGTTACTTTGCAACATTTAAGAATAGCCTACTACAACCTAGTAGGAAAGTTCTATGAATGATCGTAAACACGACATAAAAAAAGTAAAAAGGCATTGCCTTTCAGATTTCTGTTTGCATTTAAAGTGTTCCGGTTTTCCTTTCTTGTAAGTCAACCACACAGGAAAAACCACAAACCACACAGGAAAAAAAAAAATTCTTTGTTGGGTAATATTTTATTTCTGTTCAAGAAGTCTTAAAGTACATTGAGGATGTTATATAGATGCTATATTAAACAATTTCTACTAGTACATTCAATCCTTTAATACCTAAACCCTAGGCTTTGGAATAGAACATTCCTTGTTTACTTCTGACCACTATCTTACTATAGGAGAGGATTATTGTATTTCTATTAAATACATCTATAGACACAAGTACATACAAACATTTTCTATCATTTAAACTCATAAAATTTTCCCCATTAAAATTAAGAGTTTGAAATTTCAATTATCTTTGCATAGTTTAATATCTTCAATCCATCAAATTTATGAATTTGTTTGCTTGGTGCTGTTAATTTCAATACTGAACCTCAAATAATTTAATTCTTAGAATTATCTACCTGTCTAGTGGACAGCGTACTAACTGCGATAGGGAGGTCCTAGGTTTGAATCCCGATTTGGGCATGGATGTACTTTCTCTTTTTCCGGTCTTTGTCCTTTCCTTGTATGAATGGCTGCTTACCCTATAAACGGGTACCTATAGCATGTGGGTACTGAAGAAGTCGGACTCCACACCAAATTGGGGTTCAGTTGGAAAAATGGAGCAGCGCACCCCATATTGCCAGCCTGGTTGGCACTCGACAAAAAAAATTAGAATTGTTTATGATCAGAGTGTTATTGTTAACGCTTTTTTTCTGCAATTTATCATTAGAAATATACAGAATATAATTCAAAAGGAAAATATATTCTTATACAATGATATATTTATATAAATTATTTAATCAAACAAGCTTCCTTAATAATTAAATACTCATTCTTCAAAAATAATGACATTCTAAATGTTACATTAAAGTTACATTAAAACATTAATGAGACTTTTTTCTCCGGGAGTATGTGAATTTTTTTTCCTGGAAATCTTATATTAAGCACTGAGAGAAATCTAAAATATCTATTTGGAAAGTATCATTTTTTTTTAATTTATAAATAGGGTTAATGACCACAAATCCTCTGACGAATAGCGTTTGCGTTTTTATGGAATGTTATATGATAACAATATTAGCTTAATTGAACAAACATCATTACTTATCTTTATTATCATCATCTTTCTTGCAAATAATTTTTAAAACATTTTTTAGAGTCTACAAACTCTGAACCTTTCGTAAGTGTTCAGAGTTTTAAATTTAATATGACATTCGTTTAAGAACTTCATAATGAAGTTGATGATTTTGGCTTTAGAAATTTTACGATTAGTAATTAAATAATGAAACTGCGCTAGCAACTACTATGCATACAATTTCTTTTGAATTTAAATTTTTTTTATTACGAATATTGTTCAATTTCTTGTTTGGTAAGTTTATATAATATCGTAACTATTCTCCTTAGGTTTAATCTTAACATAAAATTATAGAATGATTGCAAGCATAAATGGAAATATTTTAGAGGGACAATTTATGTAATGCAACATTTCGTTTTTCTCTTAGTGTAATTAATAATTTAAATTTAACAACATATTTATAAAATTTGAATACTTTTTGAATGAACGAAAGTGATCATAAAAATTAGAACATCACAAAATTGAGGGATACCTAGTCACAAGAAAGTATTTCACATGTCACCAAATGATTGAGATTTTTGGGATGAATTTATTGCTTTTAGAAGATAAAACTGATTCTTTACTTCTTCAAGGTTAGATAACATATTTAGGAACATGAATAGGTTAGATAACATATTAAGGAACAGGAATAGATTAGGGAAATCGTAATATAATTTTATTTGTGTGTTTTCTTAGTTTTTATTAATAATTTAAGCTTAACAGTATATTTATAAAATTTGAATACTTTTGGAATAAATGAACAGTGATCATAAAGATTAGGACATCATAAAAATTAAGGAACACGTAGTCATATGAAAGTATTTCCCAAGTTTTACTACAAAAGGATTAAGATTTTTTGGATGAATTTATTGTTTTTAGAATATGAAATTGATTCTTCACATCTCCGAGGTTAGATAACCTATTTAGGAACATGAATTAGTCACATAATACTCATAGAGATTTAGGAAATTTTTATGTAAATTTATAGTGTGTTTAAAAAAATCCTATAGTAAAATAAAAAATAATTATAATAATGATAGTGTTGAGGAAAATGAATAAGAGTCAAGAAAGCATATATTACTAACTTTTATAGCATTTTGTGCAAGGAATTGTTTTAAATTCAATTATTACCTATTTGAACTGTGTTTTCATTTAAATTGTTCTATTTAAATTGTGAGTGTTCAACAATCTCTATAAATTTTAAATAGTTACTTGTTTTTCTTTAAGTATGAGCACCATTTCACTTGTAGCTACATTCTTAAAGGTAGTTACATAAATTATTTTTTCTAATCATTAAAATATTCAAATGAAAGATATTGCCATAAAGATTGGGTATCATTTATTTTTGCAGATATTCCCATGGATTAGGGCGATCCAGTTTGTGGGGGGGGGGCTAATTCCATTTATAGTCCATGTTTGACTGAATTCATACATGCAGCTGAATGATATCTCCCAAAAATAGATACTTTAAGAATATTTGAAGGGTACAAAAACCGAGGAAAAGGAAACAACACCCATTTGGGCTTCCTCCTTGAAGGATGGTTGAAATTTCGAAATATAAATAATAAATCAGCTGCCGTTTCGCTGGCAGTTTGTTTTCTTGCCGAAAGAAGGAGTGCTGGGGGTGCAAAGTGTGTGTTCGTGAATCATTCATAAAGCGTCAGACATCCTTCCTTTTAAGATGTGGCCCGGGATATTGACCCACTGCCTCGAGGCAGGGTGCCAAAGTCCGTTCCCTCTGGATGCTCCTGAATCGAGGTGATGTAGCCCTTTGCTGTAGCAGCAACCCAGACTCGTCGGGAATCGATTATTCTTCTTCCCACAGCGCTGGAATTGCTGCAAAACTCCTGCATGTGTGGAAGGGGAATGTTCGTGTGCGGCGAAGAGAGCACAATCAATTCTTTTTCGAACAGCACTCACGAAGGCGATGACATGCGAATCGCTACCGAGCCGTATAAGAGCATCGCGAGTGATTAATCACAGGCGATAATCTCGTCAGAGGCGATTAAAGTGATAGTTGGTTTGCTATTTTTAGTAAATGAAGTTATGGAAATGAAACAGTGACGCTATTCCTTGAAAAAAAGGAATGAATTTTATCATTGTGAACAGGGTATATAATTGGATATTTATATTATTTTCCAAAAATAGATGTAACTCCACCGTTACTAATTTTTCGAAAACAGCACTAACAAAAAAACATTTAAAGCGTCCTTGCCGATTTACACTAACCATAAAGTGGATGTCATGATTTGTTTATTGCTTGCATCAACAATCAAATATTAATATTTAACGTTCTTCACATGCTACATGAAATAAGTTTATCTTTACTTAATGATGAATAAGTATTTATTTTTTTAATAGCGGTATCAAGACAGAAATCTCCAGTAATATACAAATAACCAGTCCCACTAAGATATTGGCCAAAATTTTCTTTCCAACTACTCTCTGGAGAGCTCATCCCACTGACAAATTTTCTTGTTTTTGATGGGTGGACCAAATTATATTATCAACATGATTGGTGAAAATGATTATTTATTTAACTCACAATCTAATTATAAGTAAAATAAAGTGACGTATACATGATCTCAACTGTAACGAAAGAAACAACCACTTTATGGTTAATAACATTAAAACTGCAAACAATCAACATAAATACATCGTAAGTGATTAGTGGTAATTTTTTCAAAGGAACTTAAAACGATAATAGGTTTGACATTTTAGTAAATAAAGATACATAAATAAAACGAAGACTTCATATACTCTTTGAAAAAGAAATGAATATTATTCTTTTGTTCTGGGAGCAGAATACATAAATGATTCTCATCTATAAAATACATTTACACATTAGTGTTTCAGAATACGTGATTCTCTTCTTTAGAAAAGTCTAAAAAATAATGATATCCAAATGGCAACAGTATGTTCTTCCACTTTAAGCTGTACATGCCGGTTAATTTTGTCTTTGTATGCAAAAAAGAATTATAGAAAAAAAATCAAATGAACCAAGAAAGCAAAGACAGCTGAATAATACGAACTCATACATAGGATTAAACATACAATGATATTATCATTGTAAGATGATTAAAATGACAATGGTTTAAGCACTTTTAAAGGATGAAGCTATGTGAACCTCCGTCTGCTGTTTGAAAAAGAAACGAAAGTTACTATTTTAGTGAGTAAGACACACACATATTTATAGATATTTTTTAATTTTATAAACATATTAAGGAAACGGTAATTTTGTGAGTGTCCCAGGAAGGGAGAAGATGTCGAATGAATTATAATAATTTGATATATTCTTATTTTCGAAAAAATTGGAAGATTAAAAAACGATTTTTTTTTAATATTAACTTTTTTCTTGATAAGATATTTCGGACTGATGAGTGGAAATTAAAATCGTATCTTTAAACACGTTCGATTGGTACAGCTGTGTTTCTTAATGTTTAGGACAAAAAACAAAAAAAAGTATTAGTTTTAGTCTTAAAAGAATATTAGAAAATAAATTGAACAACGTCAATCGAAAGTTTTAATTTGTTTTATTAGATTGTAGCGTAACATTTGTTATAACAAGAAACTATAGAAATCCAAGACCTATTGGTACACAATATATGAGCCCATCTTCCGAAATCCTCAAATTGAAAAGAATTCCCAACAATTGTAAAAAAAAAAAAAAAAAAAAAAAAAAATACTTAAACTTTCCATTTTGGAGAGAAAAATACTTCTTATACACTGGGAATAATTTTTATCTAAAACTGAAAATCACTTTTTGCTTATGAACAATTTAATTCTTACAATCTCCTATTTAAATTACACGAATTTTCTTAAGTGCTTTATAAAAATAGATTTAGCCACTCGATATTAATTATAAAGCTTTTTTTATGATAAGTTGTCTTGCAAGTTTTTTTCCATTATAAATATCCTATTTTTCCTATAATCACCTCCTTTGAATGTGTTACCAAAATCCCAGTAAAATAGCTCCAGTACTTATTATTTTTTAAAGTTGAGTACAATGATATCGGGTTTCGTAATTTACCTTCGTACATACATGCTGGAATATATATTACTTTCTTCATTTCTTACTTTCTCAATTTCATCTAAATCCTACTTTTTACATTTCTTTTAATTAATGTAGAGTACCAATGTATGTTTTTTATAATCCGCAGTGGCCTGGATAGTTAGGACGCTCTCTCCCGTTATTGGGAGTTAATGAGTTGGAATACCGCCACGACTGAAGATCCGTCGTGTTTGTTAAAAGCTGTTGGGAAATTTTTAATAAATCGTGGTCGCAATGTCCTCCATGTGAAATGATACCTCTAAGGGTGGTAGGCCATGTCAGGGATCTTCTGCTAGATCTCTGCTTCTAAATTAAGAAGACCAACCACTTTCGAGGTAACAATGGCTTACCCACTCTATAAGTTGACGTCACTTCTGCCTCTTGCAGTGCTGAAAGATGAAAATCCTATAGCATCAAAAAAATTTAAAAAACATTTAAATCATCCTTGCCGATTTAAACTAACCATAAAGTGGATGTTTTTATCTTGTCTTTTTTATTTTGCTTTTTTCTTCTGCTCAAGTTGCTCGTGGCTCCTGTCAATGGAAGATAGCTTCTCAAACCGATGCTTTGGTCTTTACATATGGAATAAGTTTATCAACCAAATGAATTTCAACAATTTTTAATTTCGATTTTCAAAGAGTTCAAGCCACAGAAACGCACTTAATGTCATGTTTATCGCGTACTTGGAATTGAATTCAAATCGAATGAGTCATCAAGCGAAAATGATGCAATGTTTTCAAACTTATTCAGTTATGGTTAAATGACATATATCAACATGCGCATTGCTGGAATTCATTGGACATCGCTTGAAACCATGGTTAATTATCTCTGTCTCGTAACAATCAATGTAACGCACAATAAAACCTATAGGAAATTTTTAAAATATTAGATACTCAGTCTATATTTTATTTACAGTATATTCATATTATAACAATAATACATTTGTCTATATTTTATTTACAATATATTCTAATAAAAGAAAAAGTGGTTTATAATTTGTAAATATACAAAGTGAATTTTTCTATTGGTAATGTAATTCAGTAGTTTCTATGAATTACAAGTAACATTATATCTTCTACACAATAGTACATTATATTTTGAAATATGAAAATTTAATGTGAGGATAATAGTTATATATATGTTTAGCATTCAAAATAATACCCACAGATTATAAACTAAATGAATAAATAAAACGCGCAAGTTAATTAATAGAAAAAATAAATCATGGTTAATTGTTTCTTTCTCGGCAGATCAAGAGTGACAGATCGAGTATTAAATTTTGATATGTGAAAATTGAATGTGAATATAATGATAATATATATTTAGCATTCAAAATAATTCCCACAAATCAGAAACTAAAATGAATAAAAAAATTAAAAGTGCTAATTGATAAAACAAATAAATTACGGTTTTTTGTTTCTTTCTTCACAGATCGAGAGTGACATGACAAATCGAGGGCAGATCGAGAGTGAGAGATAGAGTATTATGAAATATGAAAATTGAGTGTGAATATAAAATAATTAATACCCACAAATTCAAAATGATACCCGCAAATTATAAATTAAAATTAATGAATAAATAAAAAGCTCAAGTTAGTTAATACTAAAAATAAGTCACGATTAATTGTATCTTTCTCCACAGATCGAGAGTGACTGGCAGTACGTGGCCATGGTGCTCGACCGGCTTTTCCTGTGGATCTTCACGATAGCCTGCGTCGTGGGAACGGGTTGGATCATCCTCTGCGCACCTTCCCTGTACGATGACAAGCAACCCATCGACATCATGTTTTCGAAAGTGGCGCCTCGCATCAGAAGGTTGCTGAGGAACGATTAAATGCGCCAACCCCATGCGGGATGAAATAGCGGAAAATTCCAAGCGTCTGTCACTGAGAGACTGGAACGCACAGTATTAGAAGATCCTCTCAACACCCTCACTTGGAGAGGAGAGTTGAACCACGTCTGGTGGATGTCGGTTCACCAATGGGAAACGATTTGTAGAAATATCTCATAACTTAGCTTTAAAGCCGAGGTTGTTCTTTAAAAATATCATAAGCAAATCCTCTCGTAAAATGAACAAAAATAAAAACAAACTGAAAAACCTAAGATTAAGTAATATAAAGATGCCACAACGAATTCTTAATCTTAAGAATTATATACCTTTTATAGAACTGTCTACTAAAAAGATTTTTTTAGTTATCTTTATTTTCAGTTAACGACCGCTTTAGTATTTAAGAATAGTTTTCAATGTCAAATCTGAATATTTCATTAAATTGGAAAAGGACGTATTTAAATTGTCTTTCGGAAACAATATTCATTTATATAATGGGTATAATTAAATTTCCACGTATTGAAATACTAACAAAATTATAGCTCATATTACGTCATTTGTACACTGCCAAAAGTATGATTTCTTTCAAATTTTTAGTATTAAATACAAATTATTAGAATGGGGGATAAAGTAATCCATTATATTTTTGATAGAACGATGCAGTGATCGATATCTCAAAGTATTTATCAATCCATGTTCGATTTATGTTAAACTAAACATTTCGCACTAAAAAATTCTTTTGCTCTTTTTTGTCTGATTCATTCCTTTATGAGGTAAAGATAGTTAAAAGTGGAATTCAACAAAGAGAAAATTTGGCATGTTTACAATTTTTCTTTGATAAAGGTGAAAACAAAGGGTAGGCGATTGAAATTGTGGATTGTACTTTATATATATATATATATATATATATATATATATATATATATATATAT